>PYUH01000015.1:2503062-2650562 GCA_016808085.1 Suaeda aralocaspica | reverse complement strand
TAGTGTCAGAGTTGAGACTTCAACTGTAAGAAAATTTAAATCAAGAAGAAAGGTATTAGAAGATTAGGAGCATAAGTCATTAGTTGCAAGGCGGTGATAGGAATTCAAAATTCTTCTTTAACTCAGTTACTAAGAGAAGGAGAAGGAACATGATTGAAGAACTCCAGGATAGTGTAGGGAATCTGATACAGGGCTAAAATGATATTTCCCTTCACATTTGTAACTATTTTAAAGCTCTGTTTTCCACCATCCTTAGCTCTTTCTCCTAGTGTAAATGTGCCTTCCATTCATTGTAGCTCTATGCCAACCATGGAAGAGTTACAGGAAGCTGTTATGGCTCTTCATCCTCTGAAAGCCCCTGGAGAAGATGGTTTCCATGCTTTCTTCTTTCCCAAGCTTTGGGAGGTGATAAAGGAGGACCTCTTTAACTTCATATGTCATATCTTCTCCTCTAAATCCATTCCACCTCTCATTAACAAAACTATAATTTCTCTTATCCGAAAAGTAGACCACCCTTCCACAATCAAGGAATCCAAACCAATTGGACTTTGTAATACCATCTCTAAAATTGTCTCCAAGATTCTAGTTAACAGAATTAGGCTACTGCTTGCCCCCCCCCCCCNTTGCCCCCCCCCCCCCCAACCCTTATTTCTGATCTTTAGAGTAGTTTCTTACCTGGTAGAGGTGCTGATTGTAACTTCATAGTAGCCACTAAGATCCTTTATTCCATGAATAAGAAGAAGTGGCAACAAGGCTGGTTTGTCCTAAAGCTAGATCTAGAAAAGCCTATGACAGACTTAAATGGTCATTCATTATTAGTTGCCTCAAAAATAAAGGCTTTGATTCTCAATCTTGCCAACTAATTTACAACTGCATATCCTCTGCCTCTATTGCTGTAAAAGTTAATGGTACTCCATCAGGTTTCTTTAATCCAACTAGGGGCATCAGAAAAGGTGACGCTCTCCCCCAACCCCCCCCCCCACCCCCCCCCTATCTCTTCATCATTTGTATGGTCCATCTTTCATCTATGATTCAAAAGGAGTTAGAGGACAAGCAATAGTTCCCTTTCAAATTTTCCAGATCATCTCTCTGTATTTCCCACCTCCTTTTTGTTGATGATCTCTTACTTTTTGGAAGAACAAACCTTAAAACATTTCCCTCTCTTCATGATACCGTCCAGTCGTCCACTCCTTCTTTAATCTCTCAGGTCAGTCTATGAACACAACAAAAAGTAAGCTTATTTTCTCTCCTAACACAACCCAAGCTCAAAAAAATCCCTTCATTCACATATTACAAATCCAGAAATCTGAAAGTCTAGACACCTACCTTGGCTTCCCTATAACCTCCAGGAAACCCTCTTACCCTCAACTTCAGTCCATCATCAATAATATCTCTTCCAAACTAGCCTCCTGGAAATAGAGACTTCTATCCAAACCAGCCAAAATTGCTCTCATTCAATCTACCCTTGCAGCTATCCCAGCTTACCAGATGCAATGCATCTCTCTCGCCAAGAAAATGCACTTTCAAATAGCTAGCTTATGTTCAAGGTTCCTTTGGAATGACAAAGAGAAGAAAAGAGGATTGCATCTTATCCCTGATGCTACTCTGTTCACTCCCAAAGAGCTAGGCGGCCTAGGAATTAGAGCTAACCTTATCTTAAATAAAGTCCTACAAGTTAAAATGTGCTGGAAACTTCATTCCTTGATAACCTTGCTAGTCAAGTCATTAGAGCCAAGTATTATAGTGGTCTCTATTCTCCTAAACCTTTCATGAAGGGCTCCCATTTTTGAAAGTTTGTAGGAGGATTTTGGGATACCTACTCCAAATTACAGACCTAGGCTATTGGGGATGGTTCTCATATTTCCTTTTGGGAAGGCTGGTCAGGTCTTGGCCCCCTCGGGAAATGGATACATGGGCCTCTAGATGAAAGGAATTCAACTCTTTATCTTATTAGTATGATGTCTAATCAGAGTTGGCATTTCCAAACCCCCTCGAATGTTTTAACTCCCTGCTTAATTAATCTTCTTAGCCGACTCCCTATCCCTAGTCATGGTGAAGATATACCCCCTTTTATTCACTAGCCTATGGCTCGAAATTTGATTCTAAAGCCACTTATTCCTACATTTGGCAACAAAAACATAATGACTGCTTTCCCCAGTGCCCCTAGATCTGGAATCTTTCTGCCACACCAAAGTTCAAGTTCTTTGTCCGGTTGTGTATTCTTGAAGCAATCCCCACAAAATCCTTCCTTGCAAGAAAATCTCCTAACCATAATCCCAACTACACCTTATGCCATGTTCCCGAAACACCCATACCCCTATTCAAAACTTTTCCTAGAGCGCCAAAAACTTATGGCCGCTTTGTTCCCTCCCCGCAAGCCTCCAAAACCAAACCTAGTCCTAATGGATTAAAGAAAACTGCTCTAGCAAGAAACTCTACAAATAGATTCCTTGGAACATTCTTTTTTTTTTTTATGCGATTTGGGAAGTGTGGAAAAGAAGGAACTTATGGATTTTTGAGAGGAAAAATATGACTGTAGAAGTTTGTTTCAAAAAAGCCTACCAAAGTGCTATTGAGTTCTACTATAGTTAACTTTTTGGGGAGGCAACTAAACACAACCCACTATGGGAACCACCACCTAGCTTTCTCTTAGTATATATAGATGTCTCCTTTAACGAGAATGAAAAAGTGGCAGGTTTGGGGTGGCTTGTGTAGGGACTCTTAAGGTCTGCTCATTGAGGGGTTCAAACAGAAAATTCATTGCTCTAAAGCCTTTCTTGTTGAGTTTCTGTGTCTAAGAGCAGCCATTACTTGGATCATATCTTATAACTGGTCATTAGTTACCATCTACTCAGATTGTAAGGAACTAGTGGACCTAGTGAATAAGAAAGTTGTTATCTCTAACAGATGGACCCATGTTATTAATGATTGTAGGGAGTGGCTATGCCAAGCACATCTAGCTCTGATACGGAGGAGTAGAAGCACCAACAAAGCTGCTAACTACCTAGTCAAGGATAGCATGATAGGGAACCTCGGTCTGATGACAATTTTGCACCTCTACAGTCATTGCTACACCCAAGTGAAGATTGCCAAGCTATTATTGATATGGATGTAATGAACTAGTTTTTGGATGAATTTTTTTTGAATAATAATGGAGCTCACAACTCCATAGCTGATGATGTAATGGTCATAAGACCTCAACAACGTTTGCCTCCTTGAGTTTCTTTGAATTATTAATGTCATGCAGCATTTTAACCAAAAAAAAAATCTATTCAAGTAAATTAATGTTGTTATAAGTAGTAGGTAGAAATGAAACAACTTATCTGTTGGAGCTTGAAATAGTAAATAGTAAAATAGATAATTGCCGCGTCGTGGTGGACCACTGTCCTAAAAGACGATTCCGCGCTACCTCGGTGCAGTAGTCAAACAATCAGCGGTCGCCCTCCAGGATTTGCACGGCGCCGGAATTTATGTGCACTCACAAACTTCGACTATTGCCCAAAACCTAAAGGAATATTTTTTAGAGAGATAAGTGATATTTTTGATTTTGTATATCCATCTTGGAGAATTATCAAAAGGATATTTATAGGAGGAAGTTGAGAAGAGAATCTACAAAAGTTTTGGGAGGTCATGAATATTATGACCGTTAGACATTAATTCGGTTATTAAGGGGCATTAATATTGTAATTTATACATTATTCCCATAACAATGAACTTTGGTAATATTATCAATTCTCACCTTTCTTTGCTTTTCACTCAAGAATTTCCAACAATCCCCCACAAGTTCAAAGATGTGAAAAGAATAAACGGTATTTGAATAAAATAGGTTTTTGGGCAAAACAAGACAATTGCATAAGTGTCAATGTCTTTCGACTTGAATTAACACATAGTGAACATCAAGGTATGATCTCTTTCCTACTAAGTGACTTTCGTCTTGAACTTAGTAGGGAGTAAGAAACCCGTCACTTGAGTCACACAATCGAACATGTATGATAATTTGAGTTCCGCGAATAAATTTGACGCCTTATACTCGCCATACGTCCAAACCTGGATGCTCATAGGTGCTCTAGAGTACTAGCCCAATCAATACTCATAGAAAGCGGCCACACTTCCACACCTAAGTAGGTGAATCCCATCAAGTGTGAGCTACATCACACCACCAAAAATATGGGTATGGGTTCATTAAGAGCCATATGCTCAATCTCATTCACATTTGTAGCAAGCACACAATAAACATCTAGGGATGGGCAATAAAAGTTTGTGCTTCCAAATTGTTACATAATGTATCCTTTGAACTCATGATGAGTAGGAATCCATTACTTACAATTCATTCAATGGGCTCAAGCCTCATCCCCTTCAATGTTTCCAAAACTTGTTTTATACGCAGGCCTTTAGTCAACGGATCCGTAAAATATTTTTTTAGACTTTGAATAGTCTAGTGATATCACCCCCATTTGACATAAATGTTTGACGATCTTATGCCTCAAACGAATGTCTTTTCTCCCATTAATTATAGGCATGGTTAACAGTAATCACAACTTGCCAATCATAACGAACCGNAGTAATCACAGCTTGCTAATCATAACGAACCCCCCACAATGGAGCACTTGCAAGCACATTTTGCTCATTAGAGCCAACTAAGTAGTAGTTTCTTAACCTGCCAATTCAAGAGCAATAAAACATATCAATACAAGGTTGCTTTGCACAATTCATAAAGAATATCTCCAACCCTAGTGACAAAAAATATATCGCTAGTGGAGTTTATTTATCATCGAAAATTCAATCAACAAAACCTTCTTGAAAGTTAGTAGTGCAAACCTCAGAAAAATGGTACTTATTTAGGTACCTACGCAACCTCCTTAGAATGATCCAATGAACATTATATTGATCAATTATGAGTATTATTGCTCACTCCACTTACATAATAAGTGATGTCAAGTCAAAGAGCATTTCACTAGGAACATAATACTACCAAATAATCCTTGATATATTCGGAATGACAATCCGATGTCAAATAAATATTTCTCATGTAAAAATTCACAATCCTTTATTTGGTAGCACTTTCCTAAATTTTAAAATCAATGAATTAACATCAAAAACCTTAGAAGAAATATCAAACAATATAATCTTCTTAAATATTATAATACACTAGACAAGCTAGTCATAAAAATAACTAACGTGTAAGAACTTCTTCTAAGATAGACATCCACTTAACAACAATTCATTGATTCAAATTATATTCTAGTAATGTCTTTGACAATTGATCACTTGCTAGGAAAAAAAAAAAGATAACACTCGAAACATGTTCAAATATACATTATTGGTTAATAAATTAATCAAGAGCAGTTCAACCTTTCATAAAATATAATGCAAAAAAGTATAAACATGTATAAACATGTTCCAAGACTTTGAGTCCAATACAAAATGTTCCAATACGATAATTTTTATCACTTCCCCCACATTGGACAACAAAGTCGAGTTCAACGCCCTTGACAATACACCTAAAACCACATTCTTAAAGAAGTAATATTGGACATACCAATCCTCTCTAATCTTCATATGGGGACTATAATAATCAAATAACTTCTAAAGTAATTTTATAACTTTATAAAATCACAATCTCAACCCCCACATGAAAACACAAAGTCTAAAAAACAAATCATAGTTAAATAATTGTTGAGAAAAGAAAGTACTCATAACTATAAGCCACATGCCACAATTACCTAACGCAATTAAAGTTGTCACATTTGACATTAGATTTTTCAAGAAAATTAAAAGAGTCACGTGAAAGAATAATATTAACTCCATAAAATTTTCCCTTCTTTGAATACACATTCATACTTAAGTACCAAAGTAATTCATAACTCTCATAATAGCCCATTAAAAATTAGTGCTAAGCTCATAAAATTCATGAGAAAAAAAACTCATTAATTTGTAACCTCCAAAAACAATCATGATTATACTCTTTAATGATTGATACAATATTAATAAAGGAGTTACAAGTCCAATTCATGAAGATCGAAAAAATAGCCGTTATGAATAATAATATTATGACTTAACAATAATTTCATTTTAAATAGAGTAAGTAATGGAGTTACAAAAATTAAGTGACAAAACGTAATTCATGCACTAATAACTTATTGACAACATAAGCAAGCAAAACCAATTCACTAATTAAGTTCAAATAACAACTCAACCCTCCATAAAGCTAGAAGGTGAACAAAAATATACCATACACGTGCAAGGGAGCACAAATTTATGTAAATACTCTTACATAAAAAAGATTTGTACAACTAACCAAAGCAAAATACGTAATATATATATAAATATATATAATCCACCGAGTGAAAGGCTATGAGTGCAAGAATGAACATTAATGTAATCTATTTAATCATAGTATGTACAACTATGTAAAAATCACAGAATGACTAATGCACATAAGTCCATATTAGACATCATTGCATCAATATAAATATAACTTAGATTAGAGCAAACCCCAAAACCTCCCTAAGCTTATTGTATAGTAATGATTACAAAATTAATCAAGTTAATACTAGCTACAGTATGAAAAATTATTGCCTGATTACAATATGATGCACACATCATCAAAATTCTAATCAAGTTGTTAGTTATTGATCTGTTTCTGTGGATCAAAAGCACTGAAGTGCAATACCCTATAGTCTTGGGCAAACTATTAAATTGAGAGGAAAAGGTCTTTGATTTCTCTAAAAAAGGTGCCCATGAAGGAGTCTTGAAACATAATTTACAACTTACGCAACAACAAAGTATAGAACAAGTAGAATAGGTGCAAGAACCTCCATTCTACAAACTACATGCATGAAATTAAATAAATTCGTCTTTTAGATTGTTATAAGTAGTAGGTAGAAATGAAACAACTTATCTGTTGGAGTGTGAAATCGTAAATAGTAAAATAGATAATTGCCGCGTCGTGGTGGACCAATGTCCTAAAAGACGATTCCGCGCTACCTCGGTGCAGTAGTCAAACAATCAGCGGTCGCCCTCCAGGATTTGCACGGCGCCGGAATTTATGTGCACTCACAAACTCTGACTGGAACTCAGACTATTGCCCAAAACCTAAAGGAATATTTTTTAGAGAGACAAGTGATATTTTTGATTTTATATATCCATCTTGGAGAATTATCAAAAGGCTATTTAAAGGAGGAAGTTGAGAAGAGAATCTACAAAAGTTTTGGGAGGTTATGAATATTATGACCGTTAGACATTAATTCGGTTATTAAGGGGCATTAAGATTGTAATTTATACAATATTCCCATAACAATGAAATTTGGTAATAGTATCAATTCTTACCTTTCTTTGCTTTTCACTCAAGAATTTCCAACAAATGTTAATTCTTCTCTCTTGTGCTTGTTTCTATTTCTTTCTTTCTAAATTACTACTCTAACTTCTTCCTTCTTTGAGTTCTTGTTGAAGAAGCGAGGATGACAACACTATACTGTTTCATGCTTTATTAAATAAATCCCGACTTAACCAACTTCCAATCCAAACCAATCAATAACACAAACCCAATTACTACTACTTTGAAATCGGATCCAAATCACAGATAGTAATAAACCCAAGGACTAATAAAATGAGTATATATAAGATGAGTAGTAGGTGCTTGTTTAATAAAATGAGTATTTTTGGGATTTGATTATGATTTTGGGGTTTTTTTTAATTTGTTTTCAATTATGGTCATGAGATTGGTTTTGGATTTAACTTTTGAGGGGGTATGGTGGTGGTGGTACTGCTGCTGGTTATTGGACGGTGTCGGTGCTGGCGGTGTTGCTGGTGGTGGTGGTGACTGGTGAGCAGGTGTTGAAAGTTAAGATGTTGGTGGAGTGCGGTAGTTATGGGCTAAACGGTTAGTGATAATACATTTTTAATTAATTTTAATTAGCATGGTTAATTAGTTTTATTGTCTTAATTTGGAAGTTATAAGCAACAATTTAATAGAAAATCTAATATCCTTAGCCTTTAAGGGAATCGTAGAATTTTAGTATAAGTTGAGGAGTACCCTGTAAATTTCTAAAACCAAGAAGGTATCTCGTAAAATTGAGAAAAGTTCAAAGGTACCCCATAAAAAATCAAAGATTAAATGAGTACTAACCTTAAGTGCAATGCATGGGACTAGTAAATTTACTTTTTTTTTTTTAAATCTCGAACTATAAAATTATTGAAATAAATAATATTTCTCATCTTTAATAAATTATTGCTTAATGTATCATATTTGATGATATCTTATAGATACACTTAATTCTCCTAAATTCACGTGCATAATACAAATCGTAAACAATAAAACAAAATGGAGGGGTAAAACATTAAAAAAAAATCTAAAGTAAAATCGTTGAAAAATTTTAAGAAATAAAATATTTACTAGCCCATTTATCGAATGCAATAATAACAACAACAACAATAATAAGAAGAATTTTTTTTTCTTCTTCTGTCAAAAGCAAAACAACACAAAATACTACCTATTTTACGCTTTATTTGCAACACTTGGAGTTGCACACAATCCTAGATAAAATTTCATAATTGTAATTAACGAAAAGTGAGGGCATGTGATTATTTTTAGATGAGAGAAAGAAAACAAATTTGGGTACTCCAAAGTAAGACCATCATCCACTGAAACCCACCAACATAACCACCACCACTCACTAAAACCCACCAACACAACCACCACCACCCACTGAAACCCACCAACATAACCACCATGACCCACTGAAACAACCACCACCACCCATTGAAACCCTTCAAAACAACAAACACCACTACCCACTAAAACCACCTCAGCCACCATCGAATCACCTAGCCACCTAAACCCGCAAAAACTACTTATACCTAGCCTCTCACCCACCACAAACAATCCCCACCTTAGCCACCCTAACCATTCGGCCACCATAAATGAAAACCACTTGAACCCACAGTTGGACCCAACTCAACAAATCCACACTGGATAGATTGAATGAAACCACCAAGCAAAACCTCAACAAATGAAGCCACAGTTGATTGATCAAACGAAATAACCCATACCATAATCAAATGTCCATTGGGGTTTTGGTGGTTTAATGGGGTTAGATCAACCGTAGATGTAGCTTATTGGTTTTGATTTCTATTTCGATAACGATTGTTGGCTTCGATTTTCAGTGACTGTGGTAGTGGTATTAGTTTAGGTGGACAGGTTAGAGGGATGTGTGGTGGTTGTGAAGGAATGAGTGATGATGAATGAATATTGATGATTCATTAATTAGATTATTAATTTTGTCAAATTAATGAGTTTGGAGTGTTACTGAGTTCAAACACCTCAATATCGTGATCAAAACTAAAAAATGTGAAATAAAACAATCATACTCATAGACGTCTCCTCTAGGATCACTCCACTTTATTCTCTCCAAATCCTTCCACAATTTCCATCTTAGAATTATAATGTTTTAATTAAGGGTATTTTTGAGATTCCATTTAATAATAACTTACAAAAAGAGACAAAAAATGAAGTGTTATAACTAATGAGTAACATCCCTTTGGAAAGTGTTGCAAATAGTGTTAACTGTTAAGGAGGTAGTATAACCCTTTCCTAGCCTTAGTAGCCACAAAGAACAGAACCATCATAAGTAGTGACGTGGCAGCCTACTGCTGCACCAAAACGTTTTTACTACTAGATTGTCTTGATTTGCATGCTCCATCAACCCAAACACACATGCAAGATGAAGACCGTAGGCCATATTCCCATGAAAGAGAATGAGGATGACCAATATCAGGTTGGGCATGGAATTGAAGAGGAAGAGATAATTCCCCACATTTGAATGTTGTGTAGCAACAATTGCTCACTTCAGATATCATTTGAATTATCAAGCTCAGGTTACATTTAACATCATTAAACGAACACAGCATTCCAATGCAATCAAATAGAGAATAGCCACAACCAATGATATCTTGGCCTAGTGGTTAAAATTGAGGACCTGTGTACAATAGGTCACAGGTTCGAATCCCCCTCTCCTATTTGTAATGCTCTCGTGACTCCTTTGCAACAAAAAAAAAAAAAAANCCCCTTTAAAAAAAAAAAAAAAAAAAAAAAAAAAAAAAAGAACAGAGTAGCCACAAATTGAATTGGCGGAATAACTTCACCTTGACCCATACCATAGAATATAATAATAATTTCACTTAGCCATTTCGAGTTGCTGACTACATTACGAAATATACAACCTACATCCAGGTCAAGCATCACAAGTACTCCAAAGGTGGATGGGTAGTTGCCTAACTCATACAATTAACGTGAATTGTCTTGGAAACACAACGACAAAGGCTTATAATCCTCATATAACCACATCTAACACCACGAACAGCGTTCTTAATGTTGCCTAGTAGTGAATCAAAAGACTCTTGTCTACTAGCTGACCTTCCTTGCACTTCATATGGAAGAACTTGTGAAGGATAAATTCCCCTGGTCAACAGAAAACACTATTAACAAAAATGCATATCCATCTCAAACATCCATTATAGAGGGGTAAAATACATAACGCAACAGATTAGTACAATAAGTCATGAAAGCCCATTCAATTTGTTCAAAATTTAGGAAAAATTATCAAAAAAATTAAAAATTCAATCACCAAGAAAAATTTTGAATGTAATAACCAAGAATATTTAGAATATTTTTAGAGAGCATTGAAAGCGTCAAGTAAATTTTATCCTATTTCAATGCTCTCTAAAAATATTCAATGCACATATATATTTTCAATGCACATATATATTAGAATATTTAGAGAGCATTGAAAGCGTCAAGTAAATTTTATCCTTTTTATACCAATTCAGTTTATAATTAATTTTTCGTTTTAGATAATTTTCACGCACATAAGTTAAGATTAAAAATATTAAACGCTACATAAAAAAATTTACCCAAAGATATTAAAAATGATAATTAAAAAAAGAAAAAAATCTCCCAACCAAATAATATAGGATAAACATTTAAAGACAAAAATAATATTATAAAAATAAATAAAAATGTTAAGATACAAAATATTATACAATTAGATAAGCAAAATTGTCAAATGACACCTGTTATAAACTCCTTTTGCGAGTTAGCACCTTTTATAATTTTTCTTGTAGATAGATAACTTAAACAAAATTTTTTTTGCAAACCGGTACCTTTTGTCAATTGCAGTCAACATTTTGCAAACCAATACCTTTTGTCGATTTCAGACGTTGACTGTCTGTTTTTTGGTTTAACTCCGGTCACTTGAGTGATAGTTAGTGCTTTTCTTTATAATTGCACTCTCTTTCTCACTATACTCTATTCTTATGATATATGTATACAAATACCAATAAAATACATATGCATACATATACTAACACCACTATCCAAACTTACCAACCACCACGCTTACCAACCACCACCACTGCACTTCCACCACCGCCCAACTTTGAACCAACTAGGGGTGCTTATCGAGCGAGTCGATCGCGAGCAAGCTGTAGCTCGACTCGACTCGGTTACTATGTGTGTCATGCTCAACTCGACTCGTAACTCGATAAGCTCGATAAGGTTAAGCTCGACTCGTGATCGATAGTGATTGACGATGCTCAACTCGTGATCGAGTTAGCTCGAAGCTCGCTTAACATTGTGCATTCGAGCCGAGAGCTCGACTCGACTCGACTATCACTCAACTCGTTAACTTGTTTATTTTAGCTCGACTACTCAACTTCCTATTTCATGAAAGCTATTGAACTTTCATTTTATGATACATAAAAATCGACAACATATGAATTAGGAAAGTTCTCCATCTATTTACAAGTGTTTATCTTTTCATTATTTAATGTATAAAAAAAATTAATTAGGAAAGTTATCGAGCTGCTCACGATCATATCGAGTCGAGTTGGGATATGCTCGACTTGACTCGTTAAAGTAACGAGCTTGAGCCGAGCTCGAGTCGAGCTATATCGAGTCGAGCTTTGACCGAGTCGATGACGAGCTGCTCGCGAGCAACTCAACTCAATAAGCACCCCTAGAACCAACCAACCACACTCACCTGCACTCCTTCCGCACACACCACAACCACTTACCACCATGCGAACACCACCACCACCCATAGCAATTTTTCGTACGTTAAATATCAAGAACAAAACTAACAAATTACTTTACAAACTGATTTATAGCATAATGTCTTTTCTATTGAGTTATAACGGAAAGAACATCATTACAATGACATATTGATTCAAAGAACATCACCACCCACTCCAAAACTCAAACCCACGACAACCAGCTACTCCAAAACTCAACCATCGATCCCAATTCGAACTGTAAATCAAAACCACCCAAATTGAACCCTAAGTTAAAGGCACAAACAAAACAATTGGAAGACGACTACCACTAAACTTCAATTTAGGGTCCCGTTATAGTTGGGTTTGAACGATGGGTTTGCAGATTGCTTGTGGGTTTGATTTTTCAAGGGTGGTGCCCCGTTGGTGTCGTGAAATTGGGTTTTATGTGCTGATGTTGCTTGTTTTTGGGTAGGGTTGTGTTCATGAGTTTGGGTTTTTGATTGGAGATGGTAGTCGTTAATCTAGTTATGGAAGATCATAAGGGAGATGAGGGAAACTAGATGAAAAAGGGAAGGGAACGGTAAGAAAAGAGGAGTGCAATTAGGCGATCAAACCAAAAATCACGCGAAATCGACCAAAAGGTAATGATTCGCAAAATATACTTTGTTTAAGGTATCAATTCACAAAAAAAATTATAAAAGGTGCTAACTTGCAAAAAGAAGTTTATAAAAGGTGCCATCTGACAATTTTGCCAGTTGGACACTAACAAAATTTAAACATTGAGACGAATCTAACAAGATCTCATATGATTATATTTATCTTACATATATGCTGCAATAATGAAAGAATATATGTAAATTTTGTCAAATTGTAAAATTATAAGAGCATAAAAAAATTATGTATAATCTGTTAAAAAAAATGTAACGGTATTAAAAAGATAATTTCTATGATTATTTATGATTATGTATTAAAATATTGATTTGTATAAAATATCTATGAGTATGCATTAAAAAAAATAATTCTTATTCATATCTAACAAAAAACAATAACATTGTATATACTACCTCCCTAACAATTTAGTTACAAGGATTTTGACATTTTTTCTCCCTACTTTATGCCAAATCATTACAACTAAATTGTTACGGAGTTAGTAATTATCTATTTAACTACTCGCTCTGATTTTTGTTTTTTTTTTTACTTCTACATTGGACCCAAATACTAAAAAATTTTGGTCCAAAAACACTAGCGGGAGTAATAAATGCAGTGTATATAATCACCATCAAAGAATCCAACAAAAACAAGACATATAGAACATATGTAGCCAAAAGTTCAATTACGCTTACTGATTCAAACAAGTGACATCAATACTCAAAGACACTGTTGCACCGCATTTGAAATCAGTGAAACACAATCGCAGATCAAGGTTTCCAGCTGTAATTTTGACAGAATAGAGACATCCATTAGCAAACACAAACTATAGAAAGCACAATATTAAGTCAATGACCGAGCACAAAATTCAACAATGAGTTATACAAAGTAGCATTTGCATTAAATTCTTAACTCAACTAAAAAAGTATAAGCAAAATCAAAGTTTTAGATTTAGCTGAAAATTTGATAAAATGAAAATTTAAAATACTCTACAATTTGTCAATGTCTAGCAAAAAAATAAATAAAAAGTAATATAAATTAATTTTTAATCCAACTTTCTAATGAGAAAAACAAAAACAAAAAACCATGAAACTATTAGATAACATTGCTTTGCGAAAATGACCTAAAATGTGCTTTAGCACCCCCACTCAAATTAATGTACTATACTATTATGTCAAAAGCAAGCAACTTCTAGGTTCTAATGGTCATGGTGAAGAGGGATTGACCAAAGTTTAAGGTTTGCAATTCAAAAAATAAATATACTACCTCCGTTACACATTATTTGCAAAGATTTGACATAAAGTAGAGAGGAAAAATGTCTAATCGTTGCAAATAAAGTGTAGCGGAGGTAGTATATCTACTGAGGAGGTTAAACTTCAAGTTCCAATACAAATTAACAGAAATTCAGCATTCCTTTGCAGGTTTGCCCTTGAAAAGTTTTCTAATCTGTAAAACGGATCTGAATAAGGGCCATATAGCCCCCCAACTTATCTGTCTTTCACATCAATTCTTTTCCTTTTCTCCAATTTTTTTCAAGGCCATACATTGATAGGTTGTTTGTTAGTGGCCACAAATAGTGATTGATACTAGCATAGCACCCGTGTGACGCACGACTTACAGCATAGATACTCCCTCTAGTGTTTGTTGTTTTTTACTTGCTACATTGGACCAAAAACTATGAGAGTTTTTTCGTCCAACATAGCAAGTAATAAAACACAGGAGGGAGTATTAGTTTTCATGTAATGTTGTTATTTACAAAAAATATAATCTCTTGCATTAGTAGATATGTAATTAATTATTTACAACATAATTAACCATAAATATACACTCAAGTATTGTTATGCACAAATCTAACAAAATAATTCATACAAAATTACATGACCCAAACACTCTAATTGTTCGAAAATTAAACATAACAAAAGACTGTCCCGATTCTCACCCAAATTGAAATGAACACTCTTCAATCGTATTTATGCCTTATATTGAAAGATACCAAAGTTTGATTCAACAATATAGTAAGGATCTAATTCTACCCAAACAAATCTTGAACTTGAACATTGCCCGTCACTCACCCAATCCAAATAATTATTTTTTTGCCACCATTAAGGGCTGAACAAGTTGGAGCTGAACTAAACTAAATATAGCTTAAATGAATTGTTTATGAGAAAAGGAATTTATGAATTGTTTATGAGAGAGGAATTGAACTGAAATTAAACTGAAGTAAACAAACCCTAATTATAGACATGCTTTATGTATCAATGTTACACCAGTGTACACCATTTTAAAATCTAAAAATTAATCATGATTAAAATATAAGATAAAGTTAACTTCATGAGTAATACTCCTTGCTTTTCAATTTGTTGTTTACGTGTGGTATCATGCACGTAATTAAGAAAATTAATAGTGGACATGAATCTTTAATATGATTGGACGAAAAAAAAGCAAGATTCAACTACTTGGAAAAGCAGTGTACTTGTTTTGTTTTTTTCCCTCATTAAAAAATATTAAAATTAATGAATCACTTTTTCGCAATCTTATTAGCCAATTAAAATGCTCCAAATACATAGTTAAACAAGGACAGATTTCAAATGTAACCAACAAAAGAAAACACCATAAAAGGAAACGTAAGTAACAAACTGAACGGAGATAGTGATAACCTTTTCAATTCATCCAAATTTATGTGAGCAAAACATTGTCAACCTTTTTTTAGACACCCACACCTTTTGTGCATGTCAACATAATACGTGCGTAGTTAATATAAGTAGTGATAGTAGTTCAAAGTCTGACCCTTTTTTGCTTCGAAGAAAAAATCAGCCTCGAATCTGCCTTAAAATAATCCGCTTACAACACCGCTAAAAAAATTCGACTCCGACTCGAAGCTGGATGCTACAAAAAATCCGAGTCATCCGACAATTAATCTGACTGTGCCAAATCTCCGACTCCGGACTGTGCCTAATCTCCGATTCCGCCTTTTATTTTTCTACTTATTAGGTATAATAATTATTATTTATTTTATTATCCTTATCATTACTCCTACTACACTAATAGAATTTTATTATCCTTGTTATTACTCCAATAACACTAATAGAATTTATCCATTAATGTAAATTTATTATACACATACACAACCACTACTAAATGGCTATCAACTTATCATTAGGGAAGACGCTCACTCCGCTTCGACTTCACACTTTGCTCCAACTTCGCCATGAAAAATCTGCCCCCAATTCCGTTAAAAAAAAAAAAAAAAAAATACTACAATCGGAGTTGGATCCTAGATAATTCGATTCGAGTCCGACCCGTTGCCATCCCTAAATACAAGTAAATTTTATAAAACATGAAAGCATGTTGTTACAACCTCTATTTTTTTACCCTGGTTAAAACATTGTAAACTATTCAGAATAAGATGAAATCTCTAAAACTTGTATAATTTGTATTAATTTGCAATTAAGTATCCATATGATAAAAAAAATAATTAGATAGCGAATTCAGTGAAAATTGGGGTCTCATGACTCTACCCATTGGTTCCCATTTATATGGATTCTGATCTTGTTAATATAATTTTTTTAAATATTATAACATACTTTTTGCCATATTAGGCTAACAGGCCCTATCAGATTGATTTTTAAACTATACATAAGTTTCTACATATACCAAAAAAAGAAAGAACAACTACTATGTAGTTATGATTAAGTTTATTACCTGGAGCTCATACATCCTAACAAAAGACATTTAGTTAAACGTAGAGCAGAAACCACATAGTAAAGATTATATTTAATCATAATAAGATCTCAAATTAAATGATACCACAAGATATCATTTCAATACACTCCATAATATAATATCTAGGCAGGAAGCATTTTAGGTTAAAAGAATTTTTAGGAAACAAATTGGATATCTTCACGTGCTAAGTACGATTTTAGCAAATTATATTTGACAAATTTGAAATTTTGATAGAGAATAAACCAGTTGAAAACAAATAGGTAGGTATAAAATCATTACATCGCAAGAAGAAGATTATAGTATAAATTCGTAATGATTTGAAAAATAATAAAAGAGAGAAAACTTTTGATATTGAAAATATAGAAGGTATATATAGGCCATCAATTGCATTTGGAAAAGTAAAGAACGAATTTAATGACATTTAAACTTTCCAAGGAAGTAAAAAATATAGTACTATAAAGGATGATGTCATAAGAATTTTTAAAGGGAAAATTTTGCTTGAAAAACTGACACATGAACATCTTTAGAAGAGAATGTTATCACTAATGGCTTGTTTTAGTAGTTAGTTATAGATAGGAATGAACGTGTAGATAAATTTGTAAGGAATTCAATGCTCATTCTACTGGTGTTCTACCTTCACCATGCTTTAGATGCAACAATTTTCATGGCACGGACTCCTAGGTGATTTTGTAAATGAGCAGAAATAGAAAAATTGTCCATGAAGTAATAAATGAACCTCACCCATTACCACCTCTGCCACCACTGCCTCCACTCACGACTCACCAGCACCACCCCACCAGGTGTCCCCATGTTGACTGCAACCTCACCAACAACCACCTGCGAAACCACAACTCACCAGCACCACATGCAAAACTCTATATAGTTCGACCAGTCACCGACCGGTGACCATCCACAACCTCACCAACCACAAAACCACCCACGATTCTACCACCACCACAACCTCTTGTGAAAACATAACCTCACCAAGCACAAATCCACAACCAGAACACGTACATCCACCAATTTTAGATTGCATCAACCCTAAACCCTTAATTGAAAAAACTGTGAATCGGAAACAAATTAATTGCAAAAGAAGAAAAGAGAAAGTGTCAAATCAAAGGGAACCCCGGAAATACAGGATGAAGAGGAAAGAGAGTGAGATCAAAGCTCGTGGTGGTGGTGGCGACGCGAGAGTAAGTGTTTGATAGTGATAGTTGTGGCGACGTGAGAGTAGACGTTTGATGGTATTGGCGATGCTAGTGGTGGTGGCAAGGAGGGATCTGGTGATGGTAATAATGGTGGTGGTGGCGGTGGTGACTTGAAGAGTGTCGATGATAATGGCGGTGGTGAGGAAAAAATGATGGTGGTGGTGAGGAAAAAATGATGGTGATAGTGGTAGTGAGGACAAAGTAATGGTGGTGGTGAGGAGAGAGATTATGGGGCAAATGGCAATTGTGAAGTTTGGGATGGGGCATGTTGGTCATTTCACCAAAAATAATATGTCAAATCAAGAAAGTTTACAATTGTTGCAACTAACCCATAACATCCCAAAATTGCAAATATTGCATCTAAAGCATGGCGGAGGTAGTATTTCCATTTCCACTCAATACCAATCCCCATCATGTAATAGATGAAAATAGATTAACATGAAGAAAAAACAAGGTTAAGAATGACCTTACATTTTAATGGGGATTACACTGTTGGATTCCTTGCTAAATTAAATAGGCTGTCATGCATTTAATCTATTAAAGCTTTTTGTTTCCATTTGCAGCGCAAAATTAATGCCTTTACCATATAGCTTAGTTTTAAAAGTGCTCACCTAGGCGCGCTTAGGTGCACAGCACACCAAAGCAGCAAGAAAAACGCCTATGGAGGCTGGTGTGCCTCCCCTACAAGAGGCCCATCACCAAAGTGAGGCGCAAAGGTGCATGGCTTTCAAGCCTTTTCATTTATTTCTGTTTTTTTATCCTTTTGAACCTAACCAATGACAGGCGCACAAGGTGTACACCCCTCTTGAGCCTAGGTGCACCTCTTGCCTTTAAAAACTAAGCTATATAGTTGAGATGATGATGACCATAAATCATGATTCTTCAACCAAATGACTTTTGACAAGGTCTTTAACTTCCTTCAACTCTGATTGTTCAGAGTTCGAACTACAGAAAGATTGATAATGAATAACATTTTGCACAGGGGAAGATAGTCAAAATACAATTACATTTCCTATGTTTAGTTCCATGCAAGAAATAGCAAAATGAGGAGCAAATGAAATTGGAGGGGAGAGGATGAATGGGAGGAGAGAAATGGGATGTGAAATGATAAGGTGGAAAATGTGGCATGCCTTCCTAATGTTTTTAATTTCTAACCTTAGGAAGAACTACTTACTAGGTAACTGCTTTCCAGTTTCCATCCTTTTTATGATAAAGGAAAATGAAAAATGCATTAGTAAAAGATTGCAAGTGATGATTCCCTTCTTACCTTTTATTTTCCTTTCTTCAATTTTGTTTCTTAGTTTATATTGAGTTGATCTTTATAGTTTATATACTATTAAGGAGAAGATAATTTCACATCCAGTTATCAAAGCAATGGTATTTAGATTGTTTACTTCACAACATACCAGTTGTTTTTCAATCCTGCAAACCATTAGTTATCTGTGAATCTCTTTACAAAATTTACAGACAATACTACAGTAAAAATAGGGTTCCACAACACATTCATCTTAATGCCTCTGAAGAAACATCTTTAAAACAACAACAAAGCCTTAGTCCCTAAATAATTTGGGGTCAGATAGGCATGAACCAATATGAACAATTCCAAAAGTCAGCCCGTGAGTGTTACTTTGTGACACTCGTTGCAGGTTTCAAACTCAGATAGAGGAGAGTTTGGCGGTAGGTTTGTGGGGCAGCCAGAGTCAAAATTTGGTCACATAATTTGGATATTTAGAATAAATAAAATCAACCTGAAAGTACCTGATGGTTGTGAAAAACTAGAGTAAGTGAGATTTCTTAGCTCAAGCATAGCTAACTCAACTTCTTCAACAACATCAAGCACAGAATGTAAAAGTGAAGTAGTTCTCTGCACAGAAGAAAAGCAAAAATGAAAGCCTGGAAATTTTTGCAAAAAAAATTCTACGCACATTGTTAGTACACTTGCACACGCAAGAATAATAGATTACAGAATATATAAGACAATTGTCATGTCTAGGCACAGGACATCAAAGCAGTTGTAGCACACATATAAGAAACCTTATATCATTGTCCTCAGCACCAATTTTCAACATCCTGAATAAGTTATTTTTTATTTTTTTATTTATTATTATTTTTTTAATTATAAGGTCCCTTCAAAACTTAGTTTTTCCTTTTAGTTGAAAAATGAATTTCTCCACTAGCATAGTTGTTAACATTTATGTGTTGTATAGTTGTACCTGGAAATTCCTTTTTGTTTGAGTTCAAATTGTGGATCAACAATAAACAAAATATGAAACACTGTAATAGTTTATCATATATGAGTATTAATCAAGTTTTTAATTTTCACATAAAGAAAGAATACAAGCTAGATAATTTCACAATATTCTATGAAAACCTAAATAAGTCTTGACAAATATACACACTTATGGAAACCTTAGATGTCTCCTAGACTATTTTCCAACATAAGAGTATAAAACTCCTATTTAACAAACATATGATACATTGTACATTCCATAATTGACCCAAGTTCTCCTTTCTAAATAATTTCTAGTTCTACACAATTCGTCACATAAATAAAAAGAGTAATCAACAAACAAAAAAGAATTGTTCAATTGTTAATGCTTTATGCTAACTTGATAAAAAGTTCCTTAGTTATAAAAGGTGGGAGGCGCACCTAGGCGCAAGAGGGGTGTGCACCTTGCACCTCTCGTGGGTCAGGTTCAAAAGTATAAAAAGTTAAAAATAAACAAAAACCCCAGAATAGCCCAAAAGGCCCATGCCTTTGCCCCTCGCCTAGGTGCACCGCTCTCAAAGGGGCTATGCGCTTTAACCTCCAGAGGCGTTTTTCTTGGTGCCCTAGTGCGCCTTGTGCTCAAGCGCACCTAAGGCGCACACTTTTAAAACCAAGAAAAATTCTCAAATCATCTATCTAAAAAATTCATCTTATGTGTCCACGTGATGAAAATTGTAAGCGATTATGAAAAGATGATCCAATTTTACTTTTAAGGCAATGATAGGCTTATGGAAACCCATTTCTAAAGATAATCCATTGTGCAACAACATGTTAATTGAGCTCCAATTTTTTAACACAATAATAAACGTATCAATGATAATTTTCTGAAAGATTTTCAAGATCCGATTTAGGAAAAAATAAAGAACCAAAAAAAAAATTGCAGGATATAGAGGTAAAAATGAAAAACCAAAAATAGGTAGAGAGGATAGGGGAGGAAATGCAATATAAATAGTTTTATGATCCATCAACTTCACCTTACACTATATCACGTTATTACACTATGTTACATGAATTCTAAGATAAAGAATCAACCAAGTATTAATTAAAACTTTAAGTGATAACTAATAAGAGAAACCCCACAAAAAGCATGCAGCAAAAATTTCATGTTTAATTTTTACTAAAGATATATAGATATGTACAGTAACCTACTTTGATACGTGCATATCCTATGTCCGACACCGAATATAACATATATGCACATGTTGTAGGGACCAAAGACATGCTCACACAGCATCAACATCTGAAGACCAATGTAACACCAGTTTAACATGAGCCCACTAGAAGATATTGTCCTCTTTGGGCCTAGCCTGCAAGGATTTTTTCTAGTGTAGGCCATAAGTCCTACCCAAAAGGACTCTACTAAGTTGAGGTATCAACCTTCTCTATATAGAAGTCTTAGTTCTTCTCAACTTTAGATTTGGGATAAAAAATCTAGTTCCTTGTCACCCACCCTTGAAAGGGAGCATGCGTCCTCAAAGGCACAACAAGACACTGGAATGGGCCATAGCTCTCACACTACTTTGTAACACCCCAATAATTATCCTCATTCAATAAGACCTTTTTAATAGAAAAATAGAGGATTACCAGAGCATTACCGCCACATGTGGAAACGTTACGGCTTATTTAAAGTGTTGCATTGGAAGAACCAAGTCAAAGTCCACTCAAACAAAATAACAAAATCATGTCTCAAAACACCTAATTAACTAAGCCAAAACGTACAAAAGTAGACATCGTTAAATTTATCTTTCTTCTCCTTGGAATTTTTTGGGTCGAAATCTTCATCACTATCATTTTCTCCATGAACTCCATCATCACCATCCTTAATATCCGTGTCCTCACTCTCTAGTACCGACAACTGAAAGTCCATACGAATAGGGCTCTTATTTGGATTTTGGAACCTCATAAGAGTCTCCAAATAGTTGTCCTTCCAAGTCCAACTGAGTCACGACATATAAGTATGGTAGATATATTGTTTTCCTTCCCAAGTTTCAGCGTGTTGGTCAGCAGCAAGTATACAAACAAGTACGGCCTGGGGCTATGACTAGCATTAAGAATTTTATTTGACTCTTCCCTATCCATTGTCTGTCTTTGACCTCTCCACCATTTTCCTATCCAACCGCATTACCATCCTCCTCATCACTAATCACCTGAGGATGTTTCCGGTAATACTCAAGATTCAGCAACCAATCTTCCAACTCCATTGCCAAGATTTCGTGATAAGGGTAAGCTTTCTCAATAAATTAACCACCAGAAAGAAAAATGGTACACAATAGTAATCAAAAACCGCAGTGAAGAGTGGCTTATTAGGCAAATATTGCTAATACATATAGCAACATATGGTTGAGTTATCTCATTAACTTTCCCCACTCTTGGAATATCTCTACCACTAGTCATAGATCTTAGCAACATACTCATTGATGCTCTGCTCTTTCTTAGTTAAGTAGTCAATGAGTCTGTTTTTCAGAGGAAACATATGTGGAAAACCTTTTTACGTTTGTAGCACTAGCTTTGAACATATTTTATCAGCTATTTCGTTCAGTGTGTTCATTTATAATGAACTTTGATCAATTTTGTATGAGCAAATTCATTACAGATTAAAAAAAAAACAAAAAAAATAAATCAAAAATTTTACATAAGTTTTGATTTTTGATGTTTGAATTTGAAAACATGAAAATGGGAAAGTAGGTTAAGGAAGAAAGTTAGATGGTATTAGAATGAACAAGAAAAAGGGATTTTTTTTCAAAAACTGCTAACGTGGCATGTACAATTACAGAAAAACCATTACTGATAAAATTGGTTCATGACTAAGCGCAAAAGAAACATGGATTTTTCATGCCTAATACCTTGTGATAATGTGCAGCTCCTTGTAGTATCTCTGCTTAGTGAGTTCATCCTAATTACAAGTTTGGGCCCCACGATGTCATATGACATCTTCATGACAAAATTGGCCGCAACAGCAGAACTATAAGCATGTGCACTTGCAACAACAACTAATGCTTAGGGTGCAAAAAACAACATAAATGACCTGAGGCCCAAAGATTCTACAGTAAATTCACAATCATATTTGCAAATTTCAATCTTTTTTCTATTAACTGAATGACTTTTCTTCTTTCATACTTCACTTGCCCATTTTTCCCTTGTCTCATCTTCATCTTCTACCCAAGTGCATTTTTTACAGCAAAATGAACAAACCACCCCAAAAGTTTGAACTTAATAAAATAGATAAGTTCAGCCCCACTAGAAGATGAAATCATTTTGGCGCATAAAATTTCACAGCTAAAAAGTCAATTTCCTCTCAAAATTTCCGCAATTTGCCTTAAAATTGCTCTATAATATGCTTTGAAATATTGCACATAACATCAGTTTTTATTTGCATTAGATTAGGCTCATTAACCAACAATAGTCTTCATTTTTGAGTCTCACACCCCGACCCCAACTTTAAAGAAACAAAGAGTGAGAGTCAAACACTTGGACAAGAAAAAGGGGATCTCAACGGTCTTGTTTTCAAAAATATCAAACCAGTGTGTGGCTCATGGCAAATGTGAGATAGGAGATGAAATAAGAAAGCAAAAGGTGGGTACATGAGATGAAGGGAAAACATAAAGGGAAATTAAGAAGAAAATTTAAAAATCAAACTTTCTTGGAACCCAATCCATCTCCATCCTTTGGTGTTATTTGCATCATTTTTTTTGCATTTAAGGAAACAGGTCATGAAGCAGACCGTATTAAGGTTGTATAAACCGCTGCACCCAACCTATAGGTTGTGTTATATCCCCTTTCTCCTAAAATTATCCGGCTAACTCCTATCACATCTAACTTCTGCGTAGAATAACGATTAACAACCAAACTATAGATAATCTCCTAAAACTATGTTCAATGATTAAGCGTCAATAGTAAATTGGGATGAAGATAGTTTACAAGACATCCGCTTAATAATGACTTCAAGACAGGAGGAACATCCCTAACTTTTGCCACCAATTCACCTTTAATTATAGTTCCTCAATTCCAATTTGAATACAAAACCAAGAAATATTAGATCTTTGCGGCTGATTGAGGCTCCCACATGCATATTCACGGCCATTTTTCTACTTAAATCCTTATCAATCATGTTTGGACAAATGTTCCTAAAGTAACTTCAACAATTTATTCTCGACTTCAATTAACCAATCCTTAGTTAAAAATTGGTTAAAAAATATACGAAATAAAATTTCATCCCATTAATTGCTACCCTATTACTAGCATGACCAACTCATCAGCTAGGAGAGTGTACAATGAAGCTTGGGAGGATAATTAGTTTGACTTTCCAGTTAAATAAATACAAGCAATTTTCCAAGTCTCGAAAGTACAGCAATTATTCACCTAATTTGCTTTCCAACACAACTAGCAAGTGGAGAGAAAGGACAGCCACTATCAGATCAGTGGTCAGATTAAAGAACACCAGTACATATATGATATATATGGGCAATTGGGTACATTACTATAGCAGAAAACTGCTAGTAATACTTACTTGTGTTTCTTGTGCAATAGTTGAAAAACCAAAGTAGGCAAGGTTACTCTGACCATGAGAAGCAAATGAAAAGACAGTGCAGGCATCCATGCCAGGGAACATCTGATTCAAACAGAAGAAGATCAAACAAAAGAATGCAAACATAGAAATAAACTAAGATTTAATATAAATAGTCACATCCCAATAGACACTGACCTTAGAGATCTTCACACCATTCAGTGTATTTGATATTATTAAACTACAGGTAGAGATGGACTTTACAATGAACCTGTATGCAACAAAAGGAAAACAAAGACCTCATATTATTAGGTTGTTAAATTTAAGTGAAAACTAAATTACATGACCTTGGGGAAAATAACTCATTTTAATAATCTGATAAGGTGAAGAGAACTGGATTGCATGACCAAAAGACCATCAATTCTGACATGAAACCAACCTCTGAGACATTATGCCCCCATGGTCATAATATACATTTGGTTTTCCATCCATAACCTCCACGCTCTCAACTTCACATAACTAGTAGCATAAGATACGCAACATTTCAGGAAAAGCTCCATGTTGGTTATTAAAAAATGTCAAAAGAAAGGTGTATATTAGTCGCGACCTGACATTCAGATTGCACTGATCGACATGCAACCCTCTTCCTGAGAAAATTCTTAACATGTCCAGTTGTTTCAGTGCACGTTAGGTCTATTGGCACTTTGGTATAAGCATTGAACGATTTACTCAGGTTCCTGATCTGTCTATCTGATACTTCTAGCTCCTTCCGCTTTGAAGGGATTTCATCAGCAACCTACAAGTGTGGTTCATAGATTGTCACAATCAGATTAAACCAATACAAAGTAGAAAGTAAACAGAAATGAAAAATTAAGCGCAATAAAAGATGACCAAAATGGCACAACAATTGCTAGTTAACAACGCACTAGATTCCATGTAAGACGCAACTGCATAAACGAATAGAGAAACAAGAAAATCAAACTGAATGCCACAAGGAACATCTATTTGTAGCCAGGTTTAAACAAAGCTCAAAAATGAAATTAGTCAGCTCAAATCCATAGTAGAGCCAAACAAGCACTGTCTAAAATATGCATACTGAACTTTTGTCATTAATATGATCAGGTAGAGATTCTAGTTGAAATCAATCCGTTTCAATGTTTTTTGACCATGCATACAGCTAAGGTTTTAAATATTAAAAAATAAATAAATAAAGCATAGAAGGAAAGCAATTTCTATCCATTGATGAAAATTGAGAAATTTTCTGAGTAAAAAAGTATGATATGGGCCAATCACAAAAATGGCCCAAAAGTTCAAAACATACTATAGCTATACAGACGTGTAAGAGGTTCATACCAAGATCCTTTTGCTAGGATCATGTGGTGACAAGAAATCTACTTTAACATCCATTAGACCACGTATACATGAATCAGGACTTGCCATCAACATCTTTGACTTTTCATCCAATTGACTAACTTGGTCCTGCATTCAAAGTTTTCATGATATAAATTCTTTTTCTAAAAATCAAAGGAAACAAAAGTGAATTTGAAGGAGGGGAGAAAAACGTGAACTGGTACCAATAATTTTTCCTGTTCTAGATGTATTAGTAGTAGTTTTGCTTTTTGATATGCAGTTCTATACAGAAGCAACTTGGTGTCAACCAACCTACATTGATGAATGATTACGAAGATGTCAAAGCTTGATAAAAGTAAAATAACAATCCATTATTCACCACTTATGCATGCAAAAGTTCACCTTTTAATTTGACGATAGCTTGCAGAGTCAAATGATTTCTGAAAATGCCATTAGAGTCAAACGACATAAAAGACATTGTTAGATGTTGTTTAGCTCAGATAAGGAAGTAAAATTATGATGAATAAACAGCCATAGAACATAAGGTGATGTGAATTTTCTTATGAATTGGAAAACCCACACGGATAGAACTAAAATTTCGAACTTCTAAAGGCCAAGCCACCAAAATTCTCAATTTCAGGTTTGATTAATTAGTCTTTGATTAAAGCCTAAGCACCCTCAAAGCCCACTAAATAATCTGCACTAGAGTATACAGGAAAATTCCACCAAACCTTAAAAAATTTCGGACTTTTGTTTTCAAGAAAAGAAGCAAACTTTTATTCAATTCAAACTTAATTAATTTACAAACTAATGTTGATACTATTTATAGGTATAATTATCAACAAAATCCTAACTAAAAACAACTAAAACACACGCATAAGACAAGATAAACATGCCCCTAATGACAACTCAAGATAAGATTGCCACATCATCACTGCATCTTGATCTTATCTTGCTAACAAACTCTAACTAACTCTATCTAATCAAGATACTATTCTAACAACTTGCCTAAAAAATTAACAAACAAATTTATAAAAATAAAAATCACAAAAGAAAACACTAAACACGTCCTAAAAACATATCCTAACTATACTTGGACTCTAGATAAAAAAAAAATCTAACTAAAAACTGATTTCTTGTTTGACAGCCGAGCAGAAAAATGAAAAAAACATTATCTTGCGTATTTTTCTGAATTTTGGAAATATTTTTCCCTGAAAGTAGATTCAATAAGCTTTCCAGCGCATATTCACACGCCTTTTAACTCAAAGCCAACTGTCAATGAAAAATCTTCAAAGTCAGACATAATGCACTGCTCCAAAACTGATATTTTATCTTTAGAAGCTCCAAGAATCGTCCTAGATTGAATTTTTTAATCAAGAAACTTTCAAGAACGTGATCCTCCATCATTGTAGGCCAAGTATAACTAAAACACGGGAAACAGAAACACTTAAAAGCATTTTAAAGCCTGAAATGAGAAAAACCCTAGCAAGTGCAGTGGGAAAAAACCCATAGGCAAAACCATCAAGAACCCGGATGTGAATGGCAGTCTTATATTCACATCATCCATACATGTATTGCTATTCACACTTGTATCATAAGAAAAGTTGATTTCAAAGAGACCTGATAGCTTATGTCATGGTGAAGAAGCTCATAACTTCTCATCTTGTCTAGATGGACCATGATATCATTCACCATCCTGATCTGGAGAGAAAGGAAAATTCAATGAGCTTTATATTAACAGAAAAAGGTTTATGCTTCTTCAAACATTGGAATATGACATAGAACTAATCAAAAAAAATAAAAATAAAAAATAAACTAATTTTAATGCATATACAAAGAACTAATTTTCATTGAACAAGACATACCTGTGGCAAATCCAACTTGTTAATCAATGAAGAGGATAATAGTTTGGTTTTGTAGCAGAAGCTGCTGAAAACCTACAAGGTAATTTGTTTACAGTTAATTGTAAGATTATATAAAGCCTTCTTCAGAAAACTTTAGACAGCTAATAAAAAAGAAGCCATCGAATGCATGCAATTACATCAATCCAGTTTCTGTCTGTTGCATCGCCTCCAATGCCATGTGGAACCTTGCCATCGCTCTTACAATTCTTCTGGCCTTTACACAGTTTTGGTTTATGCTGGAATGAAGCAGATTCATCATCATGGTCATCAGCTCTATCGAACAATTTTCGTTTTAAAGAGCTACTACTGGCACGTATATTAGATAGTTTCATTAAGCATCGGTCATTTTGATCACGTTGGCTGGTAAGCTGATAGGATCTAGGAGTCAAGACTGTGTTGCCAACAAAGCAATGAATATTCGCATTATCTGTAACACATGATTTCTTCTGCAACACCCCACAAGATAAGTCTTCTTTTGGACTCTTGTATACCTGTTTCAACAATTGTAAGCATAAGGGACGAGGAAGTTACAAACACCATCCTGAATTAATAGAGTAAAAATGGTATAGGTTGGGCCGACCATGGTGTTAGCATACAAAGCTTAGAACATCATGGATTTAACAGCCTAAAACATACAAAATACAAAAGAGAAAGGCAAACTCCATGCTCTTAGCATACACGGCCTACTAATCAAGGCTGTGGCTTAGAAAAACAGTGAGCACATGCAGACCAATATCATTTGCAAGAAAATATAAATGTATAAATGTACTGAAGTATACCTGGAATGACACCTCATTTAGATTATCCTTCGAAGTTGGAGCAACTCCAGAAAATGAATTCATATTTTTTACTGGGAGTGTTGTGGAGGAAATAGCTCCACTGTCAACATCAGCACTTGAGAACTTGGATGATTCAGAGGCCTTATCAAGGTTTTTAAGCATGGATCCATTATTCTGCATCTCTTGGTTTAAGATTTTCGAATGTTCCATATCAGATATAGACCACGTAGCTTCTTCCTTTCCTTCTGTATGTAAAGAACTAATAATATCAAATCTGGAAACAGAGTTGTCTGCCAACTTCTGTTTAACAGCAAGATCTAGGCTTGAGTTGGACCCTGGACTCAGATTCTTGGAAAGATTTCCTTGATATAGAGGAGAGGCTGACACCTTCCTTTCTGCACTATTCTCTGGAGAAGTAGAATTAACAGGCCCCCCAGTTTCCCTGTTACATTTCGAACCAATAAAAGTGTAGTCACTTGCAGTCAATGGTACAATTTCATTAGTGCGGCTGTCTCTTGACCTACAAAGCTCTACTCTTTTATCTTTGGAATGTGCCAAAGGAGAAAAACTAGTATATTTAGTAGACTTATGAGAATACATAGCCTCAGACAGGGACGGAGATGACAATTCCGCATCTTTTACTTTGGTGTGAATTACATACTTTGCATCTCCCAAGCTCCTTATATCATAATTACCAACCTTTCCTTTACTTTGTAATCTTCCATCATCCTCTGCAACTTTTGTAAAATGTGTATCCAAGCAAACCACAGAAGCAGCCAGAATATTATTTGGAGTGTCAATGCTACCATCTTTCAAAGGACTATTTTTGGTTAAGGAACTACCCAAAGATTCTCGAGACACAAGTCTAGAAGAATTACCTTCAACTTTTGAAACAGAAGAAAACGAAACTGCTTCAAGCCTTTTGAGTCTAGAAATACCTTTCTCATAAGATGATGCACTCAAAACATTCTTACTTTTTTTGTCAGTAAATTTTTTCTTGGATGCAAACAGATTCGATTCAACATTCGGTGAGCCCCTAGATGTCTGCCTGTGTACATCATGAAATGAGGAAGCAAATCCTGAAATTGGCTGGTCATGACTTAAATTAGGCTGCGGACTGAATGGAAAGGATAAAAATTTCCCACTGGGTTCCACTGAACCTTTTCTTGCTACATCGTGGTCAACTGGCATGACCTGCAATCAAACATAATATTCCAACAATATGTGATGAAAAAAGACAGTCTAGAAGATACCAAGACGCTACAACACGACATCACTATTCACAAAAGAACAAGATTAGAAAGAAACAAATCTAAAGGATATTTCCAAAAGTAATGTAGAGGAACAAGACACCATACATACATATATATATATATAAAGGATCCACTAAAAACCAAAAGTTTGTTGAATTTGCTGAAACTCGTGAAAACCACAAAAAACGGGTGTACATATATGGTTTAAAGTGGTAGATATTACGACTAAAGTGGTACAGATACATTTGCAATAAAATTTTCATTAATTATGAAAATGTCATTAATGAGCACGTGTACCCCTTTATACCTATAATGTACCGGTTTTCACGGTGAAAACATTTTCACATGATCTTTTTCCTATATATATAATATATGTAAACATGTGAAAACCGGTACATTAGAGGTATAAAGGGGTACACGTGCTCATTTATGACATTTTCGTAAGTAATAAAATTTTTATTGTAAATGTACTTGTACCACTTTAATAGTAATATGTACCGCTTTAAACCATATACGTATCCCTTTTTTGTGGTTTTCACGGTTTTCAACAAATTTATGGTTTTTAGTGGATCCTTTATATCTAGATTATAATAATATATAATCTAATAATATAGTATATATAGTTTAATGTAGACATATCAAACATCACTATTCATTGATCCAACCTAGCATGTGAGGCATCTATACTATATATTAAAAAACAAGGGGAAAATATGCAAACAGCCACGTGTCACCCCTCTATCCATAGATGGCATGACCCCTCTACTCAAAGTTCAATAATTCTCATCCAAAAAGTCCTTGTTAATAATTCTCATCCAAAAATTTCCTATAAAGAATTGAACCCGCGACCTTTTGATTCTAAAGTAATAATGTCTCCAATAATCTATGAACCATTTTATATGAACAATGCAAACACAAGACTTAATAAATAACTTTTTTACTAATTAAAACCATTAAAGCATACATATAATTGCATTAATTATACTTATGCAACTCCAGTTTTAATTATGCTTAAATGTGTGTATCAGAGTGGCTGCTCATATACTTTATCCGTTTAATAAAATTTCATTGATTTATTTTTCAATTTCTTGGTCATGATAAATATGCAATGACCCGGAAACATCGTCCAGGCCAATAACTAGTTTTTACCTATAACCAATGACTCAATGAGGTTAACCAAAATTATCTAACCAATTACTGAAACTTTTTTCATCATGACAACTTCTTGTAAAATTCAATAGAACAAAGCTGAGGTCGGGAACGGCTAATTGGACAACTACACTTTAAAGGCAATTTTCACTACAAAACAATAGGGATGGTAGGGAGAACTTAGAATCCGGTCAGCCTTGGACTATAATGAATCCTCTTTAATAACACAAATTTTTATTTTTCTTAAATCAAGTCCCATCAAAATTTGGTGAAAATATTTAGTAAAATCCACTACCCAATTACCCATAGAAGAAAAGGCAGGATACATAGAACTGAATCATAACTTTGTTTCCCAGATTACTAGTAGATTAATAACAATAACTTGTGTTTAGAGCAGCCTGCGATTGGGTATCATATTTCATGCCATCAACGTTGTAAGATCTAAGATGTGCTCGCCTATTTTTCACTTCCTCCTTACCTTGAAGTACCAAGGTATTAACATTCGTCGCAAAATTTATAATATATAAGACATTGAAGCCAAATATTAGGTCTGGACAGCAGCAAACTATCTACAGAGGCTGCAAAAATGGTTCTGCCAACCTTACCACAATGATAACCGCATCCCAGATTTTAAACATTTCTAAGGGCCCACAACTCTAAATCAGAATATATGGAATAATGCACAAAAACATAGTCTAATCAATTAAGATATTTGACCATTAGGATTTCAGAAAGAATAAACTCATGCTGATAATGAATAAAGAAAGTAAAAATTGTGTTTGAACTTCAATGTCAAGTAAAGCCTAGTACACTTAGCAAAAAATCTAGCACCTGGGCCAACAGGTATAAATGGTCTTGAGTCATGACATCTGAGAAAAGTTACATTGTGCAGCCATGAAGAATTACACAAAATTTGAGAAATGGTTTTGGCATCAAAGACAGTTTAAATTTCCTTTTACATAAATATTAGAAATTGACAGGCCAATTTATGTTTATTGATAACGTTACACAAAATCATATCCTACAACTGTCTTCAATTACTAAAATAATCACTCCCTTTACTCATTATCTATTTATTATCAGCATCCTTCTACTCGGACCCTTAAGTTATGTGACAAGCCAAACCTATTAACTTAACTTAATCTAAAAACAAGTTCATGCTGACATCATCTTTCCCTAAAATTGTATGTGTCACTTTGTCATGCAAATTTTTCCCTCAACATGTACTTATGAGATAATCATCTACTTTGGTTTTTTACTTTTCTAAGCTTTAGCTATACTTTTCAACTTCCCACAAACTATTGATGCTTATAAGGCATCTTATAAATTGTGTAGCTTGCTTATCAAATTTTTACCTTATTCTGACTTTAGCTATCATCTCATGAAAAAATTTATGAGAATAATCCTACCCTTGCCCGTTTCACACATTTTGATTCCACCTTTGACAACACATGGAGCAAAAGTGGGATTATAACTAAATAAATGAAAGGCAGGACCAAAATGAGCGAAATGGCAAAAGGTGGATTATTCCCATCTATTTTTCCTAAACTATATCTCTAAGAGGAACCGTGCATCGCATGATTACTAACCTAGTATATTAATCTTCCAATCACACTTTTGAATTCTAAATTTGGTTTCAAATAAGTAAAAGAAAAGGAAAAACACAAAAAGAATTCCAAAGCAGAAAATTTGACAATTGAAAAAGTGGGTTAAATTTTTTCACACATCAAATGCTTTCAGCAAGAACAACCATCTAAAAAAGGACCGAACCTAATCAAATAAAGACTTATAAAAATTCTTACATTAGTCCGAAGAATTGGAGTTGTTGTCGGGTAATCATCTCTGTCTGATGTAACAAGAGTTGTCTCACCAAGAGTATCATGAGGAACACTTTCATTTTTACTGTCCATATTCACATGAACTGCAGCAATTGCACAACTGGAGGTCTTTACCATATCAGATACATGGTTAGCATCTACATCTAATCCACTTTGGTGTATAGCAGATCCAGCTGAAAAATTGTTGTTTGAATATTCAGCATTACTGGTTAGAGGGACAGCACCCACAATTTTGTCATCTTCTGCCAATAAAACATCTAAAACTGGTGGTAGCTCCCCGTAATCATAACTACGAGGATTTTCTCCCACAACACTCATGTCATCTGAATTGCCACTGCAATCAAATGTATCACCAAGTAAAGAACCAGCAACTCGCTTTTTGGAAGTAGTCAGAACCATTGCATCCCCACCACTAGTGGTGATGGAAACTTGACCAGAAGTTCTCTCACCAAACTCTAGATGGACCCCAGTTGGGGTTTTAAACTCTCCACCAGAATCTGATTTGGCAAGACTGCGGAAATGCATAGAAAAAGCCGTTGAATCCATAGTAACATCATGATTTTCATCAGAGGCTGCAGAGTCTGATAACCGTCCAGGTTTTATAAATTCAGCTGACACAGGTCCAAAAAAATTATCCTCTGCAATCAAAAAAGCAAACTAAATTTACGATAAACAATAATTTGGAAACCTAAGATGGTACAGAATGACAACATATCTACGTTAGTCTTTTCAACACAGATGAAAGTGTGTGATATTTTGAAAATGACGTTCAAAAACTCTGTCATGCTTGAACTAGCACACTAAATGAAACTTGAAGGAAAAAGCCTATAACTCACGTAACATCAAATTTTGGTATAACAATGCAAAAAATGTTGGACAATGCAACAGATGCTCATAGGACATACATGAACACATAACCCCAAAAAATATTAAGCCATTTCAATAACAAAGGAGTTTTCCCCTAGCCCTTAATCAAATGCCTTATATGGCTTGAAGAAGAAAACTTCAAGCAACCCCTCTACCAGAATATATTTGAACATTCCAATACCCTTCCTATCAGAATTCGATCCAGATTATCTTAGTATGCATCACTCTTTAATAGACTATCGCTACCATCACTCCAATTGGCATGGGCTTTAATTATCATGGGTGACACAGTGGCATTTTTGGAGTATATATAAAATAGTACACTAAAATTTATAATTTTCTCGCTAAATATTACAATAACTTCAGAAATAGAAGGAACCCTATACGCACATTAAAATTGGCAGAATAGCTAGGTTGAAAGTATCAAAATAATAGACCCTTTCTGCCACTTTAGTATTGATGGGGTGGATATGAAAGACCTTTAGAAACTATCCAAAGGACTGATACTAGAAAAGACAAACTAGTTTAGATAAGGAAACAATTATCAAGCAAAATTTATAGATCATGTTTTCTCATAATGTGTTCAGCAAAATGAGAGACTTGCATGTTTTCTATTTCTCTCCAAACACAAAACGAATGTTTAAACAGAAAGAATGAAGTATGATCATATACCTTCAATTGCTAACACAACTAGCCCACTTCCCTCTATGATTAAGATTAAATTTATATAGGCCATGCTAGGGTACAAATTTGTATTCGCCAATCTTATTCATTATAGCCCAATACATGGGGGAAACAGACTACGTTTTAAAATTGGAAGCAGATGACACAATGTCACAAGTAAAACACATGGAGTTGTTTTCTAGTTTTAATAATTTGGATTTGTTTCATGGTCGCATCACTTTGATTTGCAACTAATTTGGTCAAAGATTTTTTTTTACTTGCCGAAAACTCTTCATTAACATTCATGTGTTAGGACCATCAATGAAGAAAGCGTACAACTTTTCCATAATATCTCTCTTTTCATTCCTCTCCACCCATTGAATGGAGCACAAAGTATCCTCAATTGGACAATAAAATCAAAGCTTCACACCCATATAAAAGTAACATTTTATGACACCGTGTTACAAACTCCAACAACAACAAAGCCTTAGTCCCAAATTAATTTGGGGTCAACTAGACATGAAGCAATATGAGGAGTCACAAAAGTCATCTGCAGAAATCCTCCTCCTCCAATCTTCTCTATTTGACACTAAAAGTTCTTAAAGCCCTAACACCCTCATATTTCCACTAACAACCCTCATCCAAGTTTGATTTTGTCTTCCTCTACCTCTCCTCCTTCCCTCTTGTTGCCACCCATCCAACCTCCTTATTATAGCGTTATTCGGTCTCCGTCTTATGTGACCGAGCCATCTTAGCCGATTTTCCCTCATTTTATCTTCAATAGAAGCAACCCCCAACTTACTCCTAATTACCTCATTTCGTGTTTTGTTCTTTCTTGTATGTCCACATATCCAACGTAGCATATGCATCTCCACCACACTCATCTTATGGAAGTAGCAGTACTTCAAAGCCCAACATTCGATCCCGTAAAGCAACCATATTACAAACTCCAATTTACTAAATTCTTACAACCATTAAATAACACCTCTATCATTTTGCATTTAGTTGGATTAAATAAAGTGTTGGATGCTAAAATCAATGTTCTCCTTCCTACATCAATCAAGTCTACTTACATTGCACAACATTTACACATAGTGACACGTGCTACCCAACATCCAACAACAACAACAAAAGAAAGAAAGAAAACCAAAAAATTAAACGCTCTCTCTCTCCTATTTTCTTCAACCTTCGTAATTTCACAAACCTAGCACTCAACACTCTATCAAACCCTTAAATAAAGATTATTGCCCAATGACAAAAGATTAATTTGGTGCTTCTCAACATTCAACCCTCACTCAACATAATTAATGGAATCTAGAAGTCTTTTTGGTTGAAGGTTATTCAACTACATTTTTGTGATAAATAAAGAAAACAAAAGGGAACGAAATTGCATGGTTTTTCTTGAAAAACACACAAGATTGTAGCTCAAGATCTAATAATCAACCAAGCCAACAAAGACTTCTCCATCTATTTAATACTCCAACACAAAAACCAACAAACCCTCCTCCACCCTTAAGTTTAAAGGCGCACGCCTAAGCGCAAGGCACACACAGGCAATGAGGTGGTACAGGCAATTACCTATGAGAGGCTCACCGAAGCGCGCCTAGGTGAGGCTGAAAGGAGCACGACTTTTATTCAGGATTTTTTCGCTTTTTTCAAATTTTTGTCAATGCATGCCTGACCTACAAGAGAGGCAGACGGCGCCTAAGTGTGTCTCTCACATTTTAAAAATAAGCCTCCACCCCAAGAAACAACAAACGTTCCTCTTATTAAGATTAGCATTGATGAATGATGATACAGTAAAGCGGCTCAAAACATGGTGACTTATCTAGAAAAGGATGTCTTCTTTGAGGTCCGTCCTCAAAGTTTACCCTACAAATACAATTGCAAAAGGGCCTAAGGAGGTTTGAGCTATTCCCACTAAATTGGGATGAATATCCTCCACTGGTTAAAAATTAAAATACCTAACAACAAATTGAACAAAGTTTGAATTTGCTCATTCCATTTCACTAATATATTGAATAATTTCACACGACACATACCCAACCGATCACCCGCCATAAGCAAGTTCAGCCTTAACCCTAATTGCAAAGGGGCTCTTTCAGCCTAACCCCGAAAATTGCGATGTATATTCTCTCTTGCGCCTGCCGAAGCCCTAAGTGAAGAATACTATATATAACATTTTAATTACTCTGTATTCTCTCTTGCGCCTACCGAAGCCCTAAGTAAATAATCAGATAGAAAGAATAATGAATATTGCGTAAACCCGGTGTACAATTAAATTACTATATAACGACTAACTTGAACCAATTTTTTTGTAATTAGAATCAAATTTTTGGTAATTTTAGAATCATTGAAATTTTATTGAATATTTTGAACAAATAACTTATATATATATGACACAATAACGTATAGTTATTCATTAAAATATAGTTTTTTTAGCATTAGAAAGTAGTAGATATTAGAGGATCATCTCAACCAAAAGTTAGGCTGATGGTTAAGGGTCAGGAATAGTTTATATACTCTATCACGCCTCCTCACACGAGAGCCCGTTGGGCTTGAAGTGTGGATGCAGCATGGGCTCCCTTATACCTTTGTGACCTTTGTGTCACGCTGGCGCTGATATTATAATAGAGGACCATCTCAACCAAAAGCTTAAGCTGATGGTTAAGGCCCAGGAATAGTTTATATACTCTATTAGTAGATGCGTATTTACTCAAATTAGGGTAAGTAAAACTCAAAAAAGTATAACTCAAACAAACTTATAGTAACTAGAGCGTAAAAAAGTGCAACTTTAAACCCTCTATACAATAATTGTTGTACATCGACTGTATATAAAACTTTATCTAGAAAATTTTACCGTCATTGGATGTGGCAGAGCCGAAGTAACTGCCGGGAGAAGGCGACTCCACTGGCATTAAAAACGATTTTTCCACAGCATTATCATCATAATCACCAGATTCATCGCTATCGCTCGCAAGCAAGTCCCTAATTTCGTCATTCTCGGTCCTATTTAACCTCCCATTGTCAGCCGAAGCCTCGACCTCTGGAGGTGTCTCATACTCTTCATCTCTGATGAATAAGTGAATTGCGGTTGTTTCCGCAAAGCTAACTCTTCTTGGTTTCGAACGTTTCTTCTCTAATGCAAGTGTTTCTTCACCTGTTTTGGTGTTGCTGCACTTCTCCTCTGGTTCATTTGAATCCATTGTTGAGAGAGTATTAAGGTCATTCAGCTGCGGTTTTGGGGAAATAATTGGCGAATTTTAGGACTCCTGAGAAATGAAATTGGGAAATTTTGGTTATTTGCGATTCGTGATGTTAAACAGTATCAGGGACGTCTGGTTTTTTGAGAAGGCTTTTTGCTGGAAGGCGGTGATGTTTTCAAAAGTTTGAACTTGGGGTGTTCGACTGTTTGGGTATGTGGGAATTGGGCGAGGGATTGGAAATGTTGATCGGGAATTGTACACTAAAATAAAATGATAATATTTAATAAATCACTGTGATATGTATAAATATCAAATTATATGACATTTTCGTAAATAAGTAGAAAACTTTATTATCACATTACCCCTTCAAGTGCATATAAAAGGACGATCTTACCCCTAAATTTCTAATATATTACCCCAAAATGTCATTGTGATATGCAAAATTCTATATCACAATGATTTACTGGTCAGCCCTCAAATAATAATATACTCTCTTCGTTCCCTTACATACGTTTTGACTTGCATATATGATGAGGCTATCGCGCACCTATAAAAAATATCCGGACAACTCTAACTAATGTATCTAGGGAAGTAGGGATCGAATCCTCAAGGAAGCAATTGAACTTTATTAGTTCTAAAAAGCTTAAACTGTGTAAAGGGCCTTGGTTGAGAATTATCGATTAACTAATTGACTACTAATTAACTACTAATTAACAACTAATTAACTACGGGAAATGATGGTGATTAAAACTAATATTAAAGGTCTAGGGTTATTCGGGTCACCAAGAACAATTAATGGATTCACCAACAAAGAACGTTCAATCTCACAATTATCGTTAAATTAGGGTTCGCTAATTCTCTCGAACTTAGACTCCCTCAAAACTCATCTAGCGACTCTCGCTCATGCCTAGACTAATTCCTCATGTTATTCAGTGGTCTTATTGTGGTATTTTTACCTCTCGGCATCAAATTTGACAATTACCAAAATTACAACTAAATCTGCGCACAATTCAAGTGTAAACAAGCAAGCCAATAATAGGAATTTGACTACTAATTGCGAAACCGAAACAATCTAAGTTAATTAGCCCATTAATTATTCAACGTTTCCCAAACCCTAGAAATCTAACTACTCACTCATGATTGTAAAAACTAAAACAACTATGGAAAACAAAACTTAAGACATGACCATAATTAATGAATTAATCAACAATTATAAAGCTAGGAATTAAAACAAGAAATTAGGGCATAAGAGATTAAAGAAACTAAAACTAAAAACATAAATTAAAATTAAACATGAATTAAAGAGAATAGAATTAAGATTGAATTAAAAGTTGAATTTGTATTGAATTGAATGATTGAAAAGATCCACAATAATCGCCTTTTTAGAGAGAAAACTAAACTAAAACTAGGGTTCTTGAATAATAGAATGCGTAAAATGAAAACCTAGGAACAATTTCATTAAGTAATAAGTCGAAACAAAGGAGGAAAAGTCGAAAAACGAGCTCTAAGCAGTATGCCCGGGCACACTGCTAAATGCCCCCGGAGCTTCCGACTTCGCTCGTTTACTTCGTAACTTGACTTCTATGCTTCCCGAAGGCTTCTAAGTCATGTCCTAGCTTCCTTTTAGCTTCTCAAAATGGTCAAGATTCTCACTAACTTGCCAAGTGCTCGGGATAAAGCGGAAACCGACACCAAAGCATCAATTCCTGCAATAAATGTTAAAGCAAAGCAGCTAACACTAAAATCACCCAAAGTTAGTAGAATGGGCTCAAAAGAGCCGTGTTAGAGCCAAAAACCAATATAAAATGGGGGTAAATAATGATTATAAAATAAACTTATCAAACTACCCCAAGCCAAGCCTTTGCTTGTCCTCAAGCAAACAACTAAACAAATAATGACTTCACCCCTAAAACTTTGAAAAACAAATCAACTCAAGCAATTCGAGCATGTAAGTTCCTTAACCAACCCATCAAAATCCCTTGACCGCCATCCACTTAAATCAAAATCAATAAGCCAACCATGTAAGAAATATAAGTCGATGACTAGAGTAACTCACTCGGTGTCACTCCGCACATAAAATTGAGCATAAACAATGAAGCTCGCCCTTAATCCCAAACAAGAATGCAAATGCAAAGAGTGTTTGAATGCAAATTTTGAGAACCCAAACCCACATCTCACACCTCATGCACTTGTTTAAGGGTAGTCACTCAATCCTAATGCGGAAGTCGACTCGAAATGCAAGTAATACTCACTAGCTTTGGCAATTGACTCACTTCACAAGAACTAAAAACATGTACATGCCGATCAAAAAGGTCTTTGTAAGCTTGTAACGTGGCTAGGGTGATGGGTAGGATATAATTTGGGATAATGTGGTGGTAAATGCGGGCTATACGCATATAACAATCAAAGATCACGATCAACATCTCCAACATCAACTCCAACATCAAACTAATTCACATAGAATCATATCACGCCATAAAAACTTTACATTCCAACTACTCCAAATATCACAAGCTTATCTTTTTCAACATCTTTTCAATTCTTCTTTTTTTTCATTTCTTTTATTTTTTCAACTTTCAAGATTTTTTCAATTTAGGCTCACGACTCTTAATGACATGTCAAAGAAAAAATCATCACACATACATAACTAGGCCAAATAAAAGATGTATAGCATTTTAATTCTTCATTAGGATCTAGCCTAGATATTGGTATGCAGAGCCTTAATGTGAGACCTATTATTAAACTTTTAACAACAACCATTCACAATCTTCCAATCCTCCAAAATTTCCAACAAATGCAAAACAACAACAAAACAACTCCTCAGCTCCCCCAAATAGGGTTGTAATGTATAGCTAAAATGCAAATGAAGGGTAAAAAGCTCAAAATAAGGATCAAGGGAAAATTTGTGAAGGAATGCCTAAAATCTGAAAGCTCCTAAAAGAAATGAATTCCTTTTATCATTCGCGGCATGTAACAAACCAAAGCCAAGCTACTAGAGTCAAATGCCAAAACACGTATGATACAAGTACCAGGAACTAAGCACACATGAAAAGAAATAAGCATATAACAATGTATGTGGCTCAAATCCTCTCGTTAACACAGTTCAAGCCTCTACTCTACACATGGCTATAATGGCATGATAAGAAACTGTTTCAAGCTAAGTTAAGTTCAAACCCGGGTTGGCAATTCCCGAAGCATAACTCATCACATGCCCAAATCAATCGAAACATTTTTAAATAAAATGCGGGGCACAGGGAAGTTATTATTCATAAAGTTTACATCAATACTCATTAATCAACAATTTCAATCAATTCAAACAATTCAACTACTAACTACAAAAATCTAAACTATGAAAGCAGTACATTTTTTTGGTCATATGTAAACTCCTACTCCTAATAAGTAGTACAAACCATATGACTATCCTAAGAAAGCAATAAAGCTATACTAGAAAGCAATAAAAGCTATACTAAGAAAGCAATAAAAGTACCTCCCCCAAGCCGACTCAGCAATGTCCTCAATACTGAAGGGAGTAAAAAGGAGCCAGCTGCTCCTCAATCTGAGCTCTCCATGAACTCATCTGTGTCAGGACCATTGTCATCCTCATCATCATTGCCACCATCATCATCACTAGCACATCGCCAGCAGCATTACCAGTAGCAGCTCCTGCAACTCCTCTACTGGACCCCTCTCCCGGGTTAAAGGTGTACCAAGAAGGGTGAGGTCCAGTAGAAGGTACAGCTCCAGAACAAACAAAATAATCATAGATCGGATACATCGCTCGAGTATGATCCTGCTGAAAAGTGTCAAACCGCTAGATAAGCTGGTGCTGCTGGATTTGGAAATTGTTAAACCGACTTTGGAGCTGGCCCGTGGCATAACGCCATGACCCGTCACCTCCTGCATCGGGCTCCGCAGGCTGAGAGGTAGAAGGCTGAGAGGTGGAGGGTTGAGAGGTAGAAGGCTAAGAAGGCCCCCTCCTCATGTAGGTCCGCTGGCTAGCGGTAGTAGCAGCCTGGTGCCCGTTAAGGGGCATAGTCCATGACTCCTGGTCTGGAGTCACACCTGTAATGGCAGGGTTGGGAAGAATAACAGAAGACCTCTTCCCCCTACCAATGTACTACCTAAACCGCTGCCCTTCTAGCATTGTCATCCACTCACAGTTTAAAAAATAGTCTAAATCTAATCTCCTAGAACCAACAACTAGTGTACGATGTTGCTCAAAGTCTACCCAATATCGCCTAGCAATCAAAGTGATTAAACCTCCGTAAACAATATTATTCACTGTAGGATTACCATAAGCATCTCTACCCGCGACATTGTGTTTGTAAATGAATAGCAAAGTGATGAGATACAAGAAGACGGTATGGACAAGTACCCTTAACTAAGTGTTGCCCCAAAAAGGCAATTTCCCTAGTAGAAATAGAATTACACTCATGACGACAAAAAATCATCCATCTCATAAACTTATGAACTATTCTTGCCGAGGGTTGGTGAATCAAGTTAGAGTAGTTGTGTTGCCAAGTATCGGTTTCTAAGCCAGTTAGTGCATTCCAAATAGCAACATCACTAAATTTCTGAGGTGGGTTTTTTGTACCCAATTGATTCATGCTAAAAATTAAGGCAAAATCATCAAGTGTTTCATAATGATCATGACCAAACAAACGAAAGGAGACACATTGGACGGGCCTATGGGCATTTGGCCTATCGATGCGTAAGCTAGACATAAATTCATATGTTATATCGGTATATGTAGGCAAATCCATGGTAAAGAACAATTCTAGACCCATATTTTTCAAGCAAAGTCTAGTCTCATCTACAATCCCCAAAGCATGAAGTAAAGCATGATCTAAAAATCTAGTAGCAATAATAAGTCTATGCTTAAGCTTTGCAAATTTTTCTTTTTGTTCCATAGAAGAGAAACTTACCATTAGATAGTCCGCATCTCTCTCAATCTCGTTGTTCGGAGGTTGCCTCCTCCTTGTAGTGCGACTTGATTCACCCCTAGAACTTTTTGGAGGCATATTTAAAGTATTAGTGAAATAATTAGGGTTTTTAGGTGATGGTGAATTTGGGGGTTTTGATGGAATTTGTGGTGAGGAAAGGAAAGAGGGGAAGAAATAAGGAAGATTAGTGAAAATTTGAGTGAATTTGGTGGAGGAATGAGTGAGTTATGGAGAGTCAAAGATTTGGGAGAAGTAGTTTTAATGGTGAAATTGGGGGTTTTTGTAGTGAGAGAAAGTAGAATAGAAGTAGGAAGAAGAAGAAGAAGAAGTGAAGGAAGTGAGGGAGAAAGGGGAAGCTCGTGGTATTTGTGGAGGTCAGAGCAGCCCGCCCGGGCTGGGTGCAATGCGCCTAGTCTGGGTGTAGTCCACCCGGGCATAATGCAAGGGTGGATTTTTTCTAAGTATCGAAAAACGTCATTCGCGCCTGGCCAAAATGTGTTCCGCCCGGTCTAGTGTCAGTGTGCCCGAGATGACTGGGCATGCTGCATTTGGTGTGTTTTCTTGATTTTTAAACTCGTGCCAGTGCGCCCGGGTTGAGTGCATCTCGCCCGGGTCAGTGTGCCCGACCGGGCATGCTGCACCCTTCAAATTTTTCAAGAAAAAACTAAGTGTTCGGAATCGTCATGCGCGCCCGGGTAAAGTACAACGTGCCCTGGCACCCTTCAATCCGCCCGGGTTGACCGGGCATAGTGCAACGTGGCCTTTTCTTGCTTATTTACGCCATAATGGCACACCTATGCTTGCAAACACTTAAAACTCCACACAACCATTAGTCCCTCACGCTCTCTCACTAAAAGGACTTAGTAAAGCTAATCTAAACTACGTACGGGTTGCCTCCCGCAAAGCGCTTCTTTAAGGTCATAGCTTGACCATGGTCCTGGAGTGGTCAATAGGAGTCGGGGTTGTGGAAATGCACCTCTTCCACTAATCCAACTGCATCGCCTGCATAATAGAGCTTCAATCGTTGTCCGTTTACCTTGAACTTTTCACCTTTATCATTATGAACCAAAACGAACCCGAATTTGCTCACCATAGTAACCGTAAAGGAACCGGTCCACCTGGATTTCAGCTTTCTAGGGAATAATCTGAGACGAGAGTTGAATAAAAGTACCTTGTCACCAAATTGGAACTCTCTTCTCATGATTCTCTTATCGTGCCACCTCTTAGTCTTCTCTTTGTAGATTTTGGCACCATCATATGCTGCTAAACGAAATTCATCGAGCTCGTTCAACTGAAGAAGTCACTTTTCTCTCGCAAGCTTAGCATTCATGTTCAACTCCTTTACTGCCCAATATGCCTTGTACTCTAGCTCAACCTGAAGATGACACGCTTTACCATAAACCAACCGGAATGGTGAAGTGCCAATTGGAGTTTTAAAAGCCGTCCTGTACGCCCATAGAGCATCATAGAGCTTGTTAGTCCAACCCTTCCTCGATTTTGCAACCGTCTTCTCTAGGATACACTTGATCTCTCTATTGAAAACCTCAACTTGGCCGCTTGTCTGTGGATGGTAAGCCAATCCCGTTCTGTGGTAGACACCGTACTTTTCCAGCAGCTTATCTAACCTCTTCTCATGGAAATGCTTTCCCCCATCGTTGATGATAGCTCTAGGGACTCCGAACCTAGGAAAGATGACCTGCTTAAACAACCTCAACACGGTGCTAGAATCGCAATGGGGGGTAGCAAGAGCTTCCACCCATTTAGAAACATAATTCACAGCAACTAATATAAAACAGTTTCCATTAGAGGATGGGAAGGGTCCCATATAGTCAATGCCCCAAACATCAAAAATCTCAACTTCCAATATACCTGTTTGAGGCATTTCGTGCCTTTGTGAAATATTACCTGTTCTTTGGCACGAATCACAATACATAATAAAGGCTCTAGCATCCTGTAGGATAGTGGGCCAATAAAAACCCAATTCGAGGACCTTAAACATCGTCTTAGAAGGTCCAGCGTGACCTCCATATGGTGATGAATGGCAATGGTGAAGTACACCATAGACTTCCCATTCCGGAACACATTTCCTGTATAGACCATCTGCACACTCACGAAACAAGTTAGGATCATCCCAAAAGCATCGCTTAACATCATGTAAAAACTTATTTTTTTGCTGGTAAGTCAAATCAGAGGGTAAGACACCTCCAACAACATAATTAGCAAAGTCAGCAAACCAAGGAGAATTTACACAAACTTTATACAGATGTTCATCAGGAAAAGAATCATCGATGGGGGTAGAGATCTCCCCATCATCATACCGAATCCTCGATAAGTGGTCAGCTACCACGTTCTCTGCTCCCTTCTTATCACGAATCTCGAGATCGAACTCTTGGAGTAACAAAATCCACCTAATAAGCCTAGGTTTGGCTTCCTTCTTCCCAAGTAGGTACTTAAGAGCTGCATGGTCAGTGTAAACAATAACTATCGAACCTACAAGGTAAGCACGAAATTTATCTAATGCATAAACGATAGCAAGACACTCCTTTTCCGTGGTGGCATAGTTGACTTGAGCTTCATCCAAAGTCTTACTAGCATAGTAAATAGCAAGTAGGACTTCATCCCTCCTTTGACTTAAAACTGCACCAACTGTAAAATCACTAGCATCACACATTATCTCAAAAGGTAAATTCCAAGAGGGAGATTGTATGATAGGTGCCGATATTAATGCATTTTTGATCATATTAAAGGACTCAAGACATTCATCAAAGAATTTAAACTCAGCATCTTTCAGAAGCAATTGGGTTAGTGGTTTCGCAATTTTAGAAAAGTCCTTAATAAACCTGCGATAAAAGCTAACATGACCCAAAAAACTTCTTACCCCTTTAACATTCACCGGAGGTGCCAATTGTTCAATTACCTGTATTTTCGCCTTATCCACCTCAATACCGCGCTCGGACACCAAATGTCCTAATACCACCCCTTCATTGACCATGAAATGGCATTTTTCCCAATTTAAGACCAAATTGACCTGCTCACATCTTTCAAGAACTTTAGTTAAGTTAGTCAAACAGGATTCAAAATCAGAACCATAGACACTAAAAACATCCATGAAGACTTCCATAATAGACTCTATGAACTCAGAAAAGTTGCTTATCATGCAACTTTGAAAAGTAGCTGGTGCATTACATAAACCAAAGGGCATTCTACGATATGCAAAAGTACCATAAGGACATGTAAAGGTGGTTTTCTCTCTATCATCAGGATGGATGGGAATATGGAGGAAACCCGAATATCCATCAAGGTAACAGAAACACTTATTCTTAGCTAAGATTTCCAACATTTGATCAATAAAAGGGAGGGGGAAATGATCCTTTTTAGTTGCAACATTCAGTTTTCTATAATCAATACACATTCTCCATCCTGTAACAGCTCTAGTAGGAATCAATTCATTCTTATCATTACGAACAATAGTTGTTCCCCCCTTCTTAGGGACTGTACGGGACTTACCCATTGGAAATTAGGCACCGAGTAGATGATACCTGCATCTAGAAGTTTAAGAAATTCTTTCTTCACCACCTCTTGCATGTTAGGACTCAAACGACGTTGACCCTGTATACAAGGCTTATGACCTTCCTCTAAATGAATTCTATGCATGTAGAAATCAGGACTAATACCGGTCAAATCATTGATAGTATAACCGATCGCCTTCTTATGAGACTTAAGCATAGACAAAAGCTTATCAAGTTGACTATCAGTAAGAGAAGCACTAACAATGACCAGATACAACTCCTTATCATCTAGAAAAGCATATTTCAAGTTAGAGGGGAGGGGTTTCATCTCTGGTTGGGTTACCTCCTTGACAGAACAAACCTCTTGTGGTAACTCAACAAATCTCCAGCTCTCCTCCGGATTTAATTCCTCACCAGTAAGATCCTGGACCAAACTATCGGCATCAGCTGTACCTTCACCTGCACAAACACCAAGACAAACAACGGCCTCCAGAAGATCCTTTTTAGTGGATCGAGGCATATCATCAATAACAATCTCATCAATGACATCAATAACATAGCATGACTGTTCCATCATAGGACTCTTAAGAGCAGCATTAAGATTAAATGTGACTTTATCATCCCCACCAGAAAGAGTCAAACTACCATTTTTGACATCAATAACAGCACATGTAGTGTATAAGAATGGTCTACCAAGTATCATTGGAATATGATTATCCTCATCGATATCTAACACAACAAAATCAACAGGAATAAAGAATTTCCCGACTCTCACCGGGACATCCTCTAAAATACCTTTAGGGTACTTCACTGTCCTATCTGCGATCTGCAAAATAATGTTAGTGACCTTCAAAGCACCCATATCAAGCTTTCTGCAAATAGACAAAGCCATGACACTAACACTAGCCCCTAAATCACATAAAGCTTTGTCAATAAACAGTGGGCCAATGTTACAAGGAATAGAAAAACTTCCCGGATCCTTCAGCTTGGGTGGAGACTTGTTTTGCAATATAGCACTGCACTCCTCCGTAAGTGCTACGGTCTTCACCACATTCAACTCGCGTTTTCTGCTCAAAATGTCTTTCAAAAACTAAGTGTAAGTAGGAATTTGAGTTATCAAATCAGTAAAAGAAGCAATAACCTGCAAATTCTTAACAATAGCTAAAAATTTCCTGAAATGATTATCATTCTTACTCCTGGTCACGCTGTTCGGAAAGGGCAACCTAACCTGTGACCTCGGGATCGTATCAAACGATGCGTCATCTACCTTCTCCTTAGGTGCTTTGGCCTCCTTCTCTAGAACTGTCTCTACCTCTAAGTCTTCAATCACCACATCATTGGTCAGCTCCAGCTGCAACATCAGAAGTAACATCATCAGTAGGCATTTTCCGACCCTCATAAGCAGTTCCACTCCTCAAAGTAATGGCATTGACATGGTCCCTCGGGGGATTCTGCGGAGCCTGTGATACTGGAGGTGTAGGTTGTGATGGAAGGTGGCCTGGTTGCCTTTAAGCATTTGATTGTGCAATCTGAGCTATCTGAGTCTCTAAGTGCTTGTTGTGAGCCTGCATTGCCTCCATATTTTTCAGCATCTGCAACATCATATTCTTCAGCTCACTCTCCAAAACACTTGGAAAAATTTGTTAGTACCTCACTCTCCTCACCAAAACTAAGAATAGAGCTACAGTCCATACTAAACTATGAGAATAAAAATGAAAAAGCTACTAAAAACTAAACTAACTACGGGTTGCCTCCCAAAAAGCGCTTGTTTAAGGTCATTAGCTTGACCATGTTACCTCATAACTCATAGGGGGTGTGGGTTTCGGAAGCTGATTTCCTCAACCAGGCCAACAACATCACCTTCATATTAGTGGTTAAGGCGGTGTCCATTAACCTTAAATCGCTCCCCTTTATCGTTCTGAACCTCCAAAAATCCGTACTTGCTCACCGTGGTGACAATGAAAGGACCGCTCCACCTAGACCTCAACTTTCCAGGAAAAAGCTTCAATCTAGAGTTGAATAACAAGACCTTATCACCTGCTACGAACTCCTTTCTTATAATTTGCTTATCATGCCATTTCTTAGTCTTCTCCTTGTAGATCTTAGCACTATCATAGGCTCCTAATAGAAACTCATCTAGCTCATTTAATTAAAGTAACCACTTCTCACCTGCAACCTTGGCATCCATGTTGAGCTCCTTTACTACCCAGTAGGCCTTGTACTCTAACTCAACCGGTAAATGGAACGCTTTCCCGTACACCAATCGATAAGGAGATGTACCGATAGGTGTCTTGAAGGCCGTTCTGTATGCCCATAATGCATCATGCAACTTGCTACTCCAATCTTTCCTTAACTTGGCAACCGTTTTCTCTAGGATAGCTTTGATTTCTCGATTCGAGACTTCCACTTGACCATTGGGTTGTGGATGGTAGGCCAATCCTGTTCTGTGGTAGACACCGTACCTAGCTTATCTAACCTCTTCTCATGGAAATGCGTTCCCCCATCACTGATGAAAGCTCTAGGGACTCCGTACCTAGGGAAAATAACATGCTTATACAGTCTCAACACGGTGTTAGAATCACAATAGGGGATAGTAAGAGCTTCCACCCATTTAGAAACATAGTCCACAGCAACTAATATGTAACGATTGTCATTAGAAGAAGGAAAGGGACCCATATAGTCAATACCCCAAACATCAAATATTTCGACTTCTAAGATACTTGTTTGAGGCATTTCATGCCTTTTGGAGATGTTACCTGTTCTTTGGCATGAATCACATGATATGACAAAATCTCTAGCATCCTTCGAAAAGGTAGGCTAATAAAAACCAAACTGCAATACCTTGAACACTGTCTTTGAAGGGCCTGCATGTCCGCCATTAGGTGATGAGTGGAAATGGCTCAGAATTCCATAAAACTCCCAATCAGGAACACATCGTTTGTATAATCCATTAGCACATTCCCGAAATAAATTCGGGTCATCCCAAAAATACCGTTTGACATCGTGAAGGAACTGCTTCCTCTACTGTGATGAGAGATTAGGAGGCAAAACACCACCTACAATATAATTAGCAAAGTCAGCAAACCATGGTGATTTAATTGCAACAGAAAGTAAATGATCATCAGGGAAAGAATCGTCAATGGGAACTAGTTCTGCAGCTTCGAATCGAATTCTAGAGAGATGATCAGCTACTACATTCTCTGCTCCCTTCTTATCACGAATCTCAAGGTCAAACTCCTACAACAATAAAATCCATCTGATCAACTGTGGCTTAGCTTCCTTCTTGGCCAGGAGGTACTTTAAAGCAACATGGTCAGTGTGAACAATCACTTTAGAGCCCAGTAAGTATGATCTGAACTTGTCAAGTGCATAAACAACTGCTAGTAGCTCCTTCTCGGTAGTAGCATAGTTAACCTGAGCTGGGTCAAGTGTCTTGCTAGCATAGTTGATGTAAGTGCAAGCACCAATGACATTGATAATATTAATGATATCAGTACAAGAAATGATATTAATGATATCAATGCAATCAACTTCGAAGGTGGTGATGACAAGGGCAAGGGTGCAACCATAGGTGAAATAATTGCATATGGTGATATAAGCTATACGAGCAAATCAAGGGTAGGGATTTGTGTGTGCATGGTCACGTGTCACTAATATGGCGCGCAAATCAAGGCAAGAATGGTGGATTTGGGGAACAAGATGGTTTTTGCCTATGAGTTTTTTTCCCACAGGGTTTTTCTCATTTTTGGCATTGAGTCTTTCATTTCTTTGTGAGTCTTGAACTTCATTTACAGCCTTAAAGACATGAGAAATGACTTCTTGAAGGTTTCTTTGATTGGATCTTGAAAGGTTTCTTGAAGATTTGACACAAAATCTTGAAATTGCGCAAATCATGGGCGTGTATATGGGACGATTTTCTTGATTTTGGGCTCTTTGATTTTTTGTGTAATTCTGGTTGTAATTTGATAATTATCTTGTTTTTTAGGTTGTTAGGAAACTTTTAGGATATTTTCTTGATTTGTTTGTTAGATAGAGTTTGTTAGGCAAGATAAGATCAAGTGCAAGTTGCATGATGATGTGGCAATCTTATCTTGAGTTTGTTGTGCAACTTGTGCAAGTGGCACAAGTAGGGGACAAATTTCCTAGTTTTAGGTGTGTATTTTAGTAGATTTTAGGTAGGATTTTGTTGATGATTATACCTATAAATAATCTCAACATTAGTTTGTAATTAATAAAGTTGGAGTTGAATAAAACAAAGTTGATTGTTTACTTGAAAACAGATATTCAAAATTTAAGAGTTGGTGATTAAATTCTTTATACTATTGTGATTTAATTAGTAGCTTTGAGTGTGCTTAGGATTTAATTAAAGGACTAATCGATCAACCTAAAATTGAGAACCTTGGTGACTTGGTCTTTATAGGTTCGAAATTTTACGCTATTCCCTTGCGAGTTTTTGTTTACACGAAAATTCACATCAAATTTGGTGCTTTCGTTGAGAGGGGTCGTTAAAACTCAAGACTAGTTATTGTTTTGAGTTGTTCATTGAATACTCGTGCAAGTTTTGGTGTAAAAAGTGATCGAAAAAGGGCAGTATGCAAAATCGGAAAATCGTGTGAGAAAAATCAGTTTCGAGGGTTAGATTGAAGTTGCGATATCTCCTTCGAAACGAAAGGTTTTTGAGCGATTCTTTTTTTAAAACGGGTTATTTTTTTTGTCTAATTTCCTCATAAAAAAGTTCAGAATTTTTTCAGATTGTTTGATATCTGATCCAAGTGATTATTTGTGAAGTGGTACAAATCAGAACAGTTTTGATTAGCTGGCGTAGAAATTCAACTGCGATCAATTGGCTTGGGATATATGCACGAAATTTTGGTCGAGTGTTAACACCATATTGAGTAACAACTCCGCAAAAATTCAGCCTTATACGAGTTGTTTACATGGGTTTTTTGTCTTCGTACTTTCATCCTAAATTCTGCACAGTTCTAGAAGATGGAAAGGGATATAAAACATGAAACTATGAAAGTTTCTTGGGATGATCTTCGACGTGCACGTATAAAACAATGCAATACTATAAATAAGTTGAAGGAGGATCATAAAGAGTTCAAGCTTATACTCCAACGAATTAAATATGTCGAAGAGCGTAACAACACACTAACCGACGTTGATAATCAACCATTGTTGATCACAATCAATGAGGAAAGGATTGAATCCATGGAGAATGTGACCAATGATGTATCAAAGATTGATAGTGATATTATATTTGATGCAATGGAATAACTTATGGTTGAAGATCAAGTTATCCTAAATCAAGTTGAAGAGATGGTTGATACAAAACCTACAAGTTTGGATCTTTCGATGATTTATGTTGGTGTCCAACCTTTTGAGTCTGCAAGCCTAAAATATGATTCTATTCTTGGTTTTCAAGGGATTTTGAAAGAAGGATTTTTTATTGATTTCTGTGACACATTGAAGAATCATAAACTAGTCTCAAGGATTTCGTTGCAGTCAAACAAATTTTCACTTGATGATATCGTGTTATGGTTGTTTTTAATTATGTGCTTACTATGTGACTTTAGATTTTGCATCAAACATGGATCACTCGTTCGTCGAATATGGATGGTTGCGTGGAAGCTAAAACTTGAGCTACCAGGAGAATATGGAATCCATGCTACTTTCAATATAGGTGATTTATCTCCATATGTGCCTGATGAACAACTTCGACGTTTGAGGTCAAACTCTTTTGAAAAAGGGGAGGATGATGTAAGTGCAAGCACCAGTGACATTAATAATATTAATGATATCAGTACAAGAAATGATATAATGATATCAATGCAATCAACTTCGAAGGTGGTGATGACAAGGGCAAGGGTGCAACCATAGGTGAAATAATTGCATATGGTGATATAAGCTATATGGGTGCATCAAGGGTAGGGATTTGTGTGTGCATGGTCACGTGTCACTAATATAGCACGCAAATCAAGGCAAGAATGGTGGATTTGGGGAACAAGATGGTTTTTGCCTATGAGTTTTTTATCCCACAGAGTTTTTCTCATTTTTGGCATTGAGTCTTTTATTTCTTTGTGAGTCTTGAACTTCATTTACAGCCTTAAAGACATGAGAAATGACTTCTTGAAGGTTTCTTTGATTGGATCTTGAAAGGTTTCTTGAAGATTTGACACAAAATCTTGAAATTGCGCAAATCATGGGCGTGTATTTGGGACGATTTTCTTGATTTTGGGCTCTTTGATTTTTTTGTGTAATTCTGGTTGTAATTTGATAATTATCTTGTTTTTTAGGTTGTTAGGAAGTTTGTTAGGATATTTTCTTGATTTGTTAGTTAGATAGTGTTTGTTAGGCAAGATAAGATCAAGTGCAAGTTGCAAGATGATGTGGCAATCTTATCTTGAGTTTGTTTTGCAACTTGTGCAAGTGGCACAAGTAGGGGACGAATTTCCTAGTTTTAGGTGTGTATTTTAGTAGATTTTAGGTAGGATTTTGTTGATGATTATACCTATAAATAATCTCAACATTAGTTTGTAATTAATAAAGTTGGAGTTGAATAAAAAAAAGTTGTTTGTTTACTTGAAAACAAATATCCGAAATTTAAGAGTTGGTGATTAAATTCTTTATACTCTTGTGATTTAATTAGTAGCTTTGAGGGTGCTTAGACTTTAATCAAAGGACTGATTGATCAACCTAAAATTGAGAACCTTGGTGACTTGGTCTTTATAGGTTTGAAATTTTACTCTATTCCCTTGTGAGTTTTTGTTTACACGAAAATTCACATCAATAGTAAATTACATGGAGGACTTTGTCCTTCCTTTGACCCAAAACTGCTCCAACTGCATAGTCACTAGAATCACACATGATCTCGAACGGGAGGTTCCAATCAGGAGATTGGATGATGGGTGCAGAAATAAGTGCATGTTTAATCCTGTTAAAAGACTTATCACATTCATTAGTAAAATCAAAATCTGCATCCTTGAAAAGCAATTTGTTTAGTGGTTTCGCAATTTTAGAAAAATCCTTATAAACCTGCGATAAAAACCTGCATGACCCAAAAAGCTTCTTACCCCTTTGACATTCACAGGAAGGGGAAGTTGCTCTATTACCTGAATCTTTTCTTTATCGACCTCAATACCTCGTTCGGAGATTGAATGTCCAAGTACAACACCTTCAGTGACCATAAAATGACACTTTTCCCAATTCAGCACTAAGTTGACCTCTTCACATCTCATAAGCATTTTGGTTAGATTTTCTAAACACACATAAAATGAAGTTCCATAGACACTAAAATCATCCATAAAAACTTCCATGATTGATTCAATGTAATCAGAAAATATACTCATCATACAACGTTGAAAGATAGCAGGGGCATTACATAAACCAAAGGGCATTCTACGATATGCAAAAGTACCATAAGGACATGTAAAAGTAGTCTTTTCTCTATCATCTGGATGAATAGGGATTTGGAAAAATCCCAAATAACCATCTAAATAGCAAAAATACTTATGCCTATCTTGTCTTTCTAACATTTGATCAGTGAAGGGGAGGGGAAAGTGATCCTTTTTAGTTGCAGTATTCAGTTTCCTGTAATCGATACACATACGCCAACCCGTGACAACTCTAGTGGGAATTAATTCATTTTTATCATTTCGCACAACAGTGGTCCCACCTTTCTTAGGTACTACCTGAACTGGACTGACCTATCTAGAATCAGGAACAAAATAAATAATACCTGTATCAAGCAATTTAATAACCTCTTTCTTAACAACTTCCTGCATGTTAGGATTCAAACGACGTTGACCCTGTATGCATGGTTTATGACCATCCTCTAAATGAATATGATGCATGCAAAAATCAGGACTAATACCAGTTAAGTTATCAATAGTGTAACCAGTAGCCTTTTTATGACATTTAAGCACAGATAACAATTTTTCAAGTTGACTATCGGTAAGTGAAGCACTGACAATAACATAGCTCTTTTTCATCTAGGTTTCATCTTAGGTTGTGTTACCTTCTTTACTAAACACGCATCCTGGGGTAACTGCAGGAATTGACAGTTGCTTCCTGAACCGGTATCCATTCCTGAAAGGGCTTGAATCAATTCATCTGATTCCTTATTGCCTTCACCTGAAATCACATCCAAACACAAAATAGCCTCCAGAAGATCCTTTTTAAGGGATCGAGGCAAGTCATCTCAAACAATCTCTTGAATTATATCAATTCTATAACATGATTGCTCTAACATGGGACTCTTTAATGCACTATCAAGGTTAAAAGTAACCTTGTCATCACCTACAGATTGTGTTAGACTACCATTCTTTACATCCATGACAGCACCTGCAGTATTTAAAAATGGTTTACCTAAAATAATAGGGATGTGTGCATCCTCCTCCATATCCAACACTACAAAATCAACGGAAATAAAAAACTTCCCGATTCTTATCGGGACGTCCTTGAAAATACCTTTTAGGTATTTAACAGTCCTGTCCGCCATCTGCAAGGTAATGTTAATAAACTTTAAAGCACCCAAATCTAATTTCTTACAGATAGACAACAACATAACACTAACACTGGCCCCTAAATCACATAAAGCCTTATCAATTAAAAGGGGGCCAGTGTTGCATGGTATTGAAAAACTACCGGGATCCTTGAGTTTAGGTGGAGACTTATTCTGCAAAATAGCACTACATTCCTCAGTTAAAGCAACAGTATCTACTGAAATCAATTCCCGCTTCCTACTGAATATGTCTTTCAAAAACTTAGTATATGTAGGTACCTGTGTAATCAAGTCAGTAAATGACACAGTAACCTGCAAAATTTTGACAACATCGAGAAACTTACGGAAATGATTATCATTCTTACTTCGGTCTACCCTATACGGGAAGGGTAGCGGCACCTTGGGAGGTGTCAATGCATCAACTGACTTGTCAGCTACGGGGACCGTCTTCTCCGGAGCATCTTTCTCCTTAGAAGGTATAGGCTCTGCAATCTCCTCAATCACCACATTGCTGGTCTTGCCGGTGTGCACTCCTGTCTCTGAATCAACATCATCAGTGGGCATATTAAGACCTTCATAGTGGTACCTCTTTTGGTAGTAATGGAGTTGCAATTCTCTCTCTGAGCTGGTGGATTCGGTTAAGGAGGTAGTTGACTCTGCTGCCTCTGAGTTGTAGACTCTGAAATCGGAGCTAGCCAGGTCTCTAGTTGCTTATTGTGAGCCTACATTGCCTCCATATTCTTCTGCATCTGCAAAATCATATTCTTCAGCTCTAAAATTTCACCACTAGGTTGAGCTGGCAATGGTGGTGCTGGTAATGGTGGTCTGCTGAAACCTGGTGGGTGTGGTGGTATATATCTTTACATCTGCTGGTGTACCTAATGAGGTGGTATAGTTTGCTGAGGATTCAACACATTGTTACTGTTCTTGTAGGAGAAGTATGGATGATCCTTCCATCCTGGATTGTACGTATTGGAGAATGGATTGTTCTTGTAGGCTTGGAAGGCACACACTTGCTCTACTGAATTGGTACATGACTGGGAACTATGACCAAATGAACCATAGGAATCACAGAAAGGCTCAGTGCATCCCGAAAGCCATTTTGCAAGTGTAAGTTCGAATCCTTCTTCAATGTCCCTGAAAATTGATTTCATTCAACCATATTCACAAGAGTCGGTTTCAGTTCAAAATTAGCAGCATCGGTATCAGGCACTAAATAACCCCCAGCCATAGACTCCGTACTAGGCAAGGAATAGTCTCTCAATGACCGGGCCGCAGGTGGCGTCGGCGGTGGTGGAGGTGGCGGTCCTCTACCTTGTCCTTCTCCTTCGGCTGCCATCTCGACCACTAAATACCCTTCAAACAAAGGGTTGAAAGTGAACTTGAAAAACTGAGATAGATCAGAAACAATCTCCTCCACTGATCAGGGGAGAAATATTCGGCGTCTACTATGTTTCAACCGCTTCAGAAATACTTGCTCGGGCACAGGGAAAAAAAATGAAAATATCAGGCTCTAGTCGTTTTGCATAAACCTGTAAACCTGCACAACATGAAAACTCCGAGCAAAGATGAGAAACTGCCTCAAAGAACCTAATAGTTCTTTGAGACTGAGAAAAATAAAAAGGAAACTATAAAAACCCGACTAACAAAATTAAAAATTGCCTCCCCAGCAACGGCGCCAAAATTTGATGAGGCTATCGCACAACTATCAAAAATACCCGAACAACTCTAACTAATGTAGCTAGGGAAGTAGGGATCGAATCCTCAGGGAAGTAATTAAACTCTATTAGTTATAAAAAGCTTAAACTGTGTAACGAGCCTTTGAATATTAGGATACGAATAATGAATAAAAAGTTAACTAATAATCGGATTGAATCGATTAAGGGAATAAATTTATAACTAAGCCTAGGACATCAGTTCACCATAGATTAACAAATTAGTTGCACACAAATGATTAACAAATTATTAATTTCCTTGAATTAGGGATCACTATTTCACTCGAATCTAGTATCCTTCAAAACTCCTCTAATGGATCCAGACCCGATGATACCAGTGTACGTGGATTTGGTGATTGATTATGAGGAAGAAGAGGAGGAGGTTGACCCCAAGGAGGATATGGATGAGGATCCCAAGGAAGATTTGGAAGATGATGCTGAAGAAAATGTTGAGAATGATCCAGAGTTTACTCTACAAAAATATGTTATGTCTAAGGACAAGCACGATAATACCAATATTTAAGTACTTGTTGTTTTAGGATTGCGAGTTTTAGGCGACAATTAATATTGTCTATTATTGTTATTATTTCAAGGATGTTTAGACCTCTTAAGTTGTTATTTCTTTTAAGAATAAGTGTTAAGAAGCCATGAGAAGATCTTAGAAAGCTAGATATGTTAAGAACTATTATGAGAATAAAGGAATAAAGCGAGTTGGGTTTTAAAAAGTTGTGTCTCAAGTAACGAATACCAGGGGAATTATTTTATATATATATATAAGTGCCTTACTGTACTTAATGGTCGTGCAGGCGATCAAAAGCAAGTGAATCAATTGCTCTAAAGGAATTAAAATTCCTTGACGAATTGAATAGAGAAAGTGTGTTTATTGTATGTTTTATGTTTTGAGCTGCTCTAACATAGCGTTAAACGTAGTTTAATAAGCAAGTCTTTTCCTCTTCAAGAGAAATAAGATGGCTGAGGGTAACAATAATTAGCTGAATAACACCGTGAGGCAATTGGTAACTGTAGCTCAGCAGTTAGCCACTAGAGGAAATGGTCATGGAGGCGATCTCGCTGGGAAACTTTTAAGAAAATTTCTCAAAGCAAACTGCCTACCTACCAAAGAGAGCCTAATCCAACTGTTTTAGAGGGATGGTTGAGAGATTTAACAAGCTTTTTGGTGTTGTCGAATGTCCGGGAGAGTTTAAGGTAAACCATGCGATTTACTGCTGAGGGGAGAAGCAGATCTCTGGTGGTCGCAAAATGAAGCTGTGATAAGAGAATTACCAGGATTCAACCGGACTGTGTTTCTGGAGCAGATTCACAACAAGTTCTACCATGTGTTTCTTCAAAAATAAAAGGCTGATGAGTTCCTGGAGCTCAAGATGGGAAGTATGTCGGTTACTGAGTACTACTCGATGTTTATAGAGTTATCTAGATTTGCTAAGGAGGTTGTAGCAACGGAAAAGCTGAAGGCTAGTCGTGTTGAGAGAGAGTTGCCCATAATTCAATTGCAACTAGCCGTGCAAATTTTTGAGACGCTGGATGAGTTGTATGGGAGAGCTGGGCACTTGTATGCCTTAGAGCAAAAGAAGAAGGAGATGCAGAAAGAAGGTGACTTGAGGGAGAAAAGGAAGGATGGTGGAGGAAACTTTCACCAGCTTGGAAGTCATGGCGGATTCAAGAAGCCTCGTTTCAACAACAATTTTCAAGGGAATAAGGGGAACTACGGTAAACCTGCGAATGGTAACGTGAATAAGGGGCAGTCTGCTAGTTAGAATGGTCAGTGTACTGTACTTCTGCAAGAAATGTCCTTATAATCATCCAGGCAGGGACTGTGCTGGAAATCTAGTGACTTGTCGTCTGTGCAACAAGCTAGAGCATTATGACTGGCTACTCCAAGGGTAAGCGAAAGGGAGGACAAGGGTATTATTTTAAGGGTAATTCAGCAAGAGGCTAGCAAAAGGATTTCTAAGAAAACATGGTAGAAGTCAGTGTAACAAGCCGGGAATAGGAATGGGAATTGCAATGGAGGAACTCAGGCTAGGACCTCGAACGCTGGAAAGCTGAATGTTATGGCACCAAGTGAAGCAGATGCTAGTAAGGATGTGATTAATGGTACTTTCTCTATTCACTCTCTTCCTATTAAAGTTTTGTTCAATTCTGGTGCAACATATTCTTTTGTACCACTAAAGTTTTACAAAAGTTATTGCCTGTTTTAGGAAAAGTAGATACAATAGACATGCCTATAGTGATACCGTCAGGACAAGTAGTGCAATGTTCAAAAAGGTACTTGGATGTTCCGACTGTAATAGAAGGAGTGGAGTAACTTGATTGAGTTTGAGTTAGGGGACTAGGAGGTTATTCTAGGAATGGATAAGCTGAGTGAGCATATGGCTGAAATTATGTGTGAATCATAGAAAATCTTGTTAGTTAGAACGAGGAGACCGAAACACAATAAGATAGTGTCGATGATGAGGTTTGGTAGGTACGTGAATAGGATTTTCTAAAGGTTTTAGGACAAGTTCGTGGTTGTGTTCATTGATGAAATTTTGATGTACTTAAAGAGCAATGAGGAGCATGTAGAACATCTATGGACGATTTTGAAAACGCTGAGGGATAATTGAATGTATGAAAAATTCTCGAAGTGTGAATTTTGGTTGGAGAAAGTCGCGTTTTTAGGGCATTATTTGTCAAAAGAGGGAGTTGAAGTGGATCCAGTTAAAATTGAAGCAGTGAAGGAATGGCGTACGCCTAAGAATGTGTCGAACGTGCGAAGTTTCTTGGGTTTAGCAGGATATTGCAGGAGGTTCATGAAGGACTTTTCAAGGATTGCTAAGCCGATGACATCGTTGGTGAAGAAGGACTGCAAGTTTGTTTGGAGTGATAAATGTGAGGAATCATTTCAGACTCTAGAGGAGCGGTTGACTACGACTTCGGTGTTGACTCTACTAGACAGGAGCGATTCTTATGACGTATATAGTGATGCTTTTAAGAATGGTTTGGGTTGTGTGCTTATGATAAATAGAAAGTGATCGCATACACTTCAAGGCAGTTGAAGCCCTACTAAGCAAACTATCCCACCCACGATCTGGAGCTAGCTGCGATCGTGTTTGCATTGAAGATTAGGGGACACTATTTGTATGGGGTAAAGTGTAGAATCTACACTAATCATAAGAGCTTGAATTACTTTTTCACACAAAAGGATTTGAACATGCGTTAAAGGAGATGGCTTGAATTGATAAAAGATTATGACTTAGACATATAGTACCATGAAGGGAAGGCTAATGTAGTAGCAGATGCTCTAAGTCATAAGACAAAACATGGAGTGAATTCTCTTGTACTTGTTGACAAACTGTGTAGGGATATGGAGAGTCTGAACTTGGAGATAGTGAGAGAGGGGTCGTTTGAAGGAATATTTTATAATCTTAGTATCCAACCAACGGTGTTTGAGGAGATCAAGGAGAACCAGGATGGAGACATGAAGTTAGATATAATAAAGGAGAAATTGAAGGCAGGAAAGGCTACATATATCAAAATTCACTAGGATGGGAGTTTAAGGTATAAAGGAATTTGGTGTATACTGCGGAAAAGCGAAGAATTGAAAAGGAAGATCACGGAGGAAGGTCATAATCCACCATAATCGGTTCAGCCTACAAGTGACAAATTATATAAAGATCTAAAATATGTGTAGTTGGTAGCCGGCCTAGAATGAAAAGGGAGGTAGCAGAATTCGTAAGTAAGTGTCTTACGTGTCAAAAGGTGTAATTTGAGAATAAAAGGCCGCAAGGAGAAGTGCAACAACTCGAAATTCCAGGATGGAAGTGGGACTGCATCTTGATGGACTTTGTAACTTGTTTGCCAAAGTCAAAGAATTTGAATGATACTATATGGGTTGAGGTGGATAGGCTTACCAAATCAGCAATGATTATACTAATGAAGGAGACTTTGAAAATGGAGCAAATTGCAAAGGCTTACATAAAGTATGTTGTGAGACGGCATGGAGTTTCGAAGGATATTGTGTCGGATAGAGATTCTATGTTTCTTTCAAAATTTTGGAAAAGTGTCTAAGAGAACTTTGGTACACATTAAAGATGATACTGCTTTCCATCCACCAACCGATGAACACACAGAAAAGACTATACAGACGTTAGAGGACATGTTGAGAGCTTTTGTGATGGATTTCCAAGGGAATTGGGAAGACAGCTTGGATTTGATTGAATTCACATACAATAACAGTTACCATGCAAGTATTAGCATGACACCCTTCGAGACGTTGTAGGGAAGGAAGTGTAGGAGTTCCTTATGTTGGAGCAACCTAAGTGAGACAGTAATTCTAGGACCTCAATTGATTGAGGAGACTACAGTAAATACCTATTTTGGTTCCACCTAAATGGATGATGATTAATGTGTACTATGTCGCAACAAGTTCAACTTCCAAAAATTGAATGCTTGAAATAACAAATAAAATAAGTAAAATTGTGGCCTTTGCATCAGTGTTCACCAGTTTAGAACCACCTTTGAGCGAATTAGTTTAGACCTCAAAGGTAGTATGTGATTAAAATAAGTAAAATTGTGGCCTTTGCATTAGTATTCACCAGTTTAGAGCCACCTTTGAGCGAATTTTACTTAAACATCAGTGTTCACCAGTAAAATTAGTTTCCACTCTATAAAGAACCACCAACAGTTTAAACTAGGGAATTTTCGAACAAAACATCGTTTGATTAAAGCTAAAGCACCCTCAAACTCACTTTTTCTCTCACGTGAATCTAAATCAAATGCACCAATTCACAACATATAGGTTCAATTGTTTTTGAACGAAAACAATAGAAACGCACAACAAATATGTTGATTTTTGTTTCACACTCAATCTATGATGTTACAAAGAAATCTCAAGGATATTTATAGAATAACCATGGACTAAATCCTAACAACATCCTATGACTCAAAGAAACAATATAAACACGTGAAAATACAAGATAAAAACGCCAACTTGGCCACTTGCCCATGTTGCATAACAAACTCAAGATAAGATTGCCACCTCATCTTTGCCACTTGATCTTATCTTGCTAGCAAACTCTAACCAACTAAATTCTATTCTAACAATGTGTCTAATTAATTAATTAAAAAATAATCAACAAATCTCCCTAAAATTACACACCATTTCCTTCATGCCCAAGTAGCTTGAAAATCGTCAAAAATTACGCCACACACCTTCGGTATTTTTGTGCCATTTTCAAGAATCCTTCCAATCTTCAAGAAATGCTTCAAGATTCAATATTTTAATCAAGAAACCTTCAAGAAACCATACTACATGGATTTTAGGATGATTATGATGATCAAGACTCAACAAGATATGAGACACCTACGCCTGAAATGAGAAAAACCCTAGCAACTGCAGTGGGAAAAAACCCATAGGCAAAACTATCCACTAAATACTATAAACACTACTAAAATCTTTTGGTGAGGACTTTATTGCATGTGACCATGCACACATAAATGCTTGTTTTAGATGCACCCAATTGCCTTATGTCACCAAAGGCCACTAGTTCACCTAATGTTGCATTGTTTTTAGCTGCATGCATCAAACCATCGAAGTTGCATGTCCCGATATATACCTTGACTCATATCATCCTCCTCCTCTTCAGAAGAGTTTGTCCTCAAACCTCAAAGTTGATTATCAGGAACATAGGGAGCCAAATCACCAATGTTAAAAGTAGCATGAACTCCATATTTACCTAGCAGCTCTAACTAATATGCATTTCCCCCCACCTTTTTCACGATTGTAAAAGGTCCATCACATCTTGGCATGAGCTTATTCTTTCATTGATCAGGGAACCTTTCTTTGCGCAAATGTAGCCACACCAAGTCACCCTCCTTATAAACATGCTGAGGCTTTTCTCCTGTTAGCACGTTCTTTGTAGGTATCATCCTGGCTCTGACTTCTGCATGTAATTTCTTCATGTAATCAACCTTAGCCTTTGCATCAGTGTTCACCAGCTCACCTTTAGGAATACTAATGAAATCAATTGGTAGCTTTGGGTTTAGACCATACACTACTTCAAAGGGTGAATGTTTTGTAGCATATGTTGGTGATCTGTTGTTAGCAAATTCAGCATGAGCTAACTTCAAATCCCAATCCTTCTGTGTCCTGCTCACCAAACCCCTTAAAAGAACGCCCAAAGTACGATTAGTAACTTTTGTCTGGCCATCAGTCTGTGGATGACATGATGTACTGAACAACAATTTCGTTCCAACCAATCTCCAAAGTGATTTCCAGAATTAACTCATGAACTTAGTATCCCCGTCACTGACTATTGTTTTCGAAACTCCATGTAGCTTCATAATATTCTGAAAGTAAAGATCAGCTACATTCATGGCATCATCTGTCTTATGGGAAGGAACAAAACGCGCTATTTTGGAGAATCTATTCACCACAACCACAATAGAATCCTTTCCCCTTGTTCTAGGCAACCGGACTACGAAATCCATAGAAACATCTTTCCAAGGGAATCCTGGAATAGACAATGGAGTATACAAACCTTAATGAAAAGATGCCTTTGCCTTCTGACAAGTAGCACACTGAGATATAATTGCTGCAACATCTGCAATCATCTTAGCCTAGTAAAAATGTTCCTGTAACATAGTCAATGTTTTCGTGATTCCAAAGTGTCCTGCTAGTCCTCCACCATGAGCTTCTCTCACCAATAAATCCCTGATTGAACACTTAGGAATGCATAGAAGATTTCCCTTGATTAGAAAACCACCATGCAACACATAAGATCCTAGAACACCCTTCGTCATCTACGCCATAATAGGGCCAAAATTCTCGTTCTTCTCATTGTATTCTGTGATAAGATCTAATCCAAGCAACTTAAAGTTCAAAACACCTGAAAGCATATCTCCTTGACAAAGAATCATCCACTACATTCGATTTGTCAGTCTTATACTTAGATGACAAGAGAAAAGATTGTAAAAATTCTACCCACTTTGCATGACGAGGATTCAGCTTATGTTGACCATTGATATGTTTCAAAGCTTCATGATCTGAGTGCTGAATAAAATGATTGGGTCTGAGATAATGACTTCAATGATCCAAAGCTCGAACAATGGCATAGAACTCCTTATCATAAGTAGAATAATTCAATTTCGCCCCATTCAACTTCTCACTGAAATAAGCAATTGGCCTCTTATCCTGAACCAAAACTGCTCCAATACCAACACCACTTGCGTCAGTCTCCACCTCAAAAGGCTTAGAAAAGTCTGGGAATGGTAGAATTGGTGTGTTAGAAAGCAATTTCTTGAACAGAACAAATGCTTCTTGCACCCCTAGGGTCCACTCAAACTTCCCCGATGAAAAATTCTTCACAAATCTCCTATAGAATGATTCCAATCCATGAAAAGCTCTTACATCAGTAACACTCTTGGGTACAAGACATGATTTAATAGCTTCCACCTTAGATGGATCAACAGAAACCCCATCCTTTAACATTATGTAACCCGAAAACGTCACACTAGGCACCAGGAAATAACACTTTTCAAGTTTGGCATAAATTTTTGCTTCCTTAATGTATCAAAGACACTTCTTAAATGATTTAGATGATCATTCACACATGTACTGTAAACCAATATATCATCTAAATAAACTACCACAAATTTACCTATGAAAGGTTTGTGTACCTCATTCATCAGTCTCATGAAAGTGCTAGGTGCATTGGTCAATCCAAAAGGCATGACTAACCATTCATATAAACCCAATTTCGTTTTAAATCCAGTCTTCCATTCGTCACCCTCTTTCATTCTAATATGATGATATCCACTTCGCAGTTCAATTTTCGAAAATACCTGAGACCTATACAATTCATCCAACAAATCATCTAGTCTAGGTATAGGGAACCTGTATTTGATGGTTATATTGTTTACTGCACGTGAATCAATACACATCCTCCATGTCCCATCTTTCTTAGGCACTATCAAAGTTAGTACTGCACATGGACTCATATTGTCACTAACATAACCTCGTTCTATCAAATCCTCAATTTGCCTTTGAATTTCCTTTGTTTCCTTAGGATTACATCTGTATGCTGGCTTATTGGGAACCTGTGCACCAGGATTCAAATAAATTTGGTGTTCAATACCTCTAATTTGAGGTAATCCAGGAGGCAATTCTTCAGGAAAGACATCTGCGATTTCAGTCAACAAATGTTTAACTACACATGGAATTTTGAGTGTTTTCTCTTCTTCACCTTAGCCACAAGCACAAAAGCCACGCCACTCTCCTTTACTTCCTTCTTCAACTCCTTTCCACCAATCAACAAGGCACCTTCCGAATTCCCCATGCTTGATTTAGGTTTAGAAGTCATCAAAGGTTTCAATGCATATGGCTTCTCCTTAGCATGTTTGCGCACAATGTATACATTAGTTCTCCCATTGAACTTCACAAAACTGTCATACTGCTAAGGTCTCCCTAACAGTATATTGCACACATCCATAGGACATATATCACAAAGCACTTGATCCTCATAAGTCCCAATCTTGAATACAATCAATGCCTGCTTAGTCACCTTCACATCACTAGTGTTGCTGAGCCAATGAAGTCTATAAGGCTGTGGATGTGTTTTTGTATGTATGTCTAACTTATCGATTAGTAATGTAGACACCACATTAGTGCAGCTTCCTGTATCAATAATGACATCACATAATCTACCCTGCACATTACACCTAGTAAGGAATATTTTCTCACGTTGATTCTCTGCTAGTGGACTTGGTTGAGATTGAAGCACTCTCCTCAGAACCAAACTCTGTCCCTGGGATTCAGGAATAATTTCTTCCACCTCCTCCTCGTGAGTATCATACTGAGCATAATCTCATCCCCCCTCATCCACATGTCCCTGCTCCTCTTCTGCAAAGCCTCCTTCATCCTCTCAATCTCTAGTGGTTGTCACCCTGGCATGTGAGCAATCCCTTTGAAAGTAACCCTGACCCTTGCACTTAAAGCAAGTCTTATTATCCATGGGTTTGTAAGAGGAAACCTTATCTTTAGAAAAGGTCAGTGTCTTGGATGTTTTCTCAAAATTCAACTTGGTAGGCACCAAATCACGTTTCTGCTCAAAGGTTTTAATGAAAGTCCTAGATTTTCGTGCATTCTACCTCTCCACTCTGGATGCAACTTTACAAACCTCGTCAAATGTCCAATATGATTCAACTTTCTCCCTGATATTCTCATCTAGACCATCCACAAAACATGCCACCTTACGATCCTCCTTTTCCTCCAAATCACAAACCATCACAAGATTTTCAAACTCCACCATGTATTCTTCTATAGTTTTTCGATTTTGTCTCAAGGAATGCATCTTAATGAAGTTATCATGCTCGAAATCTTGAGGCACAACTTGTTTCCTCATCTCTCTTTTAAGTTTGGTCCAAGAAACAATCTTATATTTTCCCTCCTTTTTTCGTTTCTTTTGTAGACCTTCAAGCCATAGACTTGCATAAGAGGTGAGTTTCAATTCAGCAACTTTATAGGATTTGTGATCATCATACTCCTTATAAGTGAAAATCCTTTCTACTCTTCGGATCCACTCCAGAAACTTATTTGGATCCATACTACCTTCAAATTCAGGGATTCAAGCTTAAGATTTCGATCATCATCTTTATTTTTCACCTTCTTTTTGCACCTTGATCTAGGCTCATCTTCAGTTTCATTGCTTCAACTCTCTTTCCTGAATTTAGGCTTCCTCACACTCCTAACATTCACACTTTCCTCCTTTGAATTAGATGATTCCTGCTTCTTTGCCTTGCCTTTATGTGGCGTGCTACCAATAGAGGCAACCATTTTCAACACCTCATCCATACGAGCCTTCAATTCATCAATATCGTTTTGCATCCTCACTTCCTTTGCTTGTTGCAATGAAAGTCCTTTAGTGAAAATTGTAGGAACTTCATCACCACCTTCCATTGTTGTTTAAAGTTTACTAGATATAAGAAAACTTGAGATTTATAGATCTCTCAAAGAAAGCACCAAAAGTTGATGTGAATATTGATAGGAAATTGCCACTCACAACAAGATAATATAGTTTCCACTCTATAAAGAACCACCAAGAGTTTAGACTAAGGAATTTTTGAACAAAACTTAGTTTGATTAAAGCTAAAGCACCCTCAAACTCACTTTTGCTATCACGAGAATCTAAAGCAAATGCACTAATTCACCAAATATAGGTTTAATTGTTTTTGAACAAAAACAATAGAAACACACAACAAATATGTTGATTTTTATTTCACACTCATTCTATGTTGTTACAAAGAAATCTCAAGGCTATTTATAGAATAACCAAGGACTAAATCCTAAAAAACTCCTAGGACTCAAAGAAACAAGATAAACACGTGAAAATACAAGATAAAATCGCCAACTTGGCCACTTGCCCAAGTTGCATAACAAACTCAAGATAAGATTGCCACCTCATCATTGCCACTTGATCTTATCTTGCTAACAAACTCTAACTAACTATATTCTATTCTAACAACTTGACTAATTAATTAATTAAGAAAATAATCAACAAATCTCCCTAAAATTACACGCCGTTTCCTTTATGCCCAAGTTGCTTGAAAATCGTCAAAAATCACGCCACACACCTTTGTTATTTTTGCGCCATTTTTAAGAACCCTTCCAATCTTCAAGAAATGCTTCAAGATATAATCTTTTAATCAAGAAACCATTCTCCATGGATTTTAGGATGATTATGATGATCAAGACTCAACAAGAAACGCCTGAAATGAGAAAAACCCTAGCAACTGCAGTGGGAAAAAACCCAGAGGCAAATATATCTAGTAAAAAACACTACTAAAATCTTTTGGTGATGACTTAATTGCATGTGACCATGCACACATAAATGCTAGTTTTAGATGCACCCAATTTCCTTGTGTCACCAAAGGCCACTAGTTCACCTAATGTTGCATTGTTTTTAGTTGCATCCATTAAACCATCGAAGTTGTCCAGATATATACATTGATTCACACTAGTACAAAAAACGGATTTTGCTGCGGTTCTGAACCACAACACTAATGGTAGCAGCAAATAGGGGGGTGTTTATTTGATGCGGTTGACAACTGCAGCAAATAAGTGCTTTTTTTGCTGCGGTTATTCACAAAACCGCAGCAAATAGTGCATTTTCCCTCCAAAAAAAAGCACTTATTTGCTGTGGTTTTGTGAATAACCGCAGCAAATAAGTACCCAATTTTATTTTTTTTTGCATTTTAAAGCAAAATTAGAAGCTGAAATGTTGTACATACATAAAATCAATTATTTTCAATTGAATTACACTTTCATCACAAAAAATACACTTCTATCACAAAAATACATTTGAAATTTAACTTAAACAAGATTGGGGATGAATGTTGGTGAGTGATTGGAGAAGTAGAGCATACAGTAGCACAGTACAACACCGCGGTCCGAGAACCAGTAGGAGCAGTAGCATTGCGGTAGCGGCACACCAGCAGCAGCAACACAATTATGATTTATTCATTCAACCCATTCATTCATTCATAAAATCAATCACAAGCTCAATCTCTTCTAAATATCTCATTCAAGCATCCATTAATTTACTCATTCAACCATTCTTTCGTTCAATCATTTATTCATATAGTAGTCCCATTCAATCATTTATTTTATATAGTATTCTCATTCATAACTCATACATAAACAAGCAAAATTCATTTGTAAACAGACTATATATTTATGTTTATATACATAATCTCCATCAGGGAAGTGGTTACGATCACCCACCATTTGAGTTAGGCTACTTCAATAGGTTTTAAGCCTGGAGCAACTCAAACCTCAATGAGTCCCTTCATCATTTGGAGATAATTAGTGTCTTATGAAAAAGGACTCATTTTTTTATCTAATATATGTCGGACAATAAGGGACTCGATCATCATTCAACAATTGCATCACCATAAGAGACTCAATTGTCTCACCATAAGGGAATCAAGTAAGAAGCGACACATCAGTCCCTCACTCACCCACTTACCCACTCACTCACATTCACACTCATTCACTCAGTAAAATCAAAATCGAAAAATAAACAACAACATCAAAATCAAAGCCAAAAAGCAACAACCACAAATCGAAACTTAACTTAAAGCAAAGCCACCAAAAATTGCCTCCAAAAACCACCAAATTTCTCCTCCAAAATCCATGAAAAATCGCCTCCAAAATGCAAAAAATCAGAACTCAAAAATTCAAACACAAAATAAAATTTGAAACTGAAAAGTAAAACAAGAAGAAAGAGAGCAAAGAGGTGAAAAGTAAACACAATTCTTTCATAATTCATTCAACATGACTCATTCACTCATTCTTCAAAACATAACATTGCAATCTAACACTCCATTCATTCACCTATCATGGACTTATGCAATGTTTTACCCATCATTCAATCATAATTCATAATCAAGCAATCAGTGTATGTTTAAGGACTTAGCATTCAATCACACAAGTAACTTTAATCAAAATCAAGGGAGAAGCTTATCACTAGTACATCACCACGCATATACCNCAAATATACCTTTAAAAAAAAAAAAAAAAAAAAAAAATACAAAATCCAAACAAATCAAAAGAATGAACAAAAAAGTGATTTGTATAGAATTATAGATTTAGAAAATAGGCATACTGAATACAGTAGATTAGAATAGTGATCAAATATTGATGTAAACAGTGATAAGAATGGAGGTACAAGAATTTAGTTGAAGATCACACTCAAATGGCTCCACCAACTTACTTGATCAATCTAATATTTTAACATAACAACAAACTACAAGTCACTCACACTCTCAGTCATTCACTGACTCATACTCTCAGTCAGTCACTCACTCACTCACTGTCTCACACTCACTCACTCACTCACTCATAATCCCTCACTCACACTCACATAGTCGCTCATGCATTCCAAAAAACCAGACCCCAAACATAACAACAATAAACCACCCAAACACAAACCCAAACAAAATCATAGATTAAAACGAAAAAAACAACAACAATAAGAATAACAATCGAAAAAACAATAATCAAAAGAAAAAGGAACAAAGTCAAAATGACAACAACAGTCTAAATAACAACAACCGCAACAAGAAACAAAAACAATCGAAGAAACCTTAAAAAATCCAAACACTCACAGTTATAGTCTTACACACTCACTCCCCAGCATTCTCCGCCTCACACTCCCTCACTCAGCCACTCCCTTACTCAGTCCCTAGCATACACACACACCCACACACACACTCTCACTCAGCCACTCCCTTACGGACGCACACACTTAGTCCATCCCTCTCTCCCTCACTCACTCACTCAATCACAATTTCACAGTCAGTAAATATCTCACACACTCACTTAGCCACTCCCTCACTCAGTCATAGTCTCACACTCACAGTCACTGTCTCACGCAGTCAGTTCCTCAGTCACGCACTTACACACTCACTCGCACTCACACTCACACTTACACTCATTCACTCAAAACCACACACAAACATCCAACACACATAAACACACACCCACAACAAAAAAACAGATAAACACAACTACAAAAAAAAACCACCAAAACCAAAACTACCACAACCACAACAAAAAACAAACAACTAGCCAAACACAAAACCACCACCTCAAACTAAATTAAATAAAGATCAAAATTAAAAACAACAAAATAAAAAAACGATAAAATCAACACCAAAAACAACAAAATCAAAACCAAAATCAATAAAAACTAAATTATGTATGAAATTTGTTAAGTAAGCTATTGTATGGAATGCTTTAGGATTCTTGATGATAATGAATGAAATATGTTTGTTTTGGCATTACTTTTCTTTGGATTTGTTTGTGACAATCGTTAAGGTAATACACATTAGCAAAAACATTAACAATATCACCCAATTGTGTCACAGTTATAACAATGACTGATAAGTTGATATTTTATATGTATTTTACCCTCGATCTCGATTGATTTTTAGCTCTAATACGGCTCTTTTGAGCCATTTCTACTAACTTTTACTATTTCGAGTGTTTGTTGTGCTTTTTATTAGTGTTTATAGGAATCGATGATTTATCGTTGTTTTCCGAGCCTTTTGAAGCACTTGAAGAAGTTAGTGAAGACTTGAAGTCATTTGGGAAGCTTAACTGAAGATTAGAAGTGCTAAAACGAAGAATTAAAGAAGCAATTAAGGAAGAACGAGCAAAAATCGAGAAACGGAGTCAAGGCGAGCTGCCCGCCCGGACCGAGGCTGTGCGCCCGGGTGAGAGCTGCATGCCCGGACCCGTCCGGGCGGGTGGCAAAGAAGGGGATTTGCGCGTGTTTTTGACTTGTTTAACCTAAGTACTTAATGTTTAGTCTTCTAAAATTGTCATTTACGCTATTCTTACTTTACAAACCTAGTTTACTCTAAAAAATTCTCTCAAAGTGTAGAATTCTATTCAATCTTTCAATCAATAATATTCAGGTTTTATTTCAATCTCAATTCTTATTTTTCATTAATGTTCTTTATTAGTTTTAATTCATGCTTTTAGTTTCTTTAATTTTATGCTTAAATTGATTATTGTTGGTTTTTTTAGTTTAATCATGTTTAAGATTTTAATTGCTTTTATTGGTTTAGTTTTTGTTCTTCCAATTATGAGTGAGTAGTTCCTTTTCTAGGACTAGGGGATCCATGGATTAATTGGTGAAGTTTTTCTCATATATATTAGTTTAACTATTAATGTACTTGAATTCCTGTTGTCAATAGTTATTGCTTTCAATTAAATACTGGTCAGGTTTAGTTGTTAGTTTGATATTGTTGAAATCGATGCCGAGAGGTAAGATTACTACAATTAGATCATAAGGACAATAGGCAAAACGAATCTAAGTGAGCGAGAGCCATTAGAGGAGTTTTGAAGGGGACTAGATTCGAGAGAATTAGTGGACCTTAATTCAAGGAAATTGATAATCTAATTAATTATTTGTGTGCAATTCGTTTTTAATCTGTGGTGAATCGATGTCCTAGGTTTAGTCATTAATTTAATTCCTTAATCAATTTAGCTCTTATTCTAGCTAATTTCTTGATCACAATTGTCACTCAAAGGGCCTTTACACAGTTTGAACTTTTTAGAACTAATAGGTTTAATTGCTTCCCTGTGGATTCGATCCTTACTTCCCTAGCTATATTAGTTAGAGTGTTAGGTTTATTTTTGATAGGTGTGCGACATCGTCATCAAATTTTGGCGCCGTTGCCGGGTAGGCAATTTTTAATTCTATTAGTCTGGTTTATACTGTTTTCTTCTTATTTTCTTTAGTCTTAAAGAACTCTTTGGTTCTTTGAGGCAATTTCTCATTATTGCTCGGAGTTGCATATTGTGTAGTTTTATAGGTTTATGCGAACCAACCACGAGCTTGACATTTTCATTTTCCGTGAGCCCGAGCAAGTATTTTTGAAGCGGTTGAGACGTAGTAGACGCCGAATTTTTCTTCACCGATCCGTGGAGGAAACTGTTTCTGATTTGTCTCAGTTTTTCGAGTTGACCTTCAACCCGTTGTTTGAAGGGCATTTAGAGGTCGAAATGGCTGTCGAAGGAGAAGGACAGGGTAGAGGAGCACCACCTCCACCACTGCCACCCGCGGCCCGTTCATTGAGAGACTATTCCTTGCCTAGTACGGAGTCTATGGATGGAGGTTATTCAGTACCCGATACCGATGCTGCTAATTTTGAACTGAAACCGGCCCTTGTGAATATGGTTGAACGAAATCAGTTTTCAAGGACATTGAAGGAGCATTCGAATTTACATTTGCAGAATTTTTGTCAATATTGTGATACTATCAAGCAAATGAACGTTTCTAAGGATTACATTAGGAGGAGAATGTTCCAATTTTCATTAAAGGACAATACTTGGCTCTTGCTTTTCAGAGGAAGTACTATTCACCACAGAGAACTGCTTTATTGAGGAGTCAAATTACTAATTTCAATCAGGAAACGGATGAGTCACTTTATGATGCTTGGGAACGGTTCAAGGAGTTATTGAGAATGTGTCCTCATCATGGGCTTGAGAAGTGGTTTTTGGTTCAGTCATTCTACAATGGTTTGGGTAATGAGAGTAGAGCTTTGTTAGATTCTACCGCTAATGGTCGATTCATGAACCAGGAAGTCAACGCTGCATATGAACTGATTGATGAAATTGCCACTCATAATTCAGAGTTTGGTAACCTTAGAGGGCATTCTAAGAAGGATGGAAAACATGTAGTTGATAATAAGTATGAGAGTTTAGCTGCACAGTTCAATGCCATAAGTCAGAAGCTTGATAAGATTGGTACTACAACCCCTCCACCATCACCTGTAGCTGCACTTTCGGGATGTACTGACCGTTTCTGTGATTCCTGTGGTTCATTCGGTCATAGTTCCCAGTCATGTACCAGTTCAGTGGAGCAAGTGTGTGCCTTTCAAGCCTACAAGAACAACCTATTTTCCAATACATATAATCCAGGCTGGAAGGATCACCCATACTTTTCCTACAAGAACAATAGTAATGCACATAATTCTCAGCAAGCTATATCATCTCAGCAGGCATCACAGCAAATGCAGAGATATGTACCACCACACCCACCAGGTTTCAACAGGCCACCACTATCAGCACCAGCATTGCCTGCTCAACCCAGTGGTGAAATTTCAGAGCTGAAAAATATGATGTTGCAGATGCAGAAAATATGGAGGCAATGCAAGCTCATAACAAGCACCTGGAGGCTCAGATAGCTCAGATTGCACAATCAACTGCTCAAAGGCAACCAGGCCACCTTCCATCACAACCTACACCTCCAGTATCACAGGTACCACAGAATCCCCCGAGGGACCATGTCAATGCCATTACTTTGAGAAGTGGAACTGCTTATGAGGGCCCGAAAATGCCTACTGATGATGTTAATTCTGATGTTGCAGGTGGAGCTAAGAAGACCAGTGATGTGGTCATTAAAGACTTAGAGACAATTCCAGCTAAGGAAACTGAAGCACCTAAGGAGAAGGTAGATGACACATCGATTGATACGATCCCGAGGTCACAGGTTAGGTTGCCCTTTCCGAACAGGGTGACTAGGAGTAAGAATGATAATCATTTCAGTAAATTTTTAGATATTGTGAAGAATTTGCAGGTTACTGTTCCATTTACTGATTTGATACCTCAAATTCCTACTTATACTAAATTTTTGAAAGATATTTTGAGCAAGAAACGTGAGTTGAATGTGGTGGATACCGTAGCACTTACGGAGGAGTGTAGTGCTATATTGCAAAACAAGTCTCCACCCAAGCTGAAGGACCCGGGAAGCTTTTCTATTCCTTGTAACATTGGCCCATTAATTATTGATAAAGCTTTATGCGATTTAGGGGCTAGTGTTAGCGTCATGCCTTTATCTATTTGCAAAAACCTTGATATGGATGCTTTAAAGGTTACTAACATCACTTTGCAGATGACAGATAGGACAGTGAAGTACCCTAAAGGTATTTTAGAGGATGTCCTGGTGAGAGTCGAGAAATTTTTTATTCCTGTTGATTTTGTTGTGTTAGATATGGATGAGGATGCTCATATCCCAATTATACTTGGTAGACCATTCTTACACACTGCATGTGCTGTTATTGATGTCAAAAATGGTAGTTTGACTCTTTCTGTAGGGGATGATAAAGTCACCTTTAATCTTAATGCTGCTCTTAAGAGTCCTATGATGGAACAGTCATGCTATGTTATTGATGTCATTGATGAGATTGTTATTGATTATATGCCTCGATCTACTAAAAAGGATCTTCTGGAGGCCGTTGTTTGTCTTGATGTTGGTGCAGGTGAAGGTACAGCTGATGCCGATAATTTAGTCCATGATCTTACTGGTTAGGAATTAAATCCGGAAGAGAGCCGGAAATTTATTGAGTTACCACAAGAGGTTTGTTTTGTTAAAGAGGTAACCCAGCCTGAGATGAAACCCCTCCCCTCTAATTTGAAATATGCTTTTCTAGATGATAAGGAGTTGTACCAAGTCATTGTTAGTGCTTCTCTTACTGATAGTCAACTTAATAAGTTGTTGTATGTGCTTAAGTCTCATAAGAAGGCTATTGGTTATACTATTGATGATTTGACTGGTATTAGTCCTGATTTTTGCATGCATAGAATTCATTTAGAGGAAGGTCATAAACCTTGTATACAGGGTCAACGTTGTTTGAATCCTAACATGCAGGAGGTGATGAAGAAAGAAGTTCTTAAACTTCTAGATGCAGGTATTATTTACTCGGTGCTTGATTCCCAGCGGGTAAGTCCCGTACAGGTAGTCCTTAAGAAAGGGGGAACAACTGTTGTTCGTAATGATAAAAATGAATTGATTCCTACTAGAGTTGTTACATGATGGAGAATGTGTATTGACTATAGAAAATTGAATGTTGCAACTAAAAAGGATCATTTCCCCCTCCCTTTTATTGATCAAATGTTGGAAAGATTAGCTAAGAATAAGTATTTCTATTATCTTGATGGATATTCGGGTTTCTTTCAGATTCCCATCCATCCTGATGATAGAGAAAAAACTACCCTTACATGTCCTTATGGTACTTTTGCATATCGTAGAATGCCTTTTGGTTTATGTAATGCACTAGCTACTTTCCAACGTTGCATGATGAGCATCTTTTCTGAGGTCATAGAGTCTATTATGGAGGTCTTCATGGATGATTTTAGTGTCTATGGTTCTGATTTTGATTCATGGTTGACTAACTTGACTAAAGTTCTCAAAAGATGTGAGCAGGTAAATCTGGTCTTAAATTGGGAAAAATGTCACTTCATGGTCAATGAAGGAGTGGTATTGGGACATTTGGTGTTCGAGCGTGGTATTGAGGTGGATAAGGTAAAAATACAGGTAATTGAGCAATTGCCACCTCCGGTGAATGTAAAAGGGGTAAGAAGTTTTTTGGGTCATGGTGGTTTTTATCGCAGGTTTATTAAGGATTTTTCTAAAATTGCGAAACCACTAACTCAATTGCTTTTGAAAGAATGCTGAGTTTAAATTCACTGATGAGTGTCTTGAGTCCTTTAATATGATCAAAAATGCATTAACTTCAGCACCTATTATACAATCTCCCGATTGGAATTTACCTTTTGAGATAATGTGTGATGCTAGTGATTTTGCAGTTGGTGCTGTTTTAGGTCAAAGGAGGGATAAGGTTCTACATGCCATTTGTCATGCTAGTAAGACCTTGGATGAAGCTCAAGTCAACTATGCCACCACGAAAAAAGAGTTGCTTGCTATTGTTTATGCATTAGATAAATTTTGTGCTTACCTTGTAGGTTTGAAAGTTATTGTGTACACTGACCACGCAAAAATATCTACTTGGGAAGAAGGAAGCCAAGAGTTTGAAAGTTATTTGGTGAATTTTGTTGCTTCAAGAGTTCGATCTCGAGATTTGTGATAAGAAGGGAGCAGAGAATGTGGTAGCTGACCACTTATCGAGGATACGGTATAATGATGGGGAGATCAATACCCCCATTGATGATTCTTTTCCTAATGAACATCTGTTTGCAGTTTGTGTAAATTCTCCTTGGTTTGCTGATCTTGCTAACTATGTTGTAGGCGGTGTCTTACCTTCTGATTTGACTTATCAGCAGAAAAAGAAGTTTTTGCATGATGTTAAGTGATACTTTTGGGATGATCCTAACTTGTTTCGTGAGTGTACAGGATGCTAGAGCATTTATTATGTCTTGTGATTCGTGCCAACGAACAGGTAATATTTCACAAAGGCACGAAATGCCTCAAACAACTATCTTGGAAGTTGAGATTTTTGATGTTTGGGGCATTGATTACATGGGCCCCTTTCCATCCTCTAATGGAGATCGTTTCATATTAGTTGCTATGGATTATGTTTCTAAATGGGTGGAAGCTCTTGCTACCCCCCATTGTGACTCTAACACTATTTTGAGGTTGTGTAAGCAGGTTATCTTTCCTAGGTTCGGAGTCCCTAGAGCTGTCATCAGTGACGGGGGAAAGCACTTCCATGAGAAAAGGCTAGACAAACTGCTGGAGAAGTACGGTGTTTACCACATAACAGGATTAGCATATCATCCACAAACCAGTGGTCAGGTGGAAGTTTCAAATCGAGAAATCAAAGCTATCCTGGAGAAATCGGTTGCAAAGTCAAGGAAAGATTGGAGTAGCAAGGTGCATGATGCATTAGGGGCATATAGAACGGCCTTCAAGACACCTATCGGTACATCTCCCTATTGATTAGTGTATGGGAAAGCGTGTCATTTGCCGGTTGAGTTAGAATACAAGGCTTACTGGGCGGTAAAGGAGCTCAACATGGATGCCAAGCTTGCAGGTGAGAAGCGGTTACTTCAATTAAATGAGCTAGAGGAGTTTCGATTGGGAGCCTATGATAGTGCTAAAATTTATAAGGAGAAGACTAAGAAATGACACGATAAGCGAATTGTAAGAAAGGAGTTTGTAACAGGTGATAAGGTCTTATTATTCAATTCTAGACTGAAGCTTTTTACTGGAAAGTTGAGGTCTAGGTGGAGCGGTCCTTTCATTGTTACTATGGTGAGCAAGTACGGATTTGTAGAGTTTCAGAACGAGAAAGGAGAGTGATTTAAGGTTAATGGACACCGCCTCAAGCACTACTATGAAGGTGATGTTGTTGGCCTAGTTGAAGAAATCAATCTCCGAGACCCACACCCCTATGAGCTATGAGGTAATATGGTCAAGCTAATGACCTTAAACAAACGCTTTGCGGGAGGCAACCCGTAGTTAGTTTAGTTTTAGTAGCTCTTTGTTTTCATTTTTGTTTTTTTTAGTCTAGTAGGGACTCTAGCACATTTCTTAGTTTCGGTAAGGAGAGAGTGAGGTACTAATGAAATTTTTCCAAGTGTTTTAGGTGTGATTACAGGTACAATTTAGGTGAAAGAGTGAAAAACGACGAAAAAAAGCATGCAGTGCCGCCCGCCCGGACCCCTCCGGGCGAATAGCACCCCTCCGGGCGTGTGGCCTTCGGTCTGGGCGCGCAGCTGCTTTTCCATGCCTTAGTTTTTTTCAACAAACTTCAGAAAAACTCTTCAGAGGCCATACGCCCGGACCCTCCGGGCAAGCAGCCCCCCTCCGGGCGCTCAGCCTTCAGTCTGGGCGGACAACTTTTCTCACGCGTTTTTTTTTTATTTTTTTAATTATGTTTTTTCCTTTTCTTCTTTCTCCCCTCCTTTTCTACGTTCTTCTTATTTCTTTCCTCCTTTTTTCTCTCACCTCTCATTTTCTTATCTTCACTTTCTCTCTCTACAATTTCCTCCATATTTCTCTACCTTTTCTCTAACTTCTCTCTACTATATCTCCCTCATTACTCACCCAAATTCACTCAAATTTTCACCAAAATTAATCTTCTTCCATCCTCTTTTAGATCCCCACCGTAACTCTCAATTAAAACCACTTTCATCTCATACCCTTTAATTCCTCCTCACTTTCACTACTCTTCCATGGCACCTAAGAGGCAACGGGTAGGAGCAAGCTCAAGGAACGAACCATAAGGTTTGGGACGCGATCCTACATACGAGTTAGTAGCTTTTGGTTCACAGGAGCAAAAGGTACGGTTCGAAAAACTTAAATTACGTCATGTTACCCCCACCCGTTTCATGGATCATCAATTATTGCATGCTTTAGGAGTTCATGGTGAGACTGAGGAATTGTTTTGATCTATGGGTATGCATATTTTTTTTGGTATGGATACCCCGACCTATCCCGACATAACTTACTAGTTTATGTCGATTTTTGAAATTGACAAGCCTAACCCCAAGGCACCTGTTAGAGGTGTCAGTTTTAGAATGTTCAATGTCGATCGTTATGAAACGATCGAAGATTTTGGGGCCATATTTGGTTTGGCCAATTGGGGGCGTGCTAGACCCCCAAAAGGCTTTGATGATGTTTCTTGGTGGTTTCTCTGACAGGTGTGCATCTGACCAACTGGCAGCATGCAAAGGCTAATCTGATCCACCAACCCTCTGCTAGGATTACTCAATGTTTTCTTGCAGGGACAATATTTGGTCGGTATGAACAGCACGAAGTTCATACCAGAGAGATGTGGTGCCTAGGGAGCCACTTAGTTAAAAATTCATTTCCTTACCGTCTTTAACTTCCTCATCTGTTTGCCATGCATTTACATACCCAATGTAAGACTTATACAGGTACCAATCGATTTGGTGAACCTACCATTAACAATATTGTTTATGACATTTATTGGCAGGTACTATAAGGCTAACTTTGAGTATGGTAGGACCCCTGTTGTGGGGTCCTGCTACTTGGATGTCCCCTACCTCAGCCAATGTGATTGGTTAGACTTGAGGGACGGGGGGCGTATCAGATGGTACTTAGGACCATCCAAGGGAGTTTCTGTTACCCTCCCTAATGCTTCACTGACGGGATTGGTGCCTGATCAGCAATCTTATCTTATGCCTTTGGATGGCCGAGGTGCAGGTTCTTCTGCAGGTACCTCAAGACATGGAGGGCCGAGCCAGGCCCAGCAGTTTGTGCCCCAGCCACCACCCCAGTAGCCCCCACAGCAACCACCTACAGACCCTGCCCCGTGGCAGGTATAGATGAACCAGCTGCAGAACCAGTTCAACAATTTCCAGATCCAACAACAACAGTTCATAGATCGGTTTGCTACTTTTGAGCAAGATCATCGTCTTGCAATGTACCTGATTTATGACCACTACGTCTGTACCGGCGTAGTGCCCTCCACTGGCCCTCACCCTTCATGGTATCACTGACACTGACACTTTCCTCCAGTCTGACTGAGAGGAGTCCCTTACTTCCTTCAGCATGAGCACATTGCTGAGTCCGGCTTGGGGGAGGTAATTTTATTGCTTTCTTAGTTTAGTTTTATTGCTTTCTTAGGATAGTCATATGGTTTGTACTACTTGTTAGAAGTAGGAGTTTACATATGATAAAAAAAATGTACTGCTTTCATAGTTTAGATTTTTATTTTCTTTTGGTAGTTAGCTTCAGTTGATTGATTGATTGATGGGTTTGATGAAACTTTGTGAATGGTGACTTCCTTGTGCCCCGCATTTTATTTAAAAATGTTTCTGATTGATTTGGGCATGTGATGAGTTATGTTTTGGAAATTACCAACTTGGACTTGAACTTGACTTAGCTTGAAACGATTCCTAATCTTGCCATTAAAACCATGTGTAGAGTAGAGGCTTGAACTGTGTTAACGGGAGGATTTGAGCCGCATACATTATTTCTGTGCTTATTTTCTTTCATGTGTGCGTAGTGCCTGGTGCATGTATGATCCATGTTTTTGGCTTTTGACTCTAGTAGCTTGGCTTTGATATGTTACATGCTGCGAATGATAAAAGGCAATCATTTCTTTTAGGAGCTTTCAGATTTTAGGCATTCCTTCACAAAATTTTCCCTTGGTCCTTATTTTGAGCTTTTACCCTTTGTTTGCATTTTAGCCACATTACAACCCTATTTGGCCTTGTTCTAATCATTTGATATATGCCCAAGCTTGGCTTGGGAGAGTTGAGGAGTTGTTTTGTTGTTGTGTTGCATTTGTTGGAGGTTTTGGAGGATTGGAAAATTGTGAAAAGGTTGTTGTTAAAGTTTAATAATAGGTCTCACATTAAGGCTGTGCATACCAATGTATAGGCTAGTTACAATGAAGAATTAAACTGTTTACTTCTTTTATTGGCCTAGATATGTATGTGTGATGATTTTGTCTTTGATATGTCATTAAGAGTCGTGAGCCTAAGTTGAAAAAAAATCTTGAAAGTTGAAAGAAAAAAAAAAGAAATAAAAAATGAAAAAGAAAAAAAAAGAGCTGAAAAAAAAAAGAATCGAAAAATGTTGAAAAAGCTTGTGATGTTTGGAGTAGTTGAAATGTAAAGCTTTATGGTGTGATGTGATTCTATGAGAATTGGTTTGATGTTGGAGATGTTGATTTTGATTTTTAATTGCCACATGCGTATAGCCTGCATTTACCACCACATTATCCCAAATTCTATCCTACCCATCACCCTAGCCACGTTACAAGCTTATAAAGACCTTTTTGATCGGCATGTGCATGTTTTTAGTTCTTGTGAATTGAGTCAATTGCCAAAGCTAGGGAGTATTACTTGCATTTCTAGTCGACATTCATACTAGGATTGAGTGACTACCTTTAAACACTTGCATAAGGTGTGAGATGTGGGTTTGGGTTCTCAAATTTTGCATTCAAACACTATTTGCATTTATATTCTTGTTTGGGATTAAGGGTGAGCTTCATTATCTATGCTCAATTTTATGTGTGGAGTGACACCGAGTGAGCTACTCTAGTCATCGACTTCGATTTCTTACATGGTTGGCTTATTGATTTTGATTTGAGTGGATGGCGGTCAAGGGATTTTGATGGGTTGGTTAAGGAACTTGCATACTCGAAATTGCTTGAGTTAATCTTGTTTTGCAAAGTTAAAGGGGTGAAGTCATTGTTTGCTTAGTTGTTTTCTTGAGGACAAGCAAAGCTTTGGCTTGGGGGAGTTTGATAAGTTGATATTTTATATGTATTTTACCCCCGGTGCCGATTGATTTTTAGCTCTAATACGGCTCCTTTGAGCCATTTCTACTAACTTTTACTATTTCGAGTGTTTGTTGTGCTTTTTATTAGATTTTACAGGAATCGATGATTTATTGTGGTTTTCCGAGCCTTTTGAAGCACTTGAAGAAGTTAGTGAAGACTTGGTGTCATTTGGGAAGCTTAACTGAAGATTAGAAGTGCTAAAACAAAGAATTAAAGAAGTAATTAAGGAAGAACAAGCAAAAACCGAGAAACAGAGTCAAGGCAAGCTACCCGCCCGGACTGAGGCTGTGCGCCCGGGTGAGAGCTGCAAGCCCGAACCCCTCCGGGCGGGTGGCTCTGAAGGGGATTTGCGCGTGTTTTTGACTTGTTTAACCTAAGTACTTAATGTTTAGTCTTCTAAAATTGTCATTTACGCCGTTCTTACTTTACNTGTCATTTACGCTTTTCTTACTTTACAAACCTAGTTTACTCTAAAAAATTCTCTCAAAGTGTAGAATTCTATTCAATCTTTCAATCAATAATATTCATGTTTTATTTCAATCTCAATTCTTATTTTTCTTTAATGTTCTTTATTAGCTTTAACTCATGCTTTTAATTTCTTTAATTTTTTGCTTAAATTGATTATTGTTGGTTTGTTTAGTTTAATCATGTTTAGAATTTTAATTGCTTTTATTGATTTAGTTTTTGTTCTTCCAATTATGAGTGTGCAGTTCCTTTTCTTGGACTAGGGGATCCATGGATTAATTGGTGATGTTTTGCTCATAAATATAAGTTTAACTATTAATGTACTTGAATTCCTGTTGTCAATTGTTATTGCTTTCAATTAAATAATGGCCAGGTTTAGTTGTTAGTTTGATATTGTTGAAATCGATGCCGAGAGGTAAGATTACCACAATTAGATCATAAGGACAATAGGCAAAACGAGTCTAAGTGAGCGAGAGCCATTAGAGGAGTTTTGAAGGGGACTAGATTCGAGAGAATTAGTGGACCTTAATTCAAGGAAATTGATAATCTAATTAATTATTTGTGTGCAATTCGTTTTTAAACTGTGGTGGACCGATGTCCTAGGTTTAGTCATTAATTTAATTCCTTAATGAATTTAGCTCTAATTCTAGTTAATTTCTTGATCACAATTGTCACTCAATGGCCCTTTACATAGTCTGAACTTTTTAGAACTAATATGTTTAATTGCTTCCCTGTGGATTCGACCCTTACTTCCCTAGCTATATTAGTTAGAGTGTTAGGTTTTATTTTTGATAGGTGTGCGACAGCCTCATCAATGACAACAACATGAATAAAAGCACTGAAACATAAGTTTTCAACTGAACAAATTGCAGCATTTTAGGTGCCAGAACTAGGAAGGTAACATAAACACCTATGAACTCACACATTAGTCTTATGATAATAGTTTATAACATACAAAAGTTGCTTTCAGACAACTTGAAAATTACAACATGAAGCAAAATCCACTTAAAATATGTGATAGAAAAGTCATAATGCATACTTGGATACAATCAAAGATAACCGTAATACACATATAACACTGCTTCACTGCTACACCACATTTGAGGTTGAACCTTGGCAGAAGTTGGGTTGACTGATGACTGATACCAATTACGGGCTTTTACTCATCTGTTACACAAAAAACAAGGTATAGTTAGTTAAAAAACAAGCATGAATGACTGTTACTGAAATAAAAAGATGCTATTACATGAAAATCATGTTTACAGCTAAGTGTTGACATACATTGAACACTGAGGTTCCATCAGCTCCAAACAACAGTCCAAACCCTTGGGTTGTTTGACCCCTTCCTCTCCTAGAACCACTCCTTCCACTTACAACCCCTCTTCCTCTATCACCACCTCCTACTGTATCTCCATCACCTCTACCCCTTAAACAACCTCTTCCACCCCCTCTACCTATTCTGCTTGGTTCAGCAATGGATTTATGGTGATTTGTGGAAGCATATGTAGCACGAGTTTGTGCATCTGTTCAAGCATCTTTCCTTCGTCTACCCCTTCCTCTTTTTGTAGGTGGGTTTACATCATTGGGTGGATTATTGGTGGTTTGACCTTTGTTTGGACAACTCCTCTTATTGTGTCCCTTGCTATTACAAATGGAGCAAGTCATCTCCATTCCATGTCCAGACAAGTTCCCTAACTTTTTGGGATCCTCACATGGATCTTTCGTTCTGTTCTTTCTAGGCCTGCCAGGGCCTATTTTGATGGGGAGGATCAAGGTTAACATTTCTCTGTGGGGCCAATATCTTTCACCCGTCTAGTGGTGGTACTGTGTATCCATAAGCCTTGCCATACACACTCTTCGGCTGCTTTTGAATGAAGAAGATAGTAGCACAAGCATGTGCACAAGGGATTCCAAGGTGATTCCATTTCTTACATGTGCATGTATGAGCTTCCAAATCCACTGTGACGTTGTGAAGGTACCAGTTGACTTAGAATAAAGTGTCAGATGAAGGAAGAACTTGACATTTACTTGCTAATTCCTTGTTTACTAGCCTTTGCATGATTGATGCTCTAATGTCTTCTAACATGTAAGCTATGTGTTTGGTTCTTGCATTTATGATCCAATTGTTGGATGTTTCAACCATGTTACTGGTTATAACATCAGACTTGCTTATTGTTTTCATGAAGCTTCTGCAAAATAATTTAGGCTCATGGGAATTGAAAGCCATTACAGCTGCTTCATATTCTGCTTCCAATGCCTCAAAGTTGTCCTTGTAGTCAGCTTCATTGTAGCTTTTGGCAATGCTCCAAAACATCAACTTTATATCATCTCCCTTAAAAGCCTTACGCCAATTTGAAAATATGTGCCTTGCACAATGCCTGTGCTTAGCTTTAGGAAACATTGAGGCCACACTAGAGAGAATACTCTATGACATCAAACATGAATCACAATAGCATTTACAGTAAGTATTGTGAAAATGGAAAGCAAATTATTTCAAAAAAAAAAAAACCAAAATATACCTGATTGTCATCAGAAAGTATCACCAAGTCCTCTCCTTGTGCTAGAACTAATGTTTTTTGAATTAGACACATGAACCAGTTCCATGAATCATTGTTTTCTCCCTCAACAACAACCCAAGCTATTGGATACATTTGATCATTCCCATATCTTCTCTCTGCTGAAACAACTGACCCCCCAAAAAAGTTTTTTAAAAAAAGCATCAATGCAAATTATCTTTCTACACCCCTCCTTCTACCCTTTTATCAAGCCTTTAAAACATACAAACAACCTTTGAAATATAGGTTTGCCTTTGACTCTAGTTTGGACAAGTTCAAACACAGAACTAGGGCTTGCTTTCTTCAGTGCTGAAATATAGTTGCCTAACATTCCATAGTGCTTCCTCATTGAACCATGCAGTTTCTCAAGTGCTCGCCTCCTGATTTTGTAAGCAAGATCCCTTTTTATGAAGCACTTATATCATACTCTAACAGCCTCAATAATATCTTTAGTAGGCCAATGTGGCCTAGCTTTAAAAACCTTTAAAAGTTGTTTAGCCAACCACCTACCTTTGAGCTGCCTATTCTTGTCCATGTTTCTCAAACAAGTGTGTTCTCCACTCACTGTTTTTACTACAAAAGTAGCTCTTCTACTATCCCGAGTCACATATAACCTGAACTTGCAACCAGGCATAAATGTGACCCCTAACCTTTGATTTCTGTTTTTGTCACTCATAGTGAAATATAGATTTCTACCTTGGAGAATTGCATACTTAGCAACAACATCCTTAACATACCTCCTTTTTATGAATCTTTGACCAACCTTCCATTGAGATGTGGAAAAATCAGTGCCTTCTCCATTCAACAAACTTCTTGTTATTTTCCTCTCTTCAATAGTCTCTTCCTCACCACTCTTAGGGGGTGTGTGGATATCCTAATCAGAATCCTCATACTCACTGTGTGCACCAGTTGTATCTTCATTTAGATTCACTTTTTCTCTGTGTTGGTAATCAAAATCCCTTGTTTTTTCAACACCTTTTCCCAATAATGCTTCATGTTGTGTCTTGTTTGCTATCTCCAGCAGCCTAGTCTTGCATCCTCTCACCCTCTCTCTAGCTGCTGCACACTCCTCATCACTTGTGTCAATTTCAGGAGCGATGAAATCCTGTAGATCTTTGTTTAATTCAGCTTCATAATCAAATGTTGTTTCCTCATCTTCAAAATCTCCTTCATTATAGTCAAAGTCTCCCTCCTGTTTTGATTCAGAAGGACTGTAATCTCTATCAGTGTTTGACTCACTATCTTCCCCTCAATTACACAAATCTTTTAGAGGGATGGGACTTTCTGGTCTGTTATCCTCCGAATCGTAGTCATCAATGCTCAGGAGTTGTGAGGGAAGGGAAGAATTGGTTGGAAAAATTGGGTCAGTTTATATAGGAAAATAATCTAATGTGCCTCCTCTTAAAGGTGATGTAGGAAATATAGTTTGTGAGGTTTGATAAAGGAAGGATTCATTTGGGGGATTAGAAGTAGGGTTTGTATCATAAATGGGGTCCACATCAGATAAAATTTGTGTTGAAAAGGTGAGGTCATCATTTAGAACCAAGATAACCTTTGGAGACAAAGGAGTACTGTCCTTCACACCTACTTTATTTATAAGGCTCCTTCTAACTGGAGTTTCATTTTTGGTTTTTTTTAACACATTTTTGAGGGGTCAGTTTTTTTGGTTTTTTGGGAGCTGAGCAACGTGTATTAGAAATTGGCCTACTTGTGCAGGTCAAACTTTCAGGTGTCCCCCCCCCCCCTCATGGACCACATAAATGTCAATAGTCCTATACTTCTTAGCTGATTCAAACATTACCAAAACCTCATCATCATTAAATACACTCAAAAACCCATTTTTAAGCTCACTATCTGGATTGAAAAAAATACGAGCACTTAATGTCATCTACAGTATACCCATGATGTAGTGTTTATTTGTCTTTATTTTCCATAGTTTTCCTTAGTTAGTTGAGTTACTTTTTCATTCTTTTTCCTTAGTTTTCCCTATTTTTCCTTAGTATTTAGTTAACCCAGTTCCCTTGAATTATTGTCATATTTTGCTCCGTATTGTATTGTTTTGTGTGTTGTCTCATTCTTGTAGGTTTCTCCATTTTGGTATGGAAACCAAGGCAAAACATAGTGAAGCTACACAGAGTATTTAGCATTGGTTCGGGTCGGATATTATTTATTTTGAAGCCATTTGGTCTATTCGACGTGTTACCATGCTTAATGGTCCACGATATTGCATGCTTAACTCATGATATTGCAAACCATAGTTTAGCGTCTTAGCTCAAACAAGCAAGCAACAACCTTCATAATGAGCACAAGGAACGAGTAAATATTGTAACTGCCCTTTTATTTCACAGATATCTCTCAACATACTCCATATTTTCATGTTCTACCAATTGGAGGTTATTGTACGTGTCATGAGATTCAAAACGATAGGTCATTTGCCTAATTCCGCTGAGTATTGATTGAGTTATGCCCTTTTTAAGTACAACAGTTTGTGCAGCCTGAAGGGTAGCGGCCGCTAGCATCAAGTAACGCCCGCTAGGATGGCCTAGCGCCCGCTGGCTGCAGTAGCGGCCGCTAGCCCTCTATTTTCCAGCGTGTTCTGTTTCACTTCTTTGCAACTTGCTCCCACTTGTGCCCCAACTTGATGATGTTTTCGCCTATATAACCAAAGGTAGCTGCAGTTAGAAATAGTTAGAAGAATTAGAACATAATTTAGACTTTCATTTGCATTCTAGATTAATTTGTACTCATTTTGATTAGTGAATTAGTTCTTCAAACAATTTCATAAGTGTTAATTCAATCTCTTTTAATTCAATTCAAAGTATTTTGGTTCTTGTTCTTGGTTTCTTGGGTTCATGTTCTTAGTTTGATGTTCTTGGGTTGATTTTCCAAGCTTCTTGGTTTCTTGTTCTTTGTTGATCATCTTTGTAACTTGGTATTATTCGAGTAAAGCTTCAAGGTTCATTAATTACAAAGATTCAAGCTTCATAGTACATTTCTAAACTCATCTTCAATTTCCATTTTAATTACATATTTTGTAGCTATCTTCTTTAATTTGAAGTTTTGTTTCATAAGCTTTTTCTCAAGTTAAACTTGTCCTAGCATTATTGCTTTTTGTTCCTATTTTCTTCTCAAGTTAATCTTGTCCTTGCACTATTTCTTTTTGTCTTAATTATTCTCAAGATTAAACCTTTTCCTTGCTTTTATATTCATTGTTGCTATTGTAGTTTGATTACATCACCTGCATAACTTATTTCTTTGTAATAACATTGATAATCAAACAAAGCTATTTCCCTTTTTTATAAATTTGTTTAGTTTAGTTTATAATCCATTGTCATAACTTACTTCTTTGTTATAATTTGTAATCATGAATAAATATATGTGTTTAAATAGTAAAATGTGTAATGAGTAGTTTTTAGTGCTGAGCTGTGGGTGAAACCCTCACCACCTTCATGAAATAAGTAGGTTCTTAGTGAAAACGGAGCTTGGGGGTGACTAGAGTCCTTACATGGGGTTTTAAATCACGTAGTCTATGACTTGCTTCCATAGATGTCGTCTTAGGTTCCTCAACGAAGGATCGAGAAATGAAGTTGAGTGAAGACTCCCCGTGTTTGATTAGTTTGAAAACCATGAGAATAGGTGTTCAACTTAAGGGACATACTAGTCTTTGTGAAAAAGTGCTTAGGAGTCGTTTTATGCTCATGCCATGAGAATAGGTCGTGTTCATAGCTCCGCTCATCATGCTAGCTTGAGAGAGTAGACATGACTCTTAGAACGACTTCCCCTTGACATTTACCTCTACGCTCGGTTTGACCTAGGAATTCGCGCCTTCATGTACGAAGTGAGCGGTGTATCCCTTACCTTATTCGTCTTTAATCTTAAATTCAAGTTAAAATAAATCAACATTAGTGACAATCTTTCTTCTAGAATAAAACCGACTTAAACTTACTCCTTAGAACGCCTTAGTGTAAAAGACTTTATCTTATGGGATTCGATCCTTACTTGCCCTTACTAGTAGCCTAGTGAGTCTTGTATGGTTTATCTTTGATAGCCACAACGACAGGCTATCAACCCACCACAACTAGTTGCCAATTCTTTAATCCAAAACCCACAAAGTTCATCAGGGTCATCATCAAATGTCCTCACCTTTCCACCAATGTATTCCACCCCCCACTTCCCCGAACAAAACTTTCCACCATGAAAGTATCTTAAAGTGATTCTCTCCATTACAGCTACAACCAAAAACTACAAACAACAACTAAGCAAATTAAAACATGCATTAACATCCAATTTCAATAAAATTGAAAATTTTTTGAACATAATGTCACTTAATTGAAGCACACAAAATCAACAACATACAACAATATACACCATCAACTACAAATTTACTCTCATCAAAACCAATCAAACAATCAGCACCAATCAACAAACAAAATTGTGAAACAAAAACTAACCCTTATGCAATACAAACAACGAATTCCCAGAAATTTCTAATTGTTTTTTTTACAAAACTCACCAATCTCAAGCCCTACTGAAATTTCGACAACACCAAAAAAAAAAAAAATTAACCACTATTTAATTGATGGATAATTCACAATTTCACAATTTTGCGAGAAATGGAAAATTCAGTTACATACCTTCTTCCTTACCAAGCGCTTCAATGGAGGACCTTTTTTTTCTTTTTGAGTTGAGAGTAACAGTAGGCAAGAGAGGGAAAAGATGTAAAGAAGTTAGGAGAATAATAAATTTATGTAATTAAGTACAAAAAAAAAGGAAAAGTAAAATAAAACGTAAAAAAATGGCAAAATTAACCTACTCAACAGGTTATAAGTATTTTTGATCATTGTGAAAAAAGTCTGTGCAAAGTAGGTTTAACAGTGAATTTAGCTAAGGTTGGATTATTATTTTCAAATTTTTCAAAGGTTGGATTATTTATTTCCAATTTCCTATATTTTATTATTTCATTATTTCATTTCATTGAAAATTAATAAAATTAGTTAAACACGCAAACACGACCTAGTACGTCAAACCTTCTAGAATATTATGGGAGGATTTGTACGAGATAAGGTAACGACTTTAGGTTTATGGAAGCATATAAAGTGAAACATGGATGTGAATTTTGGAATATGGAAGTAAATATCGGAAATATGGAAATTCGGAAATTTGATCTTGTGAGCGTACCAGCACTTAAGAAGGAAAGCTGTCGAAATTAGGGGAAAAGTCGAAAACTTCCAAAAACAGAGTCATGAGTGCCTAAGCGGCCGAGGAGCTCTAAAGCGCTTAGGAAAAGCTCGAGTGCCCAATAACAAGCCCTCCAACGTTTAGCATGAGCGCTCATGCACTTAGTTCGAGTGCTCGAGCGCTCACTGGTGCTCCCGCGCTTTTCAATGAGCGTTCTAGCGCTCCTCCAGTGTTCCTACACTCGACGACGTCATCCTGGGCACTAGACATACGTAACTTTGTACAACAATCCTAAAACACTTTAAACATCATTATAAGTCATAATCATAAATAATAATAATAATAATAATAATAATAATAATAATAATAATAATAATATTATTATTATTATTATTATTATTATTATTATTATTATTATTATTATTGTTGTTATTATAATTCAACTTTTTATTTAAGCATTCGAATCAAGAAGTTGTTTTGACTACTGCACAAAATATTTCAAATGAGGCCGGCATCATCAACAATATCATCTTGAGTTCTTCAAAATATGTGTTAGTTTATGTGATTTATTTCTTTCTTAGAGAATCGACATGTTTTGATTAATTCATGGAACATTGACTTAACTATGGTTGGACTTTCACTTAAAATTAATCTTAAGTAGAAACATTAATTAGGTTGCTTATGTGAGTTTCAATGCTAAATGTTTAATGTTTTCAATCACATTCATTTCATGTTTAGTTATGAGACTTGAAACCATGTTCTTACATAAAGTAAAGATAAATCCTTTCAAATCGGCTTAGAATTCTTAATTTTGATTAATTCTTAAAGCGGTCACCCTCACATGTTATTTAGAAAATATGTGTGCATTATTCAAAACCCTCCGAGCAATATTTCTATGTGTTTTAGAATTATGAAAATATCTATGCTATAATTCGATATTATGATTGTGAAATTACATACGAGACCAAGTAGAGGCCGCTATACGTGGGGGTACATTGTGAACTACTCTTGTCCTTACCCTCATCCTAGAATCCTGAGATATGAGACCTTCTTATCCTTGACTCTCAATGTGCCTTCAGGCTAGACCTAATGGGGTTCTGTGAGCTCCCCAAAAGAGCACTATGGCGACTTCTCTACTTGGGTATTGAGATTCTAGACTCATTCTCTAAGCCAAGAATACTCACTCTATGCAACAGACTAAAGACATTCGATGTTCGTAAAAAGGGCAGGTGGGCCCTCAAAAACCCCAGGTCCACAATTTTTGCAGACTTCATTAGGGACATTCCCTTAATTTTAAGGAAGAGTTGACGAAACTCAAAAAACTTAGTAATTTCATAATTATAATAATGAATTTGTTTTCTAGGCATAATGCATGCAATTCCCATGTGAGGGTATTTGCTTTAGGAAACACGTCTCTTAAAGTATGTTCTATACTGGGGCAACCTCGGGGGACCTCTTTTGAGGATGGTTAAGTGAACTACCTAGGACTATTCCTTAATTGAAATCTATCCCAACCATGGCGCGTGACCACATGACCTATGTGGCTCATAATGGATGTCCCACTTGGATCACCACTAAGTTGTGGTGTGGATAGTTGGACACACCCTAGCCATGGTACCTTTTGGATACCTTAAGCCTTAATTATAGTTACGTCCATAGAACCTTGGCTAGGTATGGACCTGACCTCATGCATAGGTGTGCTACGTGTGACGTGCCATATGAACAAATTTACTTGCTTGTATGAATGTTTCGAAGGAATCTAGCTTTCTCATGACCTTATTCGCTTAGAGAGTCACATTTAGACCACGATTGCTTGTTGCATTGACTAAATTTGCATTTAAGGCCCCATAGGTTGCAATTTCTTATTCATATTGTAAAAAGTATCATCTTCATCTAATAAAAAAAAAAAGAAAAATAAATCTAAGGATGATGAGATACTTTGCACCATGCATTATGTAGAGTTAGAAAGCAACCATGATAAGGCGATGCATGTGTTTTACAATAAAAAATAATAGTAAAAACAGTGAAAATTCTAAAAGTCTAATATCGTAGGATAGGTCGTGCACCAGTTAAGCCAACAACTCCTCTTGGTTGGGTTAGGAAACGTGGTACAAGGCTAGTTCGAAAAGACGCTCCAATTCCTTTTCAAGTCACTAGAAGATCAAGAAATCATCAATCAACAATGGGTGATCAGGACCTCATAAGCAAGATCGCTGAAATGACTATTAGCTGGGCTCAACTAACTCAAACTTTTGGATCAAGACAACCAAGGTGAACGACCTTGAGCACATCAAATACACCATCTAGGACATGGAAAAGATGGAAAGGAGGGTCAATGACCAAGATGCTTACTTTTAACCCCAAATCTCGATCAAAACTTGATCGACACTTTGCCGGAGAAATTCTCTATCGCTGAACTTTCCTAGTTTAAGGCTACTGACATCCCCAAGTACTTCTTTATAGGGTTTAAGTTCTACATGGATGTGGATAAGATCAATCCAAAACTCTATCCAAGGATTTTTCCTATGACTCTTGAACTCGTGTGCCAAGTGGTTCTTTTCGCTTCTTGACAAGGACACCGTAACATGGGAGGACATAGCTCATGCCTTTATGACTCATTACAAGGGCAACACTCAAGCTAGCACTTCTCAAAGAGAACATGAAATCCTAAAACAAGGGGAAAAGGATGGATTTACCACCTATCTGAAAGTGCAAGTGACACTCAAGAGGGGGCTGAATTGAGTGTTGTAAGGTTGTTGTAAATTTTTTTGATCGTTTATAAGAACGGTTAAGAAACAGTTCTCAAGTAGCGGAAACAATAATGCAATAAAATCAACACCAAGATTTAACGAGGTTCGACTTCTAATAAGTCTACGTCCTCCACTCACTCACTCTTTTATTAATCAACTCAGAATAATAAAAGAATTACACTCAATAAATTATGCACCTATGCACAATTTGATTCCCCAACTTCCACCTATGGAAGTTCGAGTAAACCTTCAACTATAAAGTTTATAATGAAGAGGATCCCACTTCAACTTCCTCAGCAAACTGAACTCACAGAATGCTCAAATTACAACACTTTGTCTCTCAATAACAATTAGTCTAAACGCTTACAAAAGAGAGAATATTAAGACCTTAATGTGATAATTAGGTTTATGCTAGGTTAAGACTTAGAGAGAACTTTTGCAATTCGTGTTCTTCAATTTTTATTCGTGCAAAAGTATATTGGTTGTATGCTGGCAGATCTCCTTAAATAAGCCTTTGGCTAGTATGTTATGTAATATTGTAAGAGAATATTTTCCTTAGAATTATAGAAATAATTCCGGGAAAATATTCTCACTGATTTTATTTGACATCAAATAAAATCAACACAATATCAAATAACACACTTGCCATACTTAAGAATACCTGCCTTGCATAACAATCCAAGCATCCGCATAATTTTTGAAAACAATTTTGCGCGGAAAGAAACTTTCCTAAAATACGGATGTATGAAGTAAACTCGAGAGGACTAGTTCAACACTGTTCCCAGATTGTTCCAGTCAACCAAGTTTACTTATAGTTATATATGACAAGTAACTTAAGCTCCTTGTCATCCATGATTAGTTCATCTCTATAATCTCAACCTTTATAGTGCATCTATAAACCTTCATACCACTTACATTGTATCTAAGACTTAAGAGTTAGAATCTATGAGCTTGGTCTTCATGCAAACTTCAAGACTTGGCTTCATGAGCTTCATCTTCTCATCCATTGAACTTGTTTCTTTAGTACCTGCACATGCAAACAGAAACTTGCATACAATATAATAGTTCAATGTAGTTTGTCATCATTCAAAACATAAGCTAGGAACTCAATAAATTTCCCCTTTTTGATGATGACAAACCATGAAGTTTCCCCTGCAAATAATATCATTTAATATCTGGAACATTTCATAAATTTTGAATTCTTTAGAATTCAATGGACTGGTCTCATACTATTCCTACAGATTAAGCATCATTTATAAGTAAACCAGCTCACAACTGACTAACAATATTTTATGAAAGAGTTTCTAAGTACCCAGGGCAAATACTAATTAGACTCAGAGCTCTTAGACTTAAACATGTATTCAAAATAAGAAAATCAGTAAGTTTATCAAACTTATTTCAAAGCAAACAAGCCGCTGGGATGATAAGAAGTAAAATGCTTTGAAGACACTTACTTCCAGACCATGCAAGTTTGTCATCACTAGAAAAATTGTTAATCTTTCTTCTAGTTGCTGCAACACACACAGATTAGTATTATTCATTTGACCTGCTTCCCATTGAGATAGGTAGAAGAGATCAGAACTTCGCACTTGCTTCCCCCTTTTGGCATCATCAAAACACTCAATGAATAAAGGCATGTAAACAAGCAACTAAACACAATCAGTAGTTAAACTACTAATTATATTAAGTTCGGCTAATGTGGGTAGCTCTAACAGCATTCTAGAGATGTTGATTCTACCATTGTTCCTGTCATAGTACCAAACCTACTTGTCTTGAATAGTTATTACAGACCAGCACTAAACCAATGGGAAAGGGGAAACCAGAATAAGAGTTCAATAAAAGAAGGGGTTAGCAGCAATAAGAGAAGATAAGAAGAAATAAAGGAAACCAATCAGCTCCAGAATCATCTTTAGTCTCATCATCTTCTTCTTCCTTTGAAGCACTTGCATCATGTTCCTCATCATACTCTTCTTCATTCTTCACAGAGACCAGTTCAGCATTCTCATCACACTACAAGAAAACAACTTATTAGTGACGGAATTTTGCGACGGAATGTTATTCCGTCGCAAATTCGGTAATTTACGACGGAATTTTAGTCCGTCGCAAATTTGCGACGGAATTATTACTTTTGCGACGGAATTTTCCGTCGGTATTTTCCTACAAAAGTTTTTACAAAATTTAATGAATTTGTGACGAAAAATTTAATTTTACGACGGAATTTTCCGTCGGAATTTTGCGACGGAATTTAGTCCGTCGGAAATTCCGTCGCAAAATCCCGACAGAATTAATTTTGCTGTTTTACAGTTGTTTTGTCGCGCAAAAACAAAAAAAAAAAAACCCTAACTCCTTCTTCTTCCCTCAAACCTTACTCCCTCTACACTCCCTCTCAATACTCCCTCAGTCGGCGGCTCCTTCTTCTTCCCTTCTTCTTCTTCTTCGTCTTGTTCTTCTTCTTCGCCGTCTTGTTCTTCTTCGTCGTTGCTGCTTCTTCTTCGCCGTCTTGTTCTTCTTCTTCGCCGTCCTTCGTCGGCTTCTTCTTCGTCGTTCTTGCTTCCCATTTTTTCATTTTGGTAAGTTAAATTATTCCCTTTTTTCTAAATCTTGTTTTTTTTTGTTTGTTTTATGTTCTTCATTTAAATTTCTGTTCATTACCATTTATGTTTGTTTTGCTGTTTGTTTTTCTAAATCTTGTTTTTTTTCTAAATTATTCCCATTTCTGTTTGTTTTTCCGAATTAATTTTTTTAATTTTTTTTTGATTTGTTGTTTTTCTGAATTAATTTTTTTTTAATTTTTCTTTTACTGTTGTTGCTTATTATCATGTTTTGTGATTAGTAATAGTTGTGATGTAATTAATTGATTACTTTGAATTTTTGAAGCTCAAAAATTTGGAATTAAAGGGTGTCAATCATTTTTGCTTGTATTTTTTCATTGTTTCTCAATTTTTGTCGGTAAAAATGCGTATTTTTACAAAATACATCAAGAACAAATAAGCTAATGAAGAAAATACGTATTTTTACAAAATGCGTATTTTTTCTCAAGTTCTTGGACGATTTTTGAAGTATTTGTTTGTCAAGTTTTTACAAAATCCGTATTATCTCAAATGAGGTATACTTGCAAGGTATACCTGCAATGTTGGTGTATGGAAATCCGTATTATCTCAAATGCGAATGTATTTGTTTGTATACTTGCAAGGTTGGTGTATGGAAATGCAGTACCTGCAATGTTGTTGCTTCCCAACACCAACTTTTCGAAATGTTGTTGCTTTGTATGTGCAACCCTTTGTAGCAGTTTTTTCAATTGTAGTGGCTGTTTTGAGAGTTTTAAATTCTGCAGTATTGTGTAGCTGAACACTGCTGAATGCAGTTTTGTGCAGCTTGTTTTGAGATGGCTGGTGGTGGCTGTTTGTTGGGTTCTCTGTGGCTGGTTGAGTGAGGCAGTGTGGTGGCTGTTTGTTGGGTTAGGCACCAAATTTGAGAAGTATACTTAGGATTGCAACTGGAGTACATCAATCTCCAACCTTGTCACTCACATTAATGGCTTTAAATGGATGAACTAACACTGCGCCTAACAACCAGTTGCTTTTCTATAACAGGAAGTTGTTCCTTTAGTTGTTTAACATAGATTACATGGTATAATAATAATAATGAAAAAAAGTGAAATGTAATAAGAATAGCAATATGATTTAGGAATGAAATCAGTTTTCATCAAATCCATTGCATAATTAATAAATTAAACTTTAGTCATCTATACACAAATTGTTTGCACATTTGCCTCAAATGATATGTTACTGGATTACTCTGTTTTTAAGATTTGATGGTCCATTAACAGCTAAAAAAATAACTTTACAAAGTCACTTGAAAGAAGAATTGAATAAAGTGGGAAATGAGATGAAGCCAACTTATTGGGAGTAGAAGTTCTTTTACTGAGTTTGTATGAATTAAATTAAATTATAATCTTTGTCTATGAACTAAACAACGACGAAGACGAAGATTATAATGTTTTGGAACTAGCTACAATTCGTCGTTTAGGGCATACGATTCTTACATCCGGAACCATTTTTTTTAGAATTAAATTAAATTATAATCTTAAATTAATTAAATGATGATGATTTTGTTAGTTGTTGATTATTTATGAAAAATGTTGGAATCCTATTAAGCTTATTGCATAACTTTAATCCATGTTTTTGATCAGAAATTAGCTGAGGTAAACTCTCAGATAAGTAATATTCAAATGACTTTAGAGCAATTAATTCAGAATAATCCAGTTTTCTGTTTGTTTTTCGAAGAAATTCACTTGATTTTAACAACATGTGCTATGATTTTGTGTCTGTTTCGTCCAAGCTAGATGAAACGGAGTTAGGATTTGGGACAGATATTGTGGTATATTGGTAGCTGGTATGTAAATTTTGATTTCAAATTCCTAGGAGAAATATTTTGATACACTTAGGACAGTTTGCAATTGCTTCTTTGAAAATAGTTGGATAGGCCGAAAATGTTCTTACATCTGAAGCTCTACTTTTAAGTTTACATCTAAAAAAATTGCTTTTGTGCTGTAATTGTCATAATAATGACAATGCTTAGAAATTAACAATAATATTATATTTCACTAAACTATTGGCTATATGTGACTTGTGTAGAAGTTATCAACATGAAACGAAAGGATCGTAGTTGGATGTATCATAGGTTGGATGGGTACTCTTTAAACCGTGCTTTCCAAGAAGGAGTTGATGAATTCCTTCAATATTGTAAAGATCATCCACAGACTTCTAACCCAAATGAAGTTAGGTGTCCTTGTGTGAAATGCAAGAATTTACGTAACTATACCCAGGAAGGAAGGAAAGGAACGATTTAAACTGCATTTGTATCGCAAGGTTTCACACCGAATTACTACGAGTGGATGAACCATGAGAAGGCTTTCCTGACTCCTCCGAAGGGAAATCCAATGAATACCGTGACATGGTTTGGATTGCTCTAGGACATAACCAAGATCAAGGGGGTGTCACAGGCCCAAGAGTTGTAGAGGAGGAACCTAATGCTCAAGCCAAACAGTCCTTGATAGCTTAAGGCTTCTGAGCAATCTTGGGTGAAGGGAGTTCAATTCTAGGTTGGAGATGGCCTCTAAATCACTAGCTTGAAATGCGAGTATAATTTGCCACATAGGTGTGTCGATGCTATTGCCTCTTTGTTTAGTGAGTCGGCTCCAAAGAACACCTATATAGGCGAGACGCTCTACGAGGTGAAGAAGATTGTTCAGGGGTTGGAGATTGCCTGTGCAAAAATTGATGCATGCCGAGAGGTTGCATGTTGTTTTGGGAAACAGGATGGCACGCTTCTACGTGTACGGTCTGTGGCAGCGACCGATACAAGAAGACTCTAAAGGGAACGATGTGCCTTTGAATGTTCTCACTTACCTCCCATTACTCCTCGATTGCAAGATGTTTGCACAAAGGACGTTGCAGAGGAAATGGCATGGCATGCAAAGAATCCGCGACAGCAAAGGCACAATGGCACACCTAGCGACCGTGACGCTTGGAAACAATTAGATAGATGCTCTAACGAATTGATCTGAACCTCGTAATGTTGGTTTGGGTTGTGTACAAATGGGTTTGATCCTCATGGTAAATTGGCGGGAAGTATCTTGCTGGCCTGTTATTTTAACCTTACAACTTGCCTCCCTCCATGTGATGAAAAGGGAGTTTATGTTCCTTTCTTTGATTATTCCCGGTCCAAACAACCCAAAGGGAAACTTAGATGTTTACATGCAGCCTTAATTGAAGAGTTGAAACAATGTGGGACATTGTTGCAACTACGTACGACATGTCAACCAAAACAAAATTCACTCTTTGAGCAGCCATCTGTGGACCATTGGTGACTTTCCAGCTTACGGTAGATGTCTGGGTGGTCTACAGCCGGTAAGAAAGCTTGTCCTTACTGCATGGAGAAAAGCCAGGCATTTTGGTTAAGCAACAGTGGTAAGGTAACATGGTTTGATTGCATAGGAAATCCTATCTCCAGATCACCCTTTCAGGAAAGCAAGACAGCTTTCTGTAACAATAGAGTTGAGAAAGGCATTCCTCCACACATCATGTTCAGGTGATGAGCTTTGGAATGTGTGAAAGACCTTCCGAAGGCAGTTGATGGTCCCGAAGCACTTAAACAAGTCAAAAAGGCCAAAAAAGGTTGGACAAAGCAAGCATATTTTGGGAGCTGCCTTATTGGAACATCTTCTCGTTCGCCATAACTAGATGTGATGCACATTGAGAAGAACTTTGAACAACTAATTCAAAAACTTTATGGATGTCAAGGGAAAATTTCTGGACACGGCTGCTGCTAGATAGACATCCAGGTCATTGTAAACGTCCCCAGCTTCATCTACAAAAAGACGATCAGAAAAGATGTCATGCCAAAGGCCTTTCACTCTTTGATAGAGCACAAAGGAGGTTTTGTGTGAGTGGGGTGAAGCCGTTGCGATTTCGATGGGTACGCTTCTAATTTGAGCAGAGGTGTGATTTAAAAGGTTGTAAACTGTAGGAATGAAAGTCCTGACGTCATGTCCTCATGGAAAGGTTGTTCCCTGTTGCTCTTAAAGATTTTTTCCCATCATGTATGGAATGCAAATCACAGAGATAAGTCATTCTTGGGATATTGTTGCTACACTATTACAGTAAGTGACATGGAACGATTGGAGAGAATATTGCGGGCGATAATTTGCAAGCTAGAGAAGATTTTCCCTCCTTCATTTTTTAACTCAATGGACATTTACCGATCATTTGCCATTTGAAGCAAAGTGTGTGGTGGACCTGTTCAATATCGATGGATGTATCCATTGAAAGGTTGTAGCGCCAGAGATTCAAACATAATTATCATGTTGTCATTTTATAACGGTTGGTTAAACGTAATTACTGTTGTTTAAATTAAATTTCAGGTTTTTCTAAATCACTGAAACGGAAATTGGAATAAAGCCGTGTTGAAGGTTCAATATGCACGCTTACCTACTGAAGAGGTGTTGCACACTTTGCTCGCATTACTTTGATACAATGTTTGACACAAAAACAAGAGATCTAGGTCGGATGTCAACCCTGATATGTGATGTGACATACACAACAATGATGTTCCAGAACTATTCACAGTCGACACGGCCGTGTTACAAACAAGGGAAGTCAAGATTTCAGATCAGAAAGAACTCCAACATGCACACTTTTGGTGCGTCTAACTGCGGACTTTTGGGTGACTATGAAGGTTAGGACAAAAATGTTACATGTATTATTCATAGCATGGAACAACATGTTTCATTTTTAGTCATTGAGTTGGAATCATTCATTTGTAGGAAGTTGAAGACCACCTTCTCTAAACCCATCGGACTTTGGATAGAGAAGCAGTTCAACGAAAAATTTGAAGTTGAATTCCCAAAGTGGTTTCGTGATACGGGTAACAACAATCATTACTATTTGTTGTGTTTATAGGTTTGACTACGTTACACTGAACATTACCATGTTTCACCGTACCTACAGGTCCATCGCGATAAACCGAATTCTGATGCTGTCCTACAAGCTTTGGCTATGGGGCCTTTCAAGGAGTTCGAAGTTTCAGTCAATATGGTTGGTGGTTTCAACTTTCATACTATTGGTCACGGTCGTCAAAAGCCACTAGAATTACGGTGTTTCAGTTTCGGGTGAAGATGGCTCAGAGTACTATGGAATTTTAGATGACATCATTGAATTGTCTACATGGTACGAAAAATGAGTTACAAGACTATGTGTTTAAGGTAGCTGGATGGATTCTGTTAGGGGTATCACGTACATGACGCTACAAGCTTGTCGAAGTCAATCATACGAAAAAGTACCCTAAGTATGACCCATTTATTATCTTATCAAGTAAAACCAGGTTACTACACATCTTATCCAAGCCTGAAACGAGATCGCGTTCATGGTGGGCTGTGTTCAAACACACGCTAGGTCCGTAGTTGTGCTCCAGTTGACCTACAATTTCTACAGGAAACTTACCTAGCGCACCTTCAAGCCTTTGTCCACCTAACGAGATGGACTGATTGTTGTTGAGGACTTTGTTGTCTCTGATTCTGATGACGATGAAATGATTGCAAACGATGACAGATGATGAATCTGAACTGAGTTCAAGCGATTCAGAAGAAGAGGACGACACCATTGTATACCTAGATGACAGTAGGACGGATATAGTACAGTCATAGCAGTGAATATCTAGTATTTCTTCATGTAGTGAAAGTGTTGGAATAAGAGATTATTGCTTAGTATTGAGCCATTATTGTTGTCCTTATGTGTAATGAACGCTTGTTGGAATCCATTTACATGAAATTAAAAGTGTATTGTTGTTTGATTGGTTTACAGCAGAAACCTTCTGTGCATCTGTAGTATTCCAGATTCAGGTTGGCAGATTCGTCCCATAAAACTATTGTCACCATAGTGTATGTGTGTTATGGTTACATTGTCGTTTCATGGACGGCGGGTACTCATCGAGATGAGATGCGGGAAAGGTTATTCAAATATCTGGTACCGTGATCAATTGGGTTGAGTCATCGCAACAACAGCGAGCGTGGCAACTTGACACAGGATCATCAAAGGTCAAATTCAGATAGAGGTTCACACTCAGGTGAACCACCATGCTACTAGCTCGGCGCAAGCATCAGGTCAAGCGACAGATGAGTCAGGGAGGATGGGTGTGGACCCGACTTCGTGTTGTGGTAACAGTTCGATGCATATTTCGACACGCATTGTTGTAAGTTGTTTGCAACTGTTCTTCATTCGTTAAAAGTTATCTAAATTGGGTTGTGTGTTCAGGGTGAAGATGATAAGGTTTAGAGGTTGATACCGCAAACGATCAGGGATACTACAACGCCCCTTGGAGAAATTACAAGAAGTTGATGATGCCACCAAAAGTCACGGGTGGAACGTGTTTGGGTTAAATTGTTTTAAGTAAATTAACACTGGTTTTTACACTTGGTTTGCACATTGAGTTGATAACTACTTTGATTGATCGCAGGAGACAATGGACTGGGATCCTCAGTTGGAACCTGCAAGTTAGACAACAATTCGTTACAAGGCTTGGAAACGATTGCGTGACAGTTCTACACCGTCACACACTCGATGAATGGAGCTAAGCCTAAAAGGTCACTGAGGGTGTCCACAGGTATGCTGGCTGTGGTAAAGAAGATGAAACTTACAAGAGAAGAGTGCTCAGAACAAGAAGAACAGGAGAGGTGGCTCGATGGATAACCCCATTGAACCCACCCACTTTCAAGGTTCCATCTAGTGTGCAACATGAAAGAAGATGTAATAATGAAATCTTCTTCATCTTCGTATTTGAAAGTTAATACTTTATACGATTTACTTTTACCACTATTCGACTCCGTACATATGCAGGCAAAGCAGAAGATGAAGCATACCAACCCCAGTAGACCTGCAAGTAAAGCGTACGCATTTCAAAATGTCCCGGGGAAAGGAAAGGTGTCAGCCAACTCCAAAGCAAAGCAAAATTGTGGTATGTAAATTTTGGAGCTTTTTTGAGTGAATTTGAGCCCGTAACGGGTGTAATGCACATTTCAACAAATAAAAAATAGAAACCTCTAAATATGCATTATATGATTGTTTTAAAGCTACTTTTAAGCTGAATGGAAGAGACGGTAATGAAATAGGCAAGTAAACAGGCATTTTGAGGTATTTGAAGTCATTTTGGGTGACATTGAGCCAAAACACTTGAACTTGAAATTTGACTGTTACTACTGTGCATTAACACGTTGTAATACTTGATTGGAAGTTGACATGATTATAAGCTTAAATGAAGACAACAAATAGTGAATTGGCCATTATATTACCCATTTTTAGTGAATTTGGAGCTTTTGAGTGAATTTGAGCCCGTAACGGTGTAATGCCACATTTCAACAAATTAAAAAACATAGACACATCTAAATATGCATAATGACTGTTTTAAAGCTACTTTTAAGCTGAATGAGAGAGACGGTAATGAAATAGGCAAGTAAACAGGCCTTTTGAGGGTATTTGGAGTCATTTTGTGCATCATTGAGCCCAAAACCACTTGAAATTTGACTTACCTTACTTGATGCTTCCCTTTTATGTTTTAGTGTTTTCATATTAAACACTTGTAAAATACATTGATTAGGATAGGCCTTTTTCCTTTTTGGTGAATGTTTTTCAGGACTTTTTTGATAAGCTTAAATGAAGAAAAAATAGGGACGTGTTGGCCTCATATAGTACCCCACCTGAACCCTACTTTGTTAGTGCATACCATTTGGAGATCGTTTTTTGAGCCGCTGATCCGTGGAAAGTGGAAGCCAGAGAAAGATGTACGTGGAAATGACTGTAATGCCACATTTCAAACAAATTAAAAAACATAGACACCTCTAAATATGAATTATATGACTGTTAAAGCTACTTTTAAGCTGAATGAAGAGGACGAGGTAATGAAATAGGCAAGTAAACAGGAATTTTGAGGTATTGGAGTCATTGGTGTGACATTGAGCCCAAAACACTTGAAATTTGACTTTTTACTTAACGTTGATGCAATTAAACACTTTGTAAATACTGAGTTAGGAATGTTTTACATGATTATAAGCTTAATGAAGAACAAAATAGTGACTTGGCCATGATATACCATTTTTAGTGAATTGGAGCTTTTGAGTGAATTTGAGCCGTAACGGTTTTAATGCACACTTCAACAAATTAAAAACATTAGAAACCTCAAATATGCATATATGATGTTTTTAAGCTACTTTTAGATGAATTGGAAGAGACGGTGGTAATGAAATAGGCAGTAAGGGTAAAAAAGGCATTTTGAGGGTATTGGAGCATTTGGGTGACATTGAGCCCAAAACATTGAAATTTGAATTTTACCAACTTGATGCATTAAAAACTTGTTAGTAAATACTTGATTAGGAATGTTTTACATGATTATAAGCTAAATGAGACACAAATAGTGAATTGCACATTCATATTACCCTTTTTAGTGAATTGGAGTTTTTTGAGTGAATTTGAGCATATGTAACGGTTGTAATGCCACATTTCAACAAATAAAAAACATAGAAACCTCTAAATATGCATTATATGATGTTAAAGATACTTTAAGCTGAAGGAAGAAGACGGGAATGAAATAGGCTACGTAAACAGGCATTTTGAGTATTTGGAGTCATTTTGGGTGACATTGAGCCAAACAACTGATAATTGAAAGGTGACCTTTACCTTAATCTGATGAGTTTATTAAACACTCTGTTAACATACTTGATTTAGGAATGTTTACATGGTATAACGCTGTTTTAAATGAAGAACAAATAGTTACGGGACTGTGGCCATTTAAATACCGAGATTATTTAGTGAAGTTTGGAGCATGTTTTGATAGTGAATTTGAGCCTACGTACGCTGTAACGGTTTGTAATGCCACATTTCACAAATTAAAAAAATAGAACCTCTAAATGATTATATGTTGTCTAAAGCTACTTTTAAGCTGGAATGGAAGAGACGTGTAGAAATAGGCAAGTAAAAAGCATTTTGACGGTGTTTGGAGTCATTTTGGAGTGTCTACGGGTATTCGTCATTACTTGTTGTTCAATCAAGTTCATGTTGTAGGAAACATATCAGCACCAGGTTGAGGATTCCTCCAATGCGGAAACTCCAAAGACGCCAAATGAGATGTATTGGGAGGCAGCAGGTGGGCGCAGCAAGAAAGGTCGTGTCAAAGTTCTNGCGTCAAAGGTCTTGGTAGTGGTGCTGAGCTTTACTACGGGTCGTTCAGGCGATGTGGATCGTCACAACAGTACACTCCCTCTGTCGTTTCACAAATGCAAGAACATTTTGACAAGAGGGTAGAGAATGTGACAACCCAGATGCAAGAGTTCCAGCAGCAAATCAGGACCCAGATTCGTGATGAGTTAAGGCAGGAGGTTCGAGAGGAGGTCAGAAATGAGATGCAAGCAGAGATGGCCGCAATGGAGCAGAGAAACAGAGAGCATATGGAGGAGCTGATGAGTCGGATTCAGGGATTCGGCACTGACTGTTGTTCTCCGTTCCAGAGTCGTCGTAGAGACCCCAGAGATGACTCGGGTAGTGGCGCAGGTGAAGGCACTCCAGTTTAGTTACCTAGGCCTCTTGTATTTCATGATATATAGTTTAGTTCATCGCAATTATTATTATTGTTAAACTTGTTATGGTAGTATTTTATGGTAGCTGTAAGACACAAATTAATTTATTTATGTTTTAAATAGTTTGCGATGGAATGTATCATCGCAACAGAATGGAAAAGGCTTTTGGTCTACATAAAGATTTGCAGGTATAAATTAGGGTTTAAAGTAGTCTTTGATTTTAGAAAGAAATTGCAAAATTCCAACGGAAATATGCAAAATGTCATATAAGAATAGAATAATGCAACTATTGCGACGGAAATTATCGTCGCAAAAGAAATGGAAAATTAAATGGTTGCAAATTATGCACTAGTTTGCGAGGGAATTTTCCGTCGGAAAGTAGGAATTTTCCGACGGAATTTTCAAGATTTGCGACGGATTTTTCCATCGCAAATTTGCGAGGGAATTTTCCATCGCAAATTTGCGACGGAAAATTCCGTCGGAAAATTCCTACTTTCCGACGGAAAATTCCCTCGCATATTTGCGACGGAAAATTCCGTCGCAAATTTTGTTCTGCGACGGAAATTTCCGTCGCAAACGTTTTACGACGGAAATTCCGTCGGAAAATCTTAAATTTTGCGACGAAGGAATTAGCGACGACACGTTTCCGACGGAATTCCGTCGCAAAGGTATTTTCCGACGGAATTTCAGGATTTAGCGACGGAATTTTTCCGTCGCAAAAAAGCGGTTTTGTTGTAGTGTCATCAGCATCACCAGCATCTTCTGATGTCTCTTCCTTGTCTTCAGAATCCTTACCACTAATGATACCAGCTTTACCAAGAAGAACCTCAATTCTTCTGTAGGATTCCTAAAGTGCAGCACATAAAGTAGTGACATTGTTGACCATATTACGCATGAGTTGATTCTGGTCACTTAGCTGCTTTACCAAGGCAGAAGTTGCCTGAACTGATTTTGTACTGGTCCCAGCAAGACCAACATCACTCTTCCCCTCATCCTTCATCTTTAACACACCACCTGCATATGTGATGCCCTTTAGACCTATTATCTGATTAGTGAGATGAGACATGGTGCCATAATATCCCACCATAGGAATCTTCCAATGTCTAAATACTAAGGTCAACCAGCCTCCATAGTGCAGAGCATGGTTTGCTTTCTCCATATAGCAGATCATATGACCTAACATCATAGTAGGGAGGTTGAAAAGAATGTGTTCAGTGAGGCAGTAAATGAGAACACTATCCATCAGCCGTACACTCATACGACCTTGTGCTCTAGGGCACACAATCTTTGAGGCTATGGTATGGAATATCCTCATGATTGGCTCCTTTAATTGGCCAATGGTATACCCCTACTTGCTATCAGGTGGACCAGTAAAGAGTTTGGTCTGGGTTTGTTCTGCTGTGACTCCCTTAATAGAAGGCTAATTCTCTCTAGAGTATACATCAAGTCCCTTAGTTGGAAATTTTAGAATATCAGCCAGTTTTTTTTCAGACAAATTTATGGGAGTGTCTTTAACAAAGGAGAAATAAGATCCATCATCTTTAGTATGCAAGTGTGAGTAAAATTCTTCAACCAGTGGCATGAAAACATCTAGATTATTAGCAAACAACACATACCAATTCTGAAAATCTAAAGCCTCCTTAACCTCAACCAAAAATTTTTGTGCAACCCAACCTTTTGCAACCGAAAATCCTACCAGAATTTGTCTATCTTTCAAATTATAGAGAGGTTGAGGGGTAGTAGACTAACTTTTCTTAGATTTAGCACTTGAAGAGATCACAATAGCAGATTGCTTTCTCTTTTTCCCTGTTGTGGGCTGGTCTGGTTGTGCTTCACGCATGATAGCCTTCCCTTTGGATGCCTCAGCACCCTTTCTGGCAACCGTTTTAACATGAGCACCTATGCTTGTTATTTTCTTTGTGCTCTCTTTCTCAGTAGCTATCTCAACTTCCTCTTCATCTTCAGTAACTTCCTTGTTCTTTGATTTCTCCACTGGTTTGGGAGTGATTTTAGGCGTGGGTGTATTGGATTTTGTGGTTGGTGGTTTAGTGGCCTTCTTCTCAACTTTCTTAACCGTTTTTGATGACGGTTTCTTGGTAGTCACTTTCTTTTCCTTCAATTCTTATCGCATGGATGTGACAACATCCTCCATTGGTTCAACCCTTTTCTTCTGATTCAACTTCTTCTTCTTCAACTTCTTTTTCATCCGACTTTGATTCGGATTTAGATTCCTTCTCTTGTTCAGATTCTTCAGCATTTTCAGGTTCTGGATTTTGAGTTCTGTATTGTTATAGGTGTGGATTCTTTGGATTTTGGTGTAGGTGGCTTTTTGGAGTTAGTTGATGTTGTGGATGTTGGTGTAGAATATTTGGTGGTTAATATTGGAGTAACCGCTTTTGTGGTTGTTTTTGTGGTGGATTTTGGTGTGTCAGATTTTATAGTGAGAGCTTTTGAAGTTTTAGGCTTGGCATTCTTTCGAGTCAATGGCACTTCTTCCTCTTCATCAATTCCCTCCTCCATCACATCTTTTATCATAGACTCAATTACTTTATCAACCATCTTCTTTGATTTCTTCATTTTAATTTCAGGAGATTCACTGACTTCTTTCTCAACCAATCGTGTGCTTCTTCTCTTCAACATGATGAGACTGAATTATTCCTCTGCTTTGAGCAAAAAAAACTTTGAACAATGTGAGTGAGAGAAAGAAGAAGAATTTGGACGATTTAGGTTTTTGTGTGAGAAAGATATGATTGAGAGAAAATATAAGAAAAAAATGAGATTAAGGAAATGAAATGAAGAAGGAAAGTAAGATCAAGAGCGTATATTTATAAAAGATTTGAATCAAAAGGGTTATCTTCAAAATATTTGAAAGATATTTGTCCAGTCAACCAAAAAGGCAGTTGCCATAAATACAACCGTCATTACATTTATTTCCAAAAATTTGAAATTTTGAAAATAAACTAACTAATAAAAATAACAGCCTCAGGAATCTGGTACCATAATGGTCTGCAACTGCTATGTGCCAACTTATTCTTTACAAGATTATGCTATGGTACTTGAGTACTAAATTGATCAACTCAGCATCGCATAAGAACTTTGTGAGACCTAAGAATCAGAAAAAAAACAAAACAAAAACAATATATACATATTGACATCATTTGACTAGCCAAAGGGACAAGTCAAGACCTAAGAGCTCATTGTCTAATTTTAATCATACCCAACAAGGTACGAAGCTTGATAAATGTTTATGCTAAAATCTGCTCTAGCTAGCAAACCTTAGCTGGTTCTGGCTATAGCTAAATAATTACCAACTTTGTTCATTTTGATGCAGAAAAGAAATAATGCAAAGATGGGAGTGGGGGAGACACCAGATATGGTGACGCGGAAAACCCCCCTAAATCAGGGTAAAAAACCGCGAGTGGCTTTGAGACCACCAGTCCATTAGTTAATAAGGTCGATTACAATTACAATGTATGATGCTAGCTAGATAGCAAGGTAGCTGTTACCTATTGCTACTGAGTATCTAGCTTGGAAATGTAAATAAAGTTTAAGTTGTACGGTAATAATACTAGTAATAACAAAGAAGTATTAATTCTCTGATGATAATGATGTCATGTGTTGTTCTTTGTGCTTTTTCCCCCCTCCTATTGATAGAATAACCGCTCTTCATAGCTGTTTTCTTTCCTTTGAGTTGGTTACTCCTTTTGGAATGTATCTGGCCTCAATTATGGACCAGATTCAAGCTGGTTTGAAATGTTGCTCCTATTCTTTAGGCATGATCTTCTCAGTATCTTTGAACCAACTTCCACGTTCTTCTCCTTCTAGAAGCTCTTGAGAATATTCTTCCTTTGACTCCTTGAATCGCGGGCCCATCATCTGACCGACTCAAACCTGTAGCTGCTAGCTGCATACCTGCGTAGCTGGCAACCAAGCTGGATTATAGGTGGAAATTTCAGCCATAACAATGAACATTTTTCTGCTCAAAGGTTTTGTAAAAACGTCAGCTAGTTGATCTTCTGACTTGCAAAACTCCAATACTACATTACCTTTTTCAACATTGTCCCTTAGAAAGTGATTCCTAATCTCAATATGCTTAGTTTTAGAATGTAGGACAGGATTTTTTGAAATATTGATTGCACTTGTGTTATCACATAAAATGGGAACACTTCTGAAATATATCCCAAAATCCTTTAGTTGTGACTTTATCCACAAGAGCTGAGCACAACATAAAGTAGTTTTAATCTACTTAGACTCTGCTGTGGATAAGGCCATAGAATTTTGTTTCTTAGATCCCCATGAGATAAGGCAGGAACCTAAGAAGTGAGCCATTCCAAAAGTGCTCTTCCTGTCCACAATAAAACCAGCAAAGTCAGCATCTGTGTATCCTATAAGATTCATACTGCTACCTTTTGGATACCACCAACACAGATCATCAGTACCGTTGAGATATCTTAAAATTCTCTTAACAGCCTTTAGGTGAGATTCTTTAGGGTTGCTTTGAAATCTTGCACACAACCCTACTGAAAACACTATATCTGGCCTACTAGCTGTTAAGTAAAGCAATGAGTCAATCATACTTCTATACACGTTACCCTCAACAGCCTTTCGCTTCTCATCAAGGCTCAATTTTGTAGAAGTTGGAAAAGGTGTTTCATAGGATTTGCTATCTTGCAAGCCATATCATTTCAGCAACTCCTTGAGGTACTTCTGTTGATGAATCATAATTCCATCCTTGGTTTTCCTGATTTGAAGTCCTAAAAAGAACCCAAGTTCTCCCATCATACTCATCTCAAATTCACTTTTCATCAAATCTGCAAACTCATTACACAAATCAGGATTACTAGCTCCAAACAAAATATCATCAACATATATGTGAACCACTAGCAGATCAGTTCCCTTTTCCTTTAAGAATAGTTTCTTGCCCACTAAACCTCTCTTATATCCATTTTCTAGAAGAGAACTGGAAAGTCTCTCATACCAAGCTCTGGGAGCTTGTTTGAGACCATAAAGAGCTTTGTCTAGTTTAAAAACATGGTTTGGCAAGTCACTATTCTCAAATCCAAGGGGCTGCTCCCCATATATATCTTCTTTCAAATAACCATTAATAAATGTTGTGTTAACATCCATTTGAAAGAGTTTGAAGTTCATATGAGTTGCAAAAGCAATTAAGATCCTGATTGCCTCAAGCCTGGCTACTGGAGCAAAGGTTTCATCATAATCAATTCCTTCCTGTTGATTAAACCCTTGGACCACTAGCCTAGCCTTGTTTCTGACTATAATACCTGAATCGTCAAGTTTGTTCCTAAAAACCCATTTAGTTCCAATAACAGACATGTTTTCCTTCCTGGGTTCAAGATGCAAAACTTGATTTCTCTCAAACTGATTGTTCATCTTGCATGGCTAGAACCCAAACTGGATCCATTAAAGTAGTCTTATAATCAGTTGGTTCAACATTTGAAAGAAAGGAATAGAAAGCACAAAAGTTTTGCAAAGTAGAATTCCTTGTTTGCACCCCTTTGATAATGTCACTGATGATAAGATTAGAGGGATGAGCGGAATTATATTTGAAAGATTTGTTCATATCACAGTTTACATTGGTGCCTTCTAATGTTGAACTGGTTCTTGTACTGGTTCCCCCTGTTTCATTGTTGCTTTGAACAGATGAACCTGGTTCTATAGTGGTCTCAACTTCATTGTATTCATGTGGATGAGCCTCTGAGTCACTATTTCCTCATGAGCTTCTTGATTTTTTGCTTGACTAGACTCTTCCTCTATAGGAGAGTTGTGTGGTGAGTCTGGTTCATCACCTTCTACTTCTCTAGCTGCTGTAAAGTTTGGCATGCCAAATTTGAATTCATTGTCATCATCAACATGCACATGCTTGTTAAACATATTAGTTTCACCAAATAGAACATGGATACTTTCTTCAACACACAAGGTTCTTTTGTTGAAAACTTTTTATGCCTTGATGTGTGAAGAGTATCCAATGAAAACGACCTCATCACATCTAGGATCAAATTTGTCCAAACTTGATTTACCATTGTTGCACCTAAAAATGCGTAAGTGTGCAATGTTTGGTTTTCTTCCGCTAAGGAGCTCATAAGGTGTTTTCTTTAGTAAAGGTCTCAACATTACCCTATTTAAAATATAACAAGCAGTACTCACAACCTCAGTCCAAAAGTTTCGAGGTAGACCACTCTCTAGAAGCAGTGTTCTTGCCATTTCTTCTAGAGTGCGGTTTTTGCTTTCAACCACTCCATTGTGATATGGAGTTCTGGGAGCTGAGAAATTTTGAGATACACAATGATCATTACAGTAGGTAATGAAGCTGAAATTGTCAAATTTAGAACCATAATCAGACCGTATAGAGACCAGTTGATGATTAATCTTGTTTTAGACTTGTTTTATCAAGATTTCAAATTCTTCAAAAGTTTCATTTTTAAATTTTAGAAAGATTTTCCAAGTATAACGAGATTAATCATCAACTAGCACAAACACATAACTATGACCGTTTTGACCTTGTACACGCATGGGCCCACACAAGTCCATGTGCACAATTTCGAATGGTCTAGTAGTGCTTACAGCCTTCTTTGGCTGAAAAGAAGACTTGACATGCTTACATTTAGCACACACATGGCAAATATGATCTGCAGCGAACGTAATGTTAGGTAAACCTATAACTAAGTCCTGAGATCGCAGTTTGTTTAACAAAGAAAAACTTACATGTCCAAGTCTCTTGTGCCACAACCAATGGTCATCCTCGATAGCATTGAGACAAGTGGCACTGGTCTTAAGAATCTGACTCAAAATTGTTATGTAAACATTATTGTGTCGGAACCCCTTACTTACTAGTTCCTTTGTTTCAGCATTAACTATGTGACAAAGGTTTGTTTCAAATTCAACATGGTTTCCTTTGTCACATAGTTGAGATATGCTGAAGAGGTTATGTTTCAAACCTTCAACAAAATATACATTATCAATTGCTTGAGAAAGTGTCTTACCAACCTTAACTATACCGTTGATCAAACGTTTACTATTATCTCCAAAGGTGACACTTCCTCCTTCATAGGCTACGAGTGAAAGAAATTGACTTTTTTCTCCTGACATGTGTCTTGAGCAACCACTGTCCAAATACCAAAATGGCTTTCCTTTCACTCTAACCTGCACAAACAAATCAAGGTTTAGTTTTAGGAACCCAGATTTTCTTGGGTTCCTTGTTAATGGGAACTGGTTTGATACTGTCCTTTCTAACCCAAATTTGTTTCAAATTTGTCTTTCTTGTTTTATCATGTTTTCCAATTTTAAACAAATTATGTGGGTGATTCTTTTGATTATGAGCCTTTTGAACGTGAGACTGTTTTTTCTTATCATGTTTTTGCTTTGTCCAACAAGTTTCAATAACATGTCCATTCTTACCACAATAGGTGCATACATGCATGTCTTTTGCAAAAACATACTTACTTCTCTTGAATTCAGAAATCCAAGTCTCATCTCTCCCCAACTTTTGGAGCTATTGGGAACTACTTCAAGAATACCCTCATCCAAACCTCATAGGATTACTAGGTTGTGAGGTTAGAATGTTTAGAGTACTTTGAGCATCGAGCAGCCTGTTCATCTGTCTTAGGCAGTCACTTAAATCCTATTCCTTGATTTCAAGTTTCTTAATCTGAGCTTCATTATATTCTGTAGCAATGGCAAGATCTAACTTTTAAGTTTTGAAATCAATTCAGGATCTAGTTCAGAAGTGGTTGATATGTGCGGTTTTTATTGTGTTTTTCCCCGTTGTTTCGGGCCAATTTTATGCCTAATAGTTGTGATTATGGCTTGATTTTAGCTCGTTTGGTATTCTTTGGCTAAATTGAAGTGTTTCACTAAGTTTAATTGATATCCGGTGATTTTAGAGCTTTATGGTTTGATTTTATCATTTGCGGTTGTTATGCTCGGTTTTGGTGTGCTTTGTATTTTCAGGAGCGAAAACCGAGTTTGGAAGGAAGCTAGGAAGCTTGGACGGAACAAGAATGATATGTGCATGGGAATACGTGCCAAAGAAGTTATGGAAACAAGCCATAACGAAGCTATGAAGAAATAAGAAGAAAAGAAGCAAAAGAACATTTATGGAGCTCCTATGCGCCCGCATTTTAATCAAAGTCAGCCTTCAAAGAGTTTCTGAAGGGTTGATGCGGGCGCACAAAACTCCTATGCGCCCGCATCAGCGATTTTTCGTAAATTTTACTTCTTTTATTTTCTTCGTGCTTTGACTTTGTAAACTGTTTATGCTTTTCATAACTTAGAATTACTCTCTTAGGGTTTAATTAAGCACTTTCTCTCTCAAAAAAATTAGATTGCGAATTAGGGTTTGTTCTCAACAATTAATTTCAATTCAATTCAAAGTTCTTCAATTTGGTAATTCCTTTTACTTTTATTCTTTTTGGTTGGTTTAATTTATGCTCTCTAGTTTCATTAGTTTAATTAATTTGGTTTATTTGTTGATGTTAATTAGTTTAATTGTTAATTATTTCATGAATTTAATTATGAATTATATGATTATGATTGCTTTTATTTTCATGTTCATGAGTGAGTAATTAATTTTCTAGGGTTAGGGAAACCTTAAGTAATTAATGGACTAATTAACTTAGATTGTTTTGGTTTTGCAATTAGTAGTCAAATTCCTATTATTGAATTGTTTGTTTACAATTGATTTGTGCGCAGATTTTGTTGTGATTTTGGTAATTGTCAATTTGATGCCGAGAGGTAAAAATACCACAATAAGACCACTGAATAATAGGCGGAATTAGTCTAGGCATGAGCGAGAGCCGCTAGATGAGTTTTGAGGGAGTCTAAGTTTGAGAGAATTAGTGAGCCCTAATTTGATGATAATTGTGAGATTGAACGATCTTTGTTAGTGAATCCATTAGTTGTTCTTGGTAACCCTAATGGCCCTAGGCTTAATTTATTGGTTTTAATGTTCGTCATTTCCCGTAATTGATTAGTAGCTAATTAGTAGTCAATTAATTAATCAACATTTCTCAACCAAGGCCCTTTACACGGTTTAAGCTCTTTAGAACTAATAGAGTTCAATTGCTTTCCTGAGGATTCGATCCCTACTTCCCTAGCTACATTAGTTATTGTTGTCCGGGTATTTTTTATAGGTGTGCGATAACCTCATCAAATTTTGGCACCGTTGCCGGGGAATCAATTTTTAGTTCTGTTAGTCGGGTTTATACTGTTTTCTTTTCATTTTCCTTAGTCTCAAAGAAATTTTTGGTTCTTTTAGGCAGTTTCTCATCTTTGCTCGGAGTTGCATATTGTGCAGGTTGATAGGTTTATGCAAACCGACCACGAACCGGACATTTTCATTTTCCCTGAGCCTGTGCAAGTATTTTTGAAGCGGTTGAGACGTAGGAGACGACGAATTTTTCTTCCCCGATCCGTGGAGGAAATCGTTTCTAATTTGTCTCAGTTTTTTGAGTTCACCTTCAACCCGTTGTTTGAAGGGTATTTAGAGGTCGAAATGGCTGCCGAAGGAGAAGGACAGGGTAGAGGACCACCACCTCCACCACCGCTACTTGCGGCCTATTCATTGAGAGACTATTCCTTGCCTAGTACGGAGTCTATGGCCGGAGGTTATTGAGTACCTGATACTGATGCTGCTAATTTTGAACTGAAATTGGCTCTTGTGAATATGGTTGAACGAAATCAGTTTTTAGGGACATTGAAGGAGGAACCGAATTTAGATTTGCAAAATTTCCTTCAATATTGTGATACTATCAAGCAAATAAACGTTTCTAAGGACTACATTAGGAGGCGAATGTTCCCATTTTCGTTGAAGAACAAAGCTAGAACCTGGTTAAATGATCTTAATATGGCTACAATCACTTGTTGGGAGGACTTGGCTCTTGCTTTTCAGAGGAAGTACTATCCACCACAGAGAACTGCTTTATTGAGGAGTCAAATTACCAATTTTAATCAGGAAACGGATGAGTCACTTTATGATGCTTGGGAACGGTTCAAGGAGTTATTGAGAATGTGTCCTCATCATGGGCTTGAGAAGTGGTTTTTGGTTCAGTCATTCTACAATGGTTTGGGTAATGAGAGTAGAGCTTTGTTAGATTCTACCGCTAATGGTCGATTCATGAACCAGGAAGTCAACGCTGCATATGAACTGATTGATGAAATTGCCACTCATAATTCACAGTTTGGTAACCTTAGAGGGCATTCAAAGAAGGGTGGAAAACATGTAGTTGATGATAAGTATGAGAGTTTAGCTGCACAGATCAATGCCATAAGTTAGAAGCTTGACAAGATTGGTACTACAGCTCCTCCACCATCAACTGTAGCTGCACTTTTGGGATGCACTGACCCTTTCTGTGATTCCTGGGGTTCATTCAGTCATAGTTCCCAGTCATGTACCAGTTCAGTAGAGCAAGTGTGTGCCTTTCAAGCCTACAAGAACAATCCATTTTCTAATACATATAATTCGGGCTGGAAAGATCATCCATACTTTTCCTACAAGAACAATAGTAATGCACATAATTCTCAGCAAGCTATATCATCTCAGCAGGCACCCCAGCAGATGCAGAGATATGTACCACCACACCCACCAGGTTTCAGCAGGCCACCATTATCAGCACCACCATTGCCGACTCAACCTAGTGATGAAATTTCAGAGCTGAAGAATATGATGTTGCAAATGCAGAAAAATATGGAGGCAATGCAGGCTCACAACAAGCACCTGGAGACTCAGATAGCTCGGATTGCACAATCAACTGCTCAAAGGCAACCAGGCCACCTTCCATCACAACCTACACCTCCAGTATCACAGGCACCACAGGATCCCCCGAGGGACCATGTCAATCCCATTACTTTGAGAAGTGGAACTGCTTATGAGGGCCCGAAAATGCGTACTGATTATGTTAATTTTGATGTTGCAGGTGGAGCTAAAAAGGCAGTGATGGGGTGATTGAAGATTTGGAGACAGTTCCAAATAAGGAGGCTGAAGCACCTAAGGAGAAGGTAGATGACACATCGATTGATACTATCCCGAGGTCACAGGTCAGGTTTCCCTTTCCGAACAGGGTGACCAGGAGTAAGAATGATAATCATTTCAGTAAATTTTTAGATATTGAGAAGAATTTGCAGGTTACTGTTCCATTTACTTATTTGATACCTCAAATTCCTACTTACACTAAATTTTTGAAAGATATTTTGAGCAGGAAACGTGAGTTGCATGTAGTGGAGACCGTAGCACTTACGGAGGAGTGCAGTGCCATATTGCAAAACAAGTCACTACTTAAGTTGAAAGACCCGGGAAGTTTTTATATTCCGTGTAACATTGGCCCATTATTTATTGATAAAACTTTATGTGATTTAGGGGCCAGTGTTAGTGTCATACCTTTATCTATTTGCAAAAAACTTGATATGGGTGCTTTAAAGGTTACTAACATCACTTTGCAAATGGCAGATAGGACAGTGAAATACCCTAAAGGTATTTTAGAGGATGTCCCAGTGAGAATCGGGAAATTCTTTATTCCTGTTGATTTTGTTGTGTTAGATATGGATGAGGATGCTCATATCCCGATCATACTTGGTACACCATTCTTACACACTGTAGGTGCTGTTATTGATGTCAAAAATGGTTGTTTGACTCTTTCTGTAGGGGATGATAAAGTCACTTTTAATCTTAATGCTGCTCTTAAGAGTCCTATGATGGAACAGTCGTGCTATGTTATTGATGTCATTGATGAGATCGTTATTGATGATATGCCACGATCCACTACAAAGGATCTTCTAGAGCCGTTGTTTGTCTCGATGCTTGTGCAGGTGAAGGTACAGCTGATGCCGATAGTATGGTCCAAGATCTTACTAGTGAGGAATTTAATCCGGAGTTGAGCCGGAGATTTATTGAGTTACCTCAAGAGGTTTTTTCTGTCAAGGAGGTAACCCAACTTGAGATGAAACCCCTCCCCTCTAACTTGAAATATGCTTTTCTAGATGATAAGGAGTTGTATCTGGTCATTGTTAGTGCTTCTCTTACTGATAGTCAACTTGATATACTTTTGTCTATGCTTAAGTCCCATAAGAAGGCTATTGGTTATACTATTGATGATTTGACTGGTATTAGTCCTGATTTTTGTATGCAGAGAATTCATTTAGAGGAAGGTCATAAACCTTGTATATAGGGTCAACGTCATTTGAATCCTAACATGCAGGAGGTGGTGAAGAAAAAAGTTCCTAAACTTCTAGATGCAGGTATCATTTACTCGGTACCTGATTCCCATTGGGTAAGTCCCGTATAGGTAGTCCCTAAGAAAGAGGAACAGCTGTTGTTAGTAATGATAAGAATGAATTGATTCCTACTAGATTTGTTATAGGATGGAGAATGTGTATTGATTATTGAAAATTGAATGTTGCAACTATAAAGGATATTTCCCCCTCCCTTTTATTGATCAAATGTTGTAAAGGTTAGCTAAGAATAAGTATTTCTGTTATCTTGATGGATATTCGGGTTTCTTTCAGATTCCCATCAATCCTGATGATAGAGAGAAAACTACTTTTACATGTCCTCATGGTACTTTTGCATATCGTAGAATGCCTTTTGGTTTATGTAATGCACCAGCTACTTTTCAACGTTGCATGATGAGCATCTTTTCTGATTTCATAGAGTCTATTATGGAAGTCTTCATGGGTGATTTTAGTGTCTATGGTTCTAATATTGATTCCTGTTTGACTAACTTGACTAAAGTTCTCGAAAGATGTGAGCAGGTAAATTTGGTTTTAAATTGGGAAAAATGTCATTTCATGGTCAATGAAGGAGTAGTATTGGGACATTTGGTGTCCGAGCGTGGTATTGAGGTGGATAAGGCGAAAATACAGGTAATTGAGCAATTGCCACCTCCAGTGAATGTTAAAGGGGTAAGAAGTTTTTTGGGTCATGCTGGTTTTTATAGCAGGTTTATTAAGGATTTCTCTAAAATTGTGAAACTACTAACTCAATTGCTTTTGAAAGATGCTGAGTTTTAATTCACTGATGAGTGTCTTGAGTCCTTTAATATGATCAAAAATGCATTAATTTTGGCACCTATTATACAATCTCTCGATTGGAATTTACCTTTTGAGATAATGTGTGATGCTAGTCACTTTGCAGTTGTTGCAGTTTTAGGTCAAAGGAGGGACAAGGTCTTACATGCTATTTACTATGCCAGTAACACCTTGGATGAAGCTCAACTCAACCATGCCACCACGGAAAAGGAGTTGCTTGCTATTGTTTATGCATTAGATAAATTTCGTGCTTATCTTGTAGGTTTGAAAGTTATTGTTTACACTGACCATGCAGCTCTTACGTATCTAATTGGGAAGAAGGAAGGCAAACTGAGGCTTATTCGGTGGATTTTGCTGCTCCAAGAGTTCGATCTCGAGATTCGTGATAAGAAGGGAACAGAGAATGTGGTAGCTGACCACTTATCGAGGATACGGTAGGATGATAGGGAGATCTCTACTCCCATCTATGATTCTTTTCCTGATGAACATTTGTTTGCAGTTTGTGTAAATTCCCCTTGGTTTTCTGATTTTGCTAATTATGTTGTAGAAGGTGTTATGCCCTCTGATTTGACTTACCAGTAGAAAAAGAAATTTTTGCATGATGTTAAGCGATACTTTTGGGATGATCCTAACTTGTTTCGTGAGTGTGCAGATAGTCTATACAAGAAATGTGTTCCGGATTGGGAAGTCTATGGTGTACTCCACCATTGCCATTCATCACCATATAGAGGTTACGATGGACCTTCCAAGACGATGTTTAAGGTCCTCGAATCGGGTTTTTACTAGTCCACGATCCTACAAGATGCTAGAGCCTTTATTATGTCTTGTGATTCGTGCCAACGAACAGGTAATATCTCACAAAGGTACGAAACGTCTCAAACAGGTATATTAGGAGTTGAGATTTTTGATGTTTGGGTTATTTGGGACCTTTCCCATCTTCTAATGGAAACCGTTACATATTAGTTGTTGTGGATTATGTTTCTAAATGGGTGGAAGCTCTTGCTACCCCTAGTTGTGATTATAATACGATTTTGCGGTTGTTTAAGCAGGTCATCTTTCCTAGGTTTGGAGTCCCTAAAGCTGTCATCAGTGATGGGGGAAAGCATTTCCATGAGAAATGGTTAGATAAGCTGCTGGAAAAGTATGTTGTCTACCACAGAACGGGATTGGCGTATCACCCACATACAAGCGGCCAAGTTAAGGTTTCCAATCGAGAGATCAAGTCTATCCTCGAGAAGACAGTTGCAAAATCAAGAAAGGATTGGACTAACAAGCTCTATGATGCTCTATGGGCGTACAGGACGGCTTTTAAAACTCCAATTGGCACTTCACCGTTCCGGTTAGTTTATGGTAAAGCGTGTCATCTTTCGGTTGAGCTAGAGTACAAGGCATATTGGGCAGTAAAGGAGTTGAACATGGATGCTAAGCTTGCGGGAGAAAAGCGACTTCTTCAATTGAATAAGCTCGATGAATTCCGTTTAGCTGCATATGATAGTGCCAAAATCTATAAAGAGAAGACTAAGAGGTGGCACGACAAGAGAATCATGAGAAGAGAGTTTCAAGTTGGTGACAAGGTACTTCTATTCAACTCCCGTCTCAGATTATTTCCTGGAAAGCTGAAATCCAGGTGGAGCGGTCATTTTACGGTTACTATGGTGAGCAAATTTGGGTTCGTTGAGGTCCAAAATGATAAAGGTGAAAATTTCAAGGTCAACGGACAACGATTGAAGCTCTGTTATGAAGGTGATGCAGTTGGATTAGTGGAAGAGGTGCAATTCTATAATCCCGACTCACATTGACCACTCTGAAACTATGGTCTAGCTAATGACCCTAAACAAGCACTTCTCGGGAGGCAACCCGAGCTTTCTATCCCTTTTTAACTCCTTTTGCGTGTTTTTGGTGTGTTTCATTTTATTTTCGTAATTTTTAGTTAGTTTGTATTCGTGTGTTTTTGTGTGTTTTTAAGTATAATTGAGTAACTAGAGGTTTTCGGTTGCATTCCGAAGTCTTAAACCTAGGTCAAGGTGCGTTAAGGAGAAAGAAAAGAAAAAAAAGAGTAGAACCTTATTAATTGTCAAGAGTATCAAGTTCACAGGGTGATGCGGGCGCATAACGTTTTTATGCGGTCAGATCTGACCCCCAGAACCTCAAAGAATTTTTTAAAGAGACTTGATGCCGGCGCATAACGTTTTTATGCGGGCGCATCTTACCCCCAGAACCACAAAGAATTTTTTGCAGAGGCCTGATGCGAGCGCATAACATTTTTATGCGGGCGCATCTGACCCCCAGAAGCTACCCAGTTTTCTTTTCCGCATTAGATGCGGGCGCATCGATATTTTATGCGGGCGCATCTCGGCCCGAATTTTTTTTATTTATTTTCTTTCTTTTTTTTTAGTTTCTTTTACTCCTCTTCTTATCTTTTCTTTCTCTCATATCTCACCTCATATCATCTTCTTCAATCCTTAACCTCCATTAAAACCCCATACTCAAAAACTTCTTTCTCTCTTATCTCACTCAATCTTCTTCCAAGTCAACTCAAATTTTAACACACTCATCCTCTCATCTCCCTCAACAAAACCCCTCACTTAATTTTCGAAAAAAATTGCAATTTGTTGGTTACTAGAGGAGCGCGTTTTTGGTACTTTTGGGGACGTTTTTGGCTATTTTTGGGCTCTTTGGGTGTCTTTTCTACTCTATTTCCACTTCATCTTCATCTATTAAGGTATGAACCCCGTTTTGAGCAAGTTTTAGCAAGTTTTATGGATTTTTCATGATGTTCACATTCTAGGATTTTATAGTTACGAATTTTAGTATGTATTTTCTTTTTTAAGTTTTATGCTAGTGTGATGTTAATAATTGCTTGTTTAGTAGTTATTAATTATCAATTTCAAGTTTATAGCTTAACAAATTCATGCTCTTGTGTTAGTTTGTTAACAATGTTATGGTTGATGGTGATGATGATATTGTAGGCGCTTCATGCCAAAATTCTGACTTAACTAGTGGTGTTAGTGTCATGAAGAATCAATGCTCGTTGTTATTACTCAAATAGTTGCTAAGTACTCGGTTCTTGCTCTCTAATTCCATGAATGTTATTGCTAGCTGCTACTAGAGCCTGATATTATGCATGAGTGTTACGTTGGTTTGAGTTGAGTGAAATATGTTGCTTTGAATTAAGTTTTGGAGTTTGGAGTGATGTTGAAATCCATTGGTCATGGTGATTGTTTTGTAGCTTCGTGGTTTTCGATTAGATTGATAAAATAGATGGGTCATGCCAAAATTTCCGCTTAACCTGTCTATTTGAGGAATTAATTACCACTTGAATCTCGCCATGTTATGTTGTTTGGTTATGTTCTTCATTCATGGTTCTAATGCCTCTCTTTTAAATTTTCAGGAACCATGAGCTCTCACAGAACTTCACGAAAGTCACAACGGACCGAGGCCTCTACCTCGGCTTCAAAAGGGAAGCAGCCCACTGGATCCAACAGTGGAGACCCTGCTCCACAAAACTGTCGCCAACAACAAGCCCGCTTTGAGAGGCTCCAAAAGCGGCCCATCCGCTCCACCAGATTCTTTGACCGTAGCACTTGTGATTATTTGGGGATCACTGATGAAGTGGTCCAGATGGCAGAAAATATTGGCTGGGGTGCATGGCTCGGGATCATTGTGCCAGGACCGGATGGAGCACCAATGGCACCACCCACTTACCGGGAACTCACACTGGAGTTCCTTTCTACTTTCCATTTCCGGGTTATAGTACGGAATCCTAGTAATCCGACAGCTCGAACTAGGGTGGTTAGCTTCACTATCTTTAACACCTACTATGAGATCCTTTTGCATCAATTCAATGAACATTTCTTTGGGACCCCGATAATAGGGTCTTCGTGCCTCTTGAGTCCAGCTGGTCAGACTATGAGGAGGCTTCATGATGGCTTCGTATCACCGATGGCACTACCCCCTATGCCTCATCTACAAGCAAAGCCTTGGAAGTCCAGCATGCAGCTCTTCGATATTTCCTCCGCTTTTTTGTTTACTGTCTATTTTCCCGAGGGGAGCTGGGGCAGGTCTACCCGGACGAGCTCAGATTATTATGCTTAGCTACTGAGGGTTCCTACCTCCGAGGCCGAGACTATAACTACGGGTTCTTCCTTGCCCGCAGATTTGCTGAAATTGCTGAGAGTGCTACCAATATCGGGGTCATCTACTGTGGGGGCATGATTACTTGGCTGGCTTACCAGTTGGAACACCAGGAGAACTTTGAGGGTTTGCAGCCTGTTGAAGAAAACTCGTTGATGGATATCTCCTCACTCCGGACAGCCGGCTTCTGCAGGACCTACACTAGGGGTCGTCAGGAACGCCTAGTATGGAATGTCCTGGAATTATCTTTGTGCTACCTCCCCAATGCTTTCACCTCCACTTATTACCTCGATCACCCTGAGGGCGTGAACCCATGGAGGGTCCCACCGGATCCTATGCCACTGGCCGAGAGGACGGATGAAGAGAAGAGCGCTCTTAGAATGGCCCAAGTAGTACAACAGGCAGGGGTGTCCCTTAGGAGGACATTCATCACCATCCAGCTCCACCACCACCGCCTCCTCAGGGTGCCTTCGACATGACCCCCCTGATGAACCACTTAGATGAGATGCATGCTTATAACACTCAGCGTTTCGATCAGATTGACCAGTAGTTCGAGTACTATGGACATCAGTTTGACAGGATAGATGATAGTGTCTATGGCCTCCGAACTTATATGGACCACTTGCAGCGGGTCCAGTGGAGAGAGCACATGCACCATGTCAACTCGGGCAACGTGCGACCATTTTCTAATCATCCTAACTGGCCGCCCGAGTATGATCCAAATGTGGACCCCACCTCCTACCCACTCTATCATTACTACTCCCAGTGTCCACCCTATGGTGGGCCCGGCCATCAGTAGGAAGGTTTGCAGCCTTTTCCCCGCCACGTTCTTCTTGATTATGTGTCCCAGGACGGGACAATGTTCGGCATGGGGGGGGGGGTGATTAGTTACTCTTGTACAGTTTGTAATTAGTTGTAATTAGTTTTGTTTTCTTTCTTCAATTTGGTGTAAAAAAAATAGTTTAGTTTAGATTAGTGTTCTTAACCTTTTCCTTTTGGAGTTGGTTTTGACTTTCCCTTGCAGGTGTGACCTTTGAAGCGGGACTATGAGGGGGTGTCCGACATTGGATTCACGATTATTGGTTGAGTTTGCATTGGGTTAGATGTTCCAAAACTCTGCCTTTCTTTTGCTTTTCCTTGTGTGTTTTGGGATAGCTGTTTAGCCTTAGGATTTACTACTTTATAGTGTAGTTTTTACTGCATTTGTAGGACTGTTTCATGGTTTGTACCGTCCATTAGGGGCGGGAGTTTACATGTAACCAAAAAAAAAAGTATTGTTTTCTTAGTTTAGTGTAGTTTAGTCTCAGAAAGAGAGTTCTTATTGTGAATGGCTAGCCGCTCGTCCCGACTTGTGTTGTTTAGGAGAATTGACTTTTCATGTACCCATGTGCTTAAATTTTTGAAAACTTCATGATGCTTGTATTCGGATGAGTTTACTTGTGCGATTTGTTGGGCATGACTTTGTCTTAAATTGCTAGCATTCCTTGTATTTGTCAACTCTGTCTAACCTTGCTTGGGTCTTGGACTTGAACTGTGTTAACGGGAGGATTTGAGCCACTTTTAATCTTATAGGCTACATTAAATTGTATTCCTTTCATGTGTGCTTAGTTCCTGGTGCATTTATGATCTTGGGTTTGCCATTGGGTTTGAGTAGCTTTTGATTGAGGTTTTGTTGCATGTTGCGCATGATAAGAGGCATTCATTTGTTTTTTAGAGCTTTCACATACATCATTAGGATTTTCATGTTAAACACATTTTCCCCTTGATCCTGTTTTCTTAAGCCTATATCACTCACAAAATTTAACCGCATTACAACCCTATTTGGCTTTGGTATTTGATGACATGTTGTACGCCCAAGCTTGGCTTGGGGGAGTCATATTGTGGTTTGTTTTGGTTGTTGATTGTTGTGATGGTGTATTTACAAGATTTGGTGAAATTGTGAATTTTTGATGTACAGGAGGTTCTATAAGTTTCACATTAAGGCTCTGCGTACCAATGACTGGAATTGTGCTTTAAAACACAATGTGTTGGTTTGTAAATGTGATTTGGAGTCCAGTTATGTACGTGTGATGGTTGGGTCTTAATGGCTAACTATTAAGAGTCGTGAAACTTAGGTGAAAAAAAAAAGAAAAAAAAAGCAATGAAATTTAAAGAAAAAAAATTGAAAAAAAAAGAAAAAAAAAAGATGAAATTGAAGTGCATGAATGAAAATCTTTAATTTGGTTTATATTTGTGCTTTGAATGAAAATAAAGGTGTGAAGTGAATGAAAATTTAAAAGCTTTGTTTGATTCGGTTGGAATTGGATGATGGGAGACATTGATATTATTGTATGATGTGTTGGTGAGTCTCCGATTTTTATATGCGTATACCCCACATTTTCCGCCACATTATCCCAAATTTATCTTACCCTTCACCCTAGCCCTACATTACAAGCTTATAAAGTTCTCTCAGATCTTCATGTGCATGCTTTGGTTGATTGTGGAAGAGTCCTTTGGCAAGGTCGTAGAGTATTAATTGCATTTCGAGTCGACTTTATGATTGAGTGTATATCTTTAAACACTTGCATGAGGTGTGAGATGTGGATTTGGGTTCCTCAAAACTTGCATTTAAACACCTTATTGCATTTGCATTCCATCTTCTCATGGTTAGGTGGTGAGGGTGAGCTACATTGTTAGATGCTCAATTATGTGGAGTGACAACCCGTGAGCTACTCTAGTCATCGATCCATTAAAGTTGCTTGGTTGGCTTTGTTTGACTTGTGTTTAGGAATGTGCAGCATTTGACTTGCTTTGATCTTCGTAAACTTGGATGGATCCTTGAGTTGTGATGCATATGGTTTTATGGGGTGAAAGTCATTTCATTGTTTTTGCTCGGGACGAGCAAGGGCTCAGCTTGGGGAATTTGATATGTGCGGTTTTCATTGTGTTTTTGCCCCTTGTTTTTGGCCAATTTTATGCCTAATAGTTGTGATTCTGGCTTGATTTTAGCTCGTTTGGTATTCTTTGGCTAAATTGAAGTGTTTCACTAAGTTTGGTTGATTTCCGGTGATTTTAGAGCTTTATGGTTTGATTTTATCATTTGCGGTTGTTAGGCTCGGTTTTGGTATGCTTTGTATTTTCAGGAGTGGAAACCGAGTTTGGAAGGAAGGTAGGAAGCTTGGACGGAACAAGAATGATATGTGCATGGGAATGCGTGCCAAAGAAGTTATGGAAACAAGCCATGAAGAAGCTATGAAGAAATAAGAAGAAAAGAAGCAAAAGAACATTTCTGGAGCACCTATGCGCCCGCATAAAATTGTTATGCGCCCGCATTTTAATCAAAGTCAGCCTTCAAAGAGCTTTTGAAGGGTTGACACGGGCGCACAAAACTCCTATGCGCCCGCATCAGCGGTTTTTCGTAAATTTTACTTCTTTTATTTTCTTCGTGCTTTGACTTTGTAAACCCAAGTTTTGGGGTATTAAGTGCACGACTTTCTAGGCAAAAACTTTTTATGCTTTTCATAACTTAGAATTACTCTCTTAGGGTTTAATTAAGCACTTTCTCTCCCAAAAAAATTAGATTAGGAATTAGTGTTTGTTCTTAATAATTAATTTCAATTCAATTCAAAGTTCTTCAATTTGGTAATTCCTTTTACTTTTATTCTTTTTGCTTGGTTTAATTTATGCTCTCTAGTTTCATTAGTTTAATTAATTTGGTTTATTTACTGATGTTAATTAGTTTAATTGTTAATTATTTCATGAATTTAATTACGAATTCTATGATTATGATTGCTTTGATTTTCATGTTCATGAGTGAGTAATTAATTTTCTAGGGTTAGGGAAACCTTGAATAATTAATGGACTAATTAACTTAGATTGTTTTGCTTTTGCAATTAGTAGTCAATTTTCTATTATTGGCATGTTTGTTTACAATTGAATTGTGCGCAGATTTAGTTGTGATTTTGGTAATTGTCGAATTTGATGCTGAGAGGTAAAAATACCACAATAAGACCACTGAATAATAGGCGGAATTAGTCTAGGCATGAGCGAGAGCTGCTAGATGAGTTTTGAGGGAGTGTAAGTTCGACAGAATTAGTGAGCCCTAATTTGATGGTAACTGTGAGATTGAACGATCTTTGTTAGTGAATCCATTAGTTGTTCTTGGTAACCCGAATGACCCTAGGCTTAATTTATTGGTTTTAATCTTCATCATTTCCCGTAATTGATTAGTAGCTAATTAGTAGTCAATTAATTAATCACATTTCTCAACCAACGCCCTTTACACGGTTTAAGCTTTTTAGAACTAATTGAGTTCAATTGCTTCCCTGAGGATTCGATCCCTACTTTCCTAGCTACATTAGCTAGTGTCGTCCGGGTATTTTTTATAGGTGTGCGATAACCTCATCAGTGGTATGAATATTCTTGCCATTCTTTAGTTGGAATTTCAGTATGAAGATCACATATTTTAGTTTCATATTCTAAACGTAAGAATTTAATATGAAGACCTTGATTGTCAGAAGCAACTCTAGGGTTGATGTCTTTCTTTAACTCAGATATTTCAGCTTGTAAATCATAAATCTTACCCTCATATGCCAAACATAAGTTATTGACATTATTACTAGAACTACTTGTGTTAGCAAGAGAAGTTTTCTGTTCCACATGCTCTTTGAACAATTCTTCCGCATCATCAACCATATAATTATAAGCTAAAATCAAGTCAGAATGTTCTAGAGTGAGGGATTTATGTTTAAGTAATTCAAAATATATACCTTAAACTTCTGCCACCTTAAGCTTACTAAAACCTCTTTCATTATTTTGATAAAAATCTGCTTTTGAAAAAACTGATTGAGGTTTTAGCATCTCAAGTTATATATTTTTCTAGCTAGTCCAAACTTATTTCAAGCTCTGAAAATTATTCTTTCAGTTCTGTACAAATAAGTTCAAGCTCAGCAGAACGGCACTCACTAAGGTCTAGATTTCGAGTTTCTTCTCTTAGTTTCTTTTTGTTCGCCTTATAAGCAGCATTGCCTTTAGCATTTTGTTCAATAGTAGCATCTATAAAATTTAGTAACTCATCTCTATCACAATTTCTCATTTGTTCTTGCATATTAGAAATAGTTACCTGTTCTTCATCTAAAGAGATGCTTCCTGCCATGAGACACATGTGTCCCTTCTTTCATGAATTGGTCTGCCTCTGGTCCACATCTCCCAAAAGTGCAGTCAAACAAACTAGAGCTTCATCCTCCTCACTTTCACAACCTGAGTTAGAATCTCCCCAGGCAACAAGCATGGCTCTCTTTGTCATCTTTTTCTCCATTTATCCTCCCTTGTTAGTTTTTCATGCCGGATAATCCTTGATCATATGTCCAGTTTCACCACATTTGAAGCAACTAGTGCTGGATGTCGCATTGTTAAAGGATGGAGCAAGACTGTGAAGATCACCACACCACGAGGGAAGACCATGGATTTCACCATAGAAGAAGGTCCCATGTTCAATGACTCTGAGTTTGAATTGAAGTCTAGCACTATTAAGATAGCTAGTCCTTAGAATTATGTTAAGTCTGTTAAGGAGCCTATTCGTCCTCTAGAGTCTGCCTTTAAGGCAAACTTTGATGTTATGATTGTTGAATTCAATAATATGTCTTCATTTTCATAATCGTCCTCTAGAGTCTTCTCATCCTATTTCGCAAACTGAAATTCAAAACGACATTGAAATGATAAAGGATGTAGAGGAACATGAGAACAAAACTCTAATAATCGAAGAAATAGAAAAGGTTAACATTTCTGATAACAACACACCCAGGGAATTGCAGCTTGGTCTCACACTTAAACAGCAAGAGAGGGATGAGCTCATCGCAACTCTCATAGAATTTCGGGAAGTGTTTGCATGGTCCTATGAAGATAGGGAATCGATCCAAAAATAGCTAGACACACTATCCCTCTGAACCAGGGGGCCTAGCTTGTTAGCAAAAGCTTTGGAAATGAAACCAGACGTCCAATTGAAAATTAGTAAAAAAGTAATTAAATAGTTACAAGTTGGGTTCATTAAGGTGGTCCAATATGCTGATTGGGTTGCCAATATTGTCCCTGTACCACAAAAGGATGGAAGAGTGAGAATGTGCGTGGACTTTCGAGACCTAAACAAGGTTATTCCAAAAGATGACTTTCCATTGCCTCACATCAACGTGCTTGTTTACAACACGTCTAGTAACACCTTATTCTCCTTCATGGATGGATAGTGCTCGCTATAATCAAGTCAAGATGGTAGAAGAAGATATGGAAAAGATAACCTTCACCACTCTATGGGGATACTTTTATACGGTTATGCCATTCGGCCTGAAGAATGCTGGTGCTACATATCAACGTGGAGAAACCACACTCTTCCATGACATGATACATAAAGAAGTAGAAGTATATGTGGATGACATGATAGTGAAGACTAAAGAAAGGAGTGAACGTACTCCTTCCTTGAGGAAATTCTTTGAAAGACTTCAGAGATTCAACATGAAACTCAATACTAAGAAGTGTGCTTGAGGAATCCAAATTAATCCAACAAAGATCAAGGCTATGATGTCCTTAAAACCAACCGAGACTGAGAAAGAAATTTGAGGATTTTTGGGACAGCTCTAGTACATAAGTAGGTTCATCTCTAAGCTTACTATAATATGCAAGCCAATTTTCAAGAAATTAAAGAAATTTATTCCAAAAGAATTAGACGATGATTGTTAATAGGATTTCAATAAAATCAAGGAATATGACACTAATCCACCTGTTATGGTGCCTCCTACTCCAAGAAATCCCTTGAGACTTTAGTTAGTTATAATTCCCCATATTTACACGTATTTTATAGATTTAATTTCGTATTTTATGTGTATATTTTTAGTATTTTTACTGGAAAAATTAAGTTTTGTAAATATATTTAAGAAAGAAAACTTAATAAATTGTTACTTAGAATAATTATTTTATGTTTTCTAAAGTTATAAATTATATTTTATGTCACTTTGAACTTTATTAAATATTTTAACAAGGTTCTAAAATTATAATTTTCAAGGTTTCCCAAATTGTTTTAAAATAAGGGCACAAAAGTAATTTAAAGCATTGAGACTATTTATGTAATTGCAACAAAACCTACTTTGGGCTCATAAATACCCCTTAAAACCAGAAATTTTAGATTTTTTATGAAATTTGAGTGTTATGATTTAAAAAAAAAGGTTTTGGAATTTCCGAAAAAAAGAAAGAAAAAAATTTCTTCGAAGCCCTTACCGGGCCTCCCCCTTGCTGATGTCGTCCCTACTACTGTGCGCCGCCTCCTGCCGACGGCTACCATTGCCGGCCACCACTCCTCCTCTCCTTGTTTGGTATATTTCAAAATTTAAAAAAAAAAATCATTTTCTTCTTCTTTTCTATTTAATTCAATTATGCATAAATTCATGTTTATGATTATGACTAAGCATGTTTTTATGATTTTAATCATGTTTTATAAATTTATGATCATGTTTAAAGTTTAAGTTAATAAAGTTGTTCATGAAATTTTAAATTAGGTTTTATGAAATTATTATGAAATTTATAGATTTATGATTTTTAATGATCTGAAATTTCATATTTTGATCATAGATTATTTTAGTATTATTTTGTGATGATTTTATGAACTTTAGATTTGTTTTTAAGGTTTTTAAAGTTAATTAATATTGCTGTCAAATTTTTAAAGTTATGAAAACTAAGAGTAAAAATATTATGAACATGTTTTGAAGCATGAAGAAATATTAAAAAACATAGGTTATATGTATGATGATAGTATGATATTAAAAAGTGTTTTGTGCTTGATTTATGAAGTTTTAATGAGATTTTAATGAGTTTTGAATCAATAAATAATCTGTAAATTTTTATTAACACGTGTTTATGCCTAATAAAAATATCAGCATGTGAAATAATAAGTTATAATAGTTTAAACACATGAAAATATTATATGATGATCATAGGACATGAATATAATGTTTTAGGATCAAATTATGATATTTAGAAAGGTTTTAAAGTGTGTTTAAGAAATTTTACAAAGTTGCCGTTTGTGGAAAATTAACAAAAATCAAGTGTTTTGCAAAAGAAAAATTAAAGTATAGAATTAAATAGTAACCATATAGGGAAGGTTCTGGACATGTTTCCAATATAAAAAATTAGTTTAGAGTTGTTGTGGAAGTTATTCAACATGGTTTTAATTTAGTTTCGATTTTCTCCATGTAAGAGAATTTTAGTTAGGAGACTTTTCGAAGTTGTGGTGGATCACCATTATTATACAAGGTATGTAAGTACTAAAGGCGAATATAAAAGTAGAATTCATGCTTTACTTGTTGATCTTGTATGCTATGCTTGTGAATATAAGCTGTTGCTTGGTTGACTTTGTGTTAACTTGCATGAGAAGTTATGCTAGCATGAATGTAGGAAAAGTATGATTTATATATTAATTTGACATTCCACATTAATAGTGTTGTAATTTATATCATGAGTAATTGGAATGTTAAAGTTATTTCTAAAGTTTGGTTAATAGTCAATAAAGAAGAAAGGAAAGTCAGTTAAGTTGATTAGTTACTTAATCTACAAGAAAAGTAGTTAGTGAATTTTTATTCACATGTTTAAAAGGAGCAAATGAGAAAATAGTTAGCCAAGATGATGTGTGGTAAACGAAGTTTAGTTTAATTAAAGGTCACACAAGATTATATATGGAATCACCTTAAATCCAAGATGATTAATATGGTTTTGGTTGATTTTATGCATGCTTTTATGTATTTGTGTGTGAGTCATAATATTTGTCAAGGCATTTAATCACGTAAAGTGAAAGAGGATTCACACCAAAACTCTTGGAACATATATACCTTGAGTATTAACAATAGGTTGAGTTATGGGTATTTACTGTAACTTCTAATTGAGGTACAAGAAATTGTACTCTTTTATATTTTAAATGCACTGGAATTCCGTCACTATATGTGGCATAGGTAATACCTTCGTGGAGTGATTGTTAACGAAAAGGAAACCTGTTCGATGCGAAATCAAAAGATCTAAATATAATAAATAATTTATATGAGTTGAGTATATGCACAAGTATATAGAGATGTCAATGGTAAGAGTATGTGTGTTCATTCTTTTCTTTTATTTTCATGTTCATCATGTTTTGCATATTCTCTGGTATTTATGTACTCAGCTTTGCTGGTTGTGTGTGTTCGTGTGCATGGCTTTGTCTTTAGCTTGGCCCTACGACGACCCATTTTGATGGCGAGTAGTTGTCTAGAACAAAGAGGAAGCTACAGGTACAGATGTGCATAGTCAATCATGCTGGGTTGGAGTGTGAGCGCTTGCATTGTTGTTTTCTTAGTTTTGTGGACTTACTACTTATTTATTGTTAATGTTGACTTTTTGTTTTCCAAAGTTTAAAGTTTAATTGGTTTGGAATGGTCATTAATATGGTTCCGAAGTGTAATATTTATTTTGGTTTTATTTTTGGTCTTAACTTTGGTTTGCTTTTGAGATTTTTTTGAGTTCAATTTGATTTTTAATTTGGTTTTTGGATTTAAAGACTTCCGCTGTAGTACTTCGTTAAAACCCTTAGCCGTTTTCACGATCGCGGTAATACTTCGATTTTTCCTAGTTAAGTAGGGATTATATTTATTATTATTCTCTATTTTATTTCAATTATATTTCCGGAAATTGTAAGGAGAAAGTTAGGAAATTCCAAGGTATTACATTAACTGTCACTCAAACCGCAGCTGGTGCTATGCTAGCACAACAAATTGATGGAAAAGAAAATGCTATTTACTGCTTGAGAAAAAAGTTCTTGCAATATGAAGAGAAATACTCCAACATCGAGAGTTTATGTTTGGCATTAGTGTGGTCTATTAAGATATTAAGACACTACCTGCTCGCTGCTACCGTTCATTTAGTCAGCCAAGGAGATCCATTCAAATACCTCTTCGATAAGCTTGCTGTCAATGGATGGGTGTCACAATGAATGATAATGTTGGCCGAGTTTAACCTTAAATTCATGTCACAAAAATCCATAAAAGGTAGTGTAGTCTCAAAATTCTTAGTTGATACTCCTGGTGAAAATCGACCTGAGGATTGTGAATTTCCCGAAGAAAAATTGATGATGAGTGAAGAGGAAAGTTGGTCTTTATACTTCGATGGTGCCTCTAGTAAACAAGGATGCGGGGTTGGTGTTATACTCATGTCACTAAAAAAGAGCATACACCCCTTTCTATAAAATTACACTTCGTTTTGCGAACAATGCTGCTGAATATGAAGCTTGCATCAGAGGGATTGAAGCGGATGTGGCCCTGAAAGTACAAAAACTATGAGTCTATGGGGATTCTTCTTTGATTGTCAATCAAATTCAGGAAGATGGAAGGTTATAAGTGAGATTTTGCCCCCATACCAAGCTCATTTGGAGCGAATAGCCTCTCAAATTGAAGAAATAGAGTACACTTACTTGAAAAGAGAAGATATTTAATTTGCTGATCCTTTGGCCAAATTAGCTTCCATGGTTCTCATACTATGCTCTTTGACCAAACTGCCATTGATGGTGGAAAGAAGAAAAGAACCGGTGATACGCATATCAATGAGCAAAACTTCGAGGGTTTGGGTTTGATTGCAGGTGGAAAACAAGAAGCAACCATGGGGGAGTTAGTGGCTTATGGAGACACAAGGCTTCTTGGGTTGACTAGGGTGGATTTTTACGTGTGCATGGTGACATGCACAAGCTTATTCACGTAAATGTAAAGCAAGTATAGTTAGTAGTTTAGAAGTGTTGAGCTATATGGGTTTTCTTCCCACGTCATTTGATAGGGTTTTACCATATGGTGTTTTGTTATTTTCTTGATTAGTTTATGAGTCAAGGTTGATGGAATCAAGCATGAGAAACACAAAAATGGAGGTTTCTTGAAATAAAGATTGAATCTTGAAGAGTTTCTTGAAGTTCTTGAAATCGCAAGTCCAACAAAAATCAACGAGAATCAAAGCAAGTTATATGGCGGGATTTTGGACAGATTTTTGGAAGATTGGGCAACGTTGTCAACACGGTTTTTCGAGTTGTTTGACTTGGTCAACCTTGGGTTGTTATTCGGAAATATGGTCACTAGATTTAATTTGCAAAATATCTAAGATTTAGACTAGAAATCAGATTACAAAATATATGGTGCAAATATTGTATCCGGTTTTGATAAGATTTTCTTGTTATCCTAATCTTAGTTTGTTTTACCATATATCTAAGGTAGTTAGGATATGTTTAGAATTCTGAAATATTATGTGATATGTTTAGCCTATAAATAGGATGTAAAATACATCAATAAAATTCAGATTAGAGTAATTAAACACAAAGTGTTTCCGGTTTTTATTGTTTCACGAAGAAAACAAAATTTGAGAGTTTCTTGTGAGAAATTCGATTGAGTGAGTGGTGCTTTTTGCTTTATCTCACGTGAGGATAGTTCTTAGGATTTGAGGGTGCTTTGCTTTAATCAAATTCTACCAATTATTCGCCTTAGAAGTTCAGATTTGTGGTGCGTGGCTTTATCAAATTTGAAGTCTAAGTTTCCTTTGTGTGAGTGGCGTTTGTCTATAACAAAATTCACATCAACTTTTGGTGCTTTCGTTGAGAGGTTCATTCAATCTCAAGTGTTCAATATCAATTATCATGGCTCAAGAAGGTGGAGACGAAAATCCACAAGGATTCACGAAGGGTTTGAGCTTGGCTCAAGCAAAAGAGCTACGTATGCAAGGGGAGATTGACGAGTTAAAGGCTCGTTTAGATGAAGTCCTAACCATCATGGCTTCTACCAAAAAAACTCCTACTAAATCTAAACAAGAGGAGGGCTCATCATCAAGTGAAAGTGAGCAAGAAAGTGTGAGGAGTGTACGTAAACCAAAAAAGGGATACTCATCAAGTTCTAGTGACGATGAGGAACCAAGATCAAGGCACAAACATAAGGGAAAGATGAGGGATGATGATCGAAATCTTAAACTCGAAATTCCTGAGTTTAATGGAGGTATGGATCCTGAAAAATTTCTAGATTGGATTCGTAGGGTTGAGAGGATTTTTCGTTACAAAGAATATGATGATCATAAGTCCTATAAATTGGCGGAATTAAAACTCACTTCCTATGCAAGTTTATGGCTTGAGGGTTTACAAAGAAAGAGAAGGAAAGAAGGTAGATCAAAAATATCTTCATGGTCTAAATTGAAAAGGGAGATGAGGAAACGTTTTGTTCCTCAAGATTTCGAACAAAACAATTTCATCAAGATGCATACATTAAAACAAGATAGAAAAACGGTTGATGAATACATTGTGGAGTTTGAAAAATTGATCATGATTTGTGATTTGGAAGAGAAGGAGGACCACAAAGTGGCTCGTTTTGTGGCTGGTCTAGATGAAAATATAAGGGAGAAGGTCGAATTACAACCTTATTGGACCTTTGATGAAGTTTGTAGAGTGGCAGCAAGGGTTGAGAAACAAGTTGCACGCAAAACAAAGACATACTTCAAAACCTATGATTCTAAAGAAAAGCGTGATACTTTTCCTCAAAAACCAAACTTTGATAAGGTTACTAAACCACCCTTCATCAAGGATAAGAGTTCAACTTCAAAGCCCCAAAGTAGTGATTCACGCATTGTTTGTTTCAAGTGTAAAGGGCAAGGTCACATTCAAAGAGATTGTCCTCATGCTAGGGTCACAACAACTCGAAATTGGGTAGATGGGGAAAGCCTTGAAGAAGAGGAGGAGATGTATGGGGATGAGGGAGAGGAAGAGTATGGCAATGATGAAAATATGGAGGAAGACACGGAGGAAGTCCAACCAGAAACACAAGGCCAATCCTTAGTGTTACGTAGGGTATTACAATCTCAAAGTGCACAACCTTTGGAGAGTCAAAGGGATAAAATTTTTCTCACAAGGTGTAATGTTCAAGGCAAGCTTTGTGATGTAATCATAGATACTGGAAGTTGCACAAATGTAGTATCTACGTTGTTGGTGGAAAAGCTCGCAATTCCTACAAAGATACATCCTCAACCATACAAGCTACATTGGCTTAGCAACACAAGTGATGTTAAGGTAAACAAACAAGCCTTGATTGCGTTTAAAATTGGTAAATTTGAGGATCAAGTACTTTGTGATGTTTGTCCTATGGATGCTTGTCACATATTATTGGGTAGACCTTGGCAATATGATCGTTTTGTGAAGTTTAATGGGAGGACAAATGTTTATATTGTGCGTAAGAACCCTAATGAAAAATCATATGCATTAAAACCCTTGATGATTTCTAAACCTAAAACAAGCATGGGTAATTCTAAAGGTGTTTTGTTGGTGGGTGGAAAGGAGTTAGAAAGGGAGTTGAAAACAAGTTCTATGTCTTATATGTTGTTAGCCAAAGAGGTACAAGATGAAGCCCCAGAGATTCCTAGGGTTTTGCATCCTATGTTGAATGAGTTTTCAGATGTGTTTCCTAATGAGTTGCCACCAGGATTACCACCAATAAGAGGGATTGAACATCAAATTGATCTTATTCCTGGGTCTCAAATTCCTAACAAGCCTGCATATAGATGTAATCCAGAGGAGACAAAGGAGATACAAAGGCAGATTGAGGAATTAATGGAGAGGGGATACGTGAGAGAGAGCATGAGTCCATGTGCTGTGCCTACATTAATAGTACCTAAGAAGGATGGGACGTGGAGAATGTGTATTGATTCAAGGGCAGTTAACAATATAACCGTCAAGTATAGGTTTCCTATACCTAGATTGGATGATTTGCTAGATGAATTACATGGTTCTCAATTATTTTCAAAGATTGATTTAAGGAGTGGATATCATCAGATTAGAATGAAGGAGGGTGATGAATGGAAAACAGGTTTTAAAACAAAGCTAGGGCTTTATGAATGGTTAGTCATGCCTTTTGGGTTAACTAATGCACCTAGTACGTTTATGAGGTTGATGAATGAGGTCTTAAAGCCATACATTGGTAAGTTTGTAGTGGTATATTTAGATGATATTTTGGTGTATAGCAAGAGTGTTAATGATCATCTAAGCCATCTAAGGAGTGTGTTTGGGACATTACGAGAACAAAAGCTCTATGCTAAGCTCGAAAAGTGTTATTTCATGGTACCAAGTGTGACGTTTTTGGGGTATATTGTGTCCAAAGATGGGGTTTCTGTTGATCCATCTAAAGTGGAAGCTATAAAATCATGGCCAACACCAAAGAACGTGACTGAAGTACGTGCTTTTCATGGGTTAGCCTCGTTCTATAGGAGGTTTGTGAAGAATTTTTCATCTGTTGTTGCTCCTATAACCGAATGCATTAAGAAGGATAAGCCTAAGTTTGAGTGGACTAAGGGGGCACAAGAAGCTTTTGAATTGATTAAGAAGTTGCTTTGTAACACACCTATACTAGCCTTACCAGATTTCTCTAAACCATTTGAAGTAGAGACGGATGCAAGTGGGGTTGGAATTGGTGCTGTTCTAGTCCAAGGGAAGAGGCCAATTGCTTACTTTAGTGAGAAGTTGAATGGTGCTAAACTGAACTATTCTACATATGACAAGGAGTTCTATGCCATTATTAGAGCTTTGGATCATTGGAGTCATTATTTAAGGCCTAATCACTTCATATTACATTCTGATCATGAAGCTTTGAAGCACATTAATGGTCAACAAAAATTGAATCCAAGACATGCTAAATGGGTTGAATTTTTGCAATCTTTTCACTTCTCTTCAAAGTACAAAACGGGGAAGTCTAATGTTGTTGCTGATGCTTTGTCAAGAAGGTATACTTTGCTTGGTGTTTTGAACTTTAAGTTGCTTGGGTTAGAGTTGATAACACAATTTTACGAGCAAGATGGTGATTTTGGACCAATAATGGCGCAACTTTCAAAGGGGTCTATGAGTTCCTATGTGCTACATGATGGGTTTTTGTTTAAAGGTAATCTATTGTGCATACCTAAGTGTTCTATACGTGAGTTGCTAGTAAGGGAGGCTCATGGAGGAGGTATTGCTGGACATTTTGGCATTACAAAGACACTAACCATGTTGCAAGAACATTTTTATTGGCCAAAGATGATTGTTGATGTTGAGGCCATAATTGCTCAATGTGCTACTTGTCAAAAGGCAAAGGCAGCCTTTCATCAAGGTTTTTATACTCCATTGCCAGTGCCAGAGGGACCTTGGGAGGATGTTTCTATGGATTTCATTGTAGGGTTACCAAGGACAGCAAGGGGAAAAGATGCAATTATGGTAGTGGTTGATAGATTTTCAAAGATGGCTCATTTTACACCATGTCACAAGACAGATGATGCTATGAATGTGGCTGATTTATATTTTAAAGACATCATAAGGTTGCATGGGGTTCCAAAGACTATTGTAAGTGATAGAGACACAAAATTCATGAGCTACTTTTGGAAGTCACTTTGGAGGTTAATAGGCACGAAACTTTTGTTTAGCACATCTTATCATCCTCAAACAGATGGCCAAACAGAAGTCACTAATCGAACACTAGGGGTTTTGTTGCGTGGTTTGGTTAGTAAGACACAAAAAGATTGGGATTTGAAGCTTGCTCATGCTGAATTTGCTTATAATAGGTCACCTACTTATGCTACTAAGCACTCACCTTTCGAGATTGTCTATGGAGTTAATCCTAAGTTACCAATTGATTTTGTAAGTATTCCTAAAGGGGAGTTGGTACACAAAGATGCCAAGACTAAGGTTGAGTACATGCAAAAACTTCATGCAGAAGTAAGGGCTCGAATTGAGAAGGTTAATGATATTTACAAGGCACGAGCAAACAAACATAAATCACAACATGTCTACAAAGAAGGGGATTTGGTTTGGTTACACTTGAGGAAGGAAAGATTTCCAAATCAAAGGAAGAATAAACTTATGCCTCGTTGTGATGGACCGTTCAAGATCATAAGTAAAGTGGGGGATAATGCTTATAAATTGGAATTACCAGGAGAATATGGAGTCCATGCTACTTTCAACATTGGTGATTTAGCTCCTTATGTTCCTGATGACCAACTTCGAGGTTTGAGGACAAACTCTTTTGAAGAAGAGGAGGATGATACGCATATCAATGAGCAAAACTTCGAGGGTTTGGGTTTGATTGAAGGTGGAAAACAAGAAGCAACCTTGGGGGAGTTAGTGGCTTATGGAGACACAAGGCTTCTTGGGTTGGCTAGGGTGGATTTCTACGTGTGCATGGTGACATGCACAAGCTTATTCACGTAAATGTAAAGCAAGTATAGTTAGTAGTTTAGAAGTGTTGAGCTATATGGGTTTTCTTCCCACGTCATTTGATAGGGTTTTACCATATGGTGTTTTGTTATTTTCTTGATTAGTTTATGAGTCAAGGTTGATGGAATCAAGCATGAGAAACACAAAAATGGAGGTTTCTTGAAATAAAGATTGAATCTTGAAGAGTTTCTTGAAGTTCTTGAAATCGCAAGTCCAACAAAAATCAACGAGAATCAAAGCAAGTTATATGGCGGGATTTTGGACAGATTTTTGGAAGATTGGGCAACGTTGTCAACACGGTTTTTCAAGTTGTTTGACTTGGTCAACCTTGGGTTGTTATTCGGAAATATGGTCACTAGATTTAATTTGCAAAATATCTAAGATTTAGACTAGAAATCAGATTACAAAATATATGGTGCAAATATTGTATCCGGTTTTGATAAGATTTTCTTGTTATCCTAATCTTAGTTTGTTTTACCATATATCTAAGGTAGTTAGGATATGTTTAGAATTCTGAAATATTATGTGATATGTTTAGCCTATAAATAGGATGTAAAATACATCAATAAAATTCAGATTTGAGTAATTAAACACAAAGTGTTTCCGGTTTTTATTGTTTCACGAAGAAAACAAAATTTTGAGAGTTTCTTGTGAGAAATTCGATTGAGTGAGTGGTGCTTTTGCTTTATCTCACGTGAGGATAGTTCTTAGGATTTGAGGGTGCTTTGCTTTAATCAAATTCTACCAATTATTCGCCTTAGAAGTTCAGATTTGTGGTGCGTGGCTTTATCAAATTTGAAGTCTAAGTTTCTTTGTGTGAGTGGCGTTTGTCTATAACAAAATTCACATCAACTTTTGGTGCTCTCGTTGAGAGATTCATTCAATCTCAAGTGTTCAATATCAATTATCATGGCTCAAGAAGGTGGAGACGAAAATCCACAAGGATTCACGAAGGGTTTGAGCTTGGCTCAAGCAAAAGAGCTACGTATGCAAGGAGAGATTGACGAGTTAAAGGCTCGTTTAGATGAAGTCCTAACCATCATGGCTTCTACCAAGAAAACTCCTACTAAATCTAAACAAGAGGAGGGCTCATCATCAAGTGAAAGTGAGCAAGAAAGTGTGAGGAGTGTACGTAAACCAAAAAAGGGATACTCATCAAGTTCTAGTGACGATGAGGAACCAAGATCAAGGCACAAACATAAGGGAAAGATGAGGGATGATGATCGAAATCTTAAACTCGAAATTCCTGAGTTTAATGGAGGTATGGATCCTGAAAAATTTCTAGATTGGATTCGTAGGGTTGAGAGGATTTTTCGTTACAAAGAATATGATGATCATAAGTCCTATAAATTGGCGGAATTAAAACTCACTTCCTATGCAAGTTTATGGCTTGAGGGTTTACAAAGAAAGAGAAGGAAAGAAGGTAGATCAAAAATATCTTCATGGTCTAAATTGAAAAGGGAGATGAGGAAACGTTTTGTTCCTCAAGATTTCGAGCAAAACAATTTCATCAAGATGCATACATTAAAACAAGATAGAAAAACGGTTGATGAATACATTGTGGAGTTTGAAAAATTGATCATGATTTGTGATTTGGAAGAGAAGGAGGACCACAAAGTGGCTCGTTTTGTGGCTGGTCTAGATGAAAATATAAGGGAGAAGGTCGAATTACAACCTTATTGGACCTTTGATGAAGTTTGTAGAGTGGCAGCAAGGGTTGAGAAACAAGTTGCACGCAAAACAAAGACATACTTCAAAACCTATGATTCTAAAGAAAAGCGTGATACTTTTCCTCAAAAACCAAACTTTGATAAGGTTACTAAACCACCCTTCATCAAGGATAAGAGTTCATCTTCAAAGCCCCAAAGTAGTGATTCACGCATTGTTTGTTTCAAGTGTAAAGGGCAAGGTCACATTCAAAGAGATTGTCCTCATGCTAGGGTCACAACAACTCGAAATTGGGTAGATGGGGAAAGCCTTGAAGAAGAGGAGGAGATGTATGGGGATGAGGGAGAGGAAGAGTATGGCAATGATGAAAATATGGAGGAAGACACGGAGGAAGTCCAACCAGAAACACAAGGCCAATCCTTGGTGTTACGTAGGGTATTACAATCTCAAAGTGCACAACCTTTGGAGAGTCAAAGGGATAAAATTTTTCTCACAAGGTGTAATGTTCAAGGCAAGCTTTGTGATGTAATCATAGATACTGGAAGTTGCACAAATGTAGTATCTACGTTGTTGGTGGAAAAGCTCGCAATTCCTACAAAGATACATCCTCAACCATACAAGCTACATTGGCTTAGCAACACAAGTGATGTTAAGGTAAACAAACAAGCCTTGATTGCGTTTAAAATTGGTAAATTTGAGGATCAAGTACTTTGTGATGTTTGTCCTATGGATGCTTGTCACATATTATTGGGTAGACCTTGGCAATATGATCGTTTTGTGAAGTTTAATGGGAGGACAAATGTTTATATTGTGCGTAAGAACCCTAATGAAAAATCATATGCATTAAAACCCTTGATGATTTCTAAACCTAAAACAAGCATGGGTAATTCTAAAGGTGTTTTGTTGGTGGGTGGAAAGGAGTTAGAAAGGGAGTTGAAAACAAGTTCTATGTCTTATATGTTGTTAGCCAAAGAGGTACAAGATGAAGCCCCAGAGATTCCTAGGGTTTTGCATCCTATGTTGAATGAGTTTTCAGATGTGTTTCCTAATGAGTTGCCACCAGGATTACCACCAATAAGAGGGATTGAACATCAAATTGATCTTATTCCTGGGTCTCAAATTCCTAACAAGCCTGCATATAGATGTAATCCAGAGGAGACAAAGGAGATACAAAGGCAAATTGAGGAATTAATGGAGAGGGGATACGTGAGAGAGAGCATGAGTCCATGTGCTGTGCCTACATTAATAGTACCTAAGAAGGATGGGACGTGGAGAATGTGTATTGATTCAAGGGCAGTTAACAATATAACCGTCAAGTATAGGTTTCCTATACCTAGATTGGATGATTTGCTAGATGAATTACATGGTTCTCAATTATTTTCAAAGATTGATTTAAGGAGTGGATATCATCAGATTAGAATGAAGGAAGGTGATGAATGGAAAACAGGTTTTAAAACAAAGCTAGGGCTTTATGAATGGTTAGTCATGCCTTTTGGGTTAACTAATGCACCTAGTACGTTTATGAGGTTGATGAATGAGGTCTTAAAGCCATACATTGGTAAGTTTGTAGTGGTATATTTAGATGATATTTTGGTGTATAGCAAGAGTGTTAATGATCATCTAAGCCATCTAAGGAGTGTGTTTGGGACATTACGAGAACAAAAGCTCTATGCTAAGCTCGAAAAGTGTTATTTCATGGTACCAAGTGTGACGTTTTTGGGGTATATTGTGTCCAAAGATGGGGTTTCTGTTGATCCATCTAAAGTGGAAGCTATAAAATCATGGCCAACACCAAAGAACGTGACTGAAGTACGTGCTTTTCATGGGTTAGCCTCGTTCTATAGGAGGTTTGTGAAGAATTTTTCATCTGTTGTTGCTCCTATAACCGAATGCATTAAGAAGGATAAGCCTAAGTTTGAGTGGACTAAGGGGGCACAAGAAGCTTTTGAATTGATTAAGAAGTTGCTTTGTAACACACCTATACTAGCCTTACCAGATTTCTCTAAACCATTTGAAGTAGAGACGGATGCAAGTGGGGTTGGAATTGGTGCTGTTCTAGTCCAAGGGAAGAGGCCAATTGCTTACTTTAGTGAGAAGTTGAATGGTGCTAAACTGAACTATTCTACATATGACAAGGAGTTCTATGCCATTATTAGAGCTTTGGATCATTGGAGTCATTATTTAAGGCCTAATCACTTCATATTACATTCTGATCATGAAGCTTTGAAGCACATTAATGGTCAACAAAAATTGAATCCAAGACATGCTAAATGGGTTGAATTTTTGCAATCTTTTCACTTCTCTTCAAAGTACAAAACGGGGAAGTCTAATGTTGTTGCTGATGCTTTGTCAAGAAGGTATACTTTGCTTGGTGTTTTGAACTTTAAGTTGCTTGGGTTAGAGTTGATAACACAATTTTACGAGCAAGATGGTGATTTTGGACCAATAATGGCGCAACTTTCAAAGGGGTCTATGAGTTCCTATGTGCTACATGATGGGTTTTTGTTTAAAGGTAATCTATTGTGCATACCTAAGTGTTCTATACGTGAGTTGCTAGTAAGGGAGGCTCATGGAGGAGGTATTGCTGGACATTTTGGCATTACAAAGACACTAACCATGTTGCAAGAACATTTTTATTGGCCAAAGATGATTGTTGATGTTGAGGCCATAATTGCTCAATGTGCTACTTGTCAAAAGGCAAAGGCAGCCTTTCATCAAGGTTTTTATACTCCATTGCCAGTGCCAGAGGGACCTTGGGAGGATGTTTCTATGGATTTCATTGTAGGGTTACCAAGGACAGCAAGGGGAAAAGATGCAATTATGGTAGTGGTTGATAGATTTTCAAAGATGGCTCATTTTACACCATGTCACAAGACAGATGATGCTATGAATGTGGCTGATTTATATTTTAAAGACATCATAAGGTTGCATGGGGTTCCAAAGACTATTGTAAGTGATAGAGACACAAAATTCATGAGCTACTTTTGGAAGTCACTTTGGAGGTTAATAGGCACGAAACTTTTGTTTAGCACATCTTATCATCCTCAAACAGATGGCCAAACAGAAGTCACTAATCGAACACTAGGGGTTTTGTTGCGTGGTTTGGTTAGCAAGACACAAAAAGATTGGGATTTGAAGCTTGCTCATGCTGAATTTGCTTATAATAGGTCACCTACTTATGCTACTAAGCACTCACCTTTCGAGATTGTCTATGGAGTTAATCCTAAGTTACCAATTGATTTTGTAAGTATTCCTAAAGGGGAGTTGGTACACAAAGATGCCAAGACTAAGGTTGAGTACATGCAAAAACTTCATGCAGAAGTAAGGGCTCGAATTGAGAAGGTTAATGATATTTACAAGGCACGAGCAAACAAACATAAATCACAACATGTCTACAAAGAAGGGGATTTGGTTTGGTTACACTTGAGGAAGGAAAGATTTCCAAATCAAAGGAAGAATAAACTTATGCCTCGTTGTGATGGACCGTTCAAGATCATAAGTAAAGTGGGGGATAATGCTTATAAATTGGAATTACCAGGAGAATATGGAGTCCATGCTACTTTCAACATTGGTGATTTAGCTCCTTATGTTCCTGATGACCAACTTCGAGGTTTGAGGACAAACTCTTTTGAAGAAGAGGAGGATGATACGCATATCAATGAGCAAAACTTCGAGGGTTTGGGTTTGATTGAAGGTGGAAAACAAGAAGCAACCTTGGGGGAGTTAGTGGCTTATGGAGACACAAGGCTTCTTGGGTTGGCTAGGGTGGATTTCTACGTGTGCATGGTGACATGCACAAGCTTATTCACGTAAATGTAAAGCAAGTATAGTTAGTAGTTTAGAAGTGTTGAGCTATATGGGTTTTCTTCCCACGTCATTTGATAGGGTTTTACCATATGGTGTTTTGTTATTTTCTTGATTAGTTTATGAGTCAAGGTTGATGGAATCAAGCATGAGAAACACAAAAATGGAGGTTTCTTGAAATAAAGATTGAATCTTGAAGAGTTTCTTGAAGTTCTTGAAATCGCAAGTCCAACAAAAATCAACGAGAAACAAAGCAAGTTATATGGCGGGATTTTGGACAGATTTTTGGAAGATTGGGCAACGTTGTCAACACGGTTTTTCAAGTTGTTTGACTTGGTCAACCTTGGGTTGTTATTCGGAAATATGGTCACTAGATTTAATTTGCAAAATATCTAAGATTTAGACTAGAAATCAGATTACAAAATATATGGTGCAAATATTGTATCCGGTTTTGATAAGATTTTCTTGTTATCCTAATCTTAGTTTGTTACACCATATATCTAAGGTAGTTAGGATATGTTTAGGTTTCTGAAATATTGTGTGATATGTTTAGCTATAAATAGGATGTAAAATACATCAATAAAATTCAGATTTGAGTGATTAAACACAAGTTGTTTCCGGGTTTTATTGTTTCACGAAGTAAACAAATTTTTGAGAGAATTTCTTGTGAGGAATTCGATTGAGTGAGTGGTGCTTTGTGCTTTATCTCACGTGAGGATAGTTCTTAGGATTTGAGGATGCTTTGCTTTAATCAAATTCTATCAATTATTCGCCTTAGAAGTTCAGATTTGTGGTGCGTTGCTTTATCAAATTTGAAGTCTAAGTTTATCTTGTGTGAGTGGCGTTTGTTTATAACAAAATTCACATCAACCGGTCCACATTTGCATGGTTGAAGAGAGAAATGAGGTGAACGACCTCAAAAAAGAAGAACCTTGGTATATTGACATAAAAAATTATCATAAGAGTCAATAATATCCCCCGAATACGTCGAAGAAGGAACAACAATCCTTAAGACCAATAGCCTCTCAATACATCATTCGAGGAGGTGGCTTGTACAAAAGACACTATAGCGGTATGCATCTTCTATGTGTGGATAGAGAAGAATCACAAAAAGTCATGGATCAGGTGCATGCGGAGGTATGTGGAACTCACATGAATGCTAGAATGTTAACCTTCTAAATTATCAAACAAGGGTACTATTGTGCTACTATGGAAGATGACTGCAATAGATATGTAACGCATTGTGATAAATGTCAAACACATGCAAATTCTCAGCATATACCTCCATCTCTACTATATTCTTTATCATCTCCTTATCCATTCTCGACATGGGGGATCAATATCATTGGGAAGATCACGCCTCCAGGTCATGGAGGTCACAAATTCATATTGGTGGCAATTGATTATTTCACTAAATGGGTGGAAGCTGCTTCATACCGAGTATTACAGGCTATACATGATACATGTAGCTCAATTCATTGAAAAGAACATAATGTTTCAGTAGGGGTGCTGCACGAGATCATACTACACATTTTCATGGTGAATGCAAGGAGCTCCTCATGAAATATAAGGTTTAGCAACACAAATCCTCCCCTTATCGACCTTAAACTAATGGAGCAGTTGAAGCAGCGAACAAGAACGTCAAGGCCATTCTCTCAAAGATGACTGAGACTTTAAAAGATTGGCCTCTCAAGCTTCCATGCGCCTTATAGGGATATCGGACTTCCATTAGAACATTCACCGGCGCAAACCCTTTCTCTTTAGTCTATGGAATGGAAGCAGTCCAACCAATTGAGCTTGAAATTCCGTCCTTAAGAATAGTGCTAGAAAGTGGACTTCCTGAAGCAGAATGGATAAGAGCAAGATATGATGCCCTGATTCTCCTAGACGAAAGACGGTGGCTCTAAGCCATGTGCAAGTCTACCAAATAAGGATTGAAAGACATTTCAATAAGCACGTCAAAGAAAGAAACATCAAAGAAGGAGACTTAGTTCTCAAGGTATTACACAAAGCTGTCATAGATCTAAGAAGAAATTTTCGCCCAAACTGGGCCGACCCTTACATTGTCAAAAAAAAAACTTTCATGAGGTGAAGTGGAATTAAAGGATATGAATGGTGATAATTTCTATCAACTCAAGAAATACTATGTCTAGATCATGAGCTTGGAGTTACTAGAACTACGATTGACCTTATTCTGAAAGGATACGTAGGCAACCTCGACCTGAGGTTCTTCCCCTTTATTAATCAAAATCCTCTCTACTCTACAACCTTCAATTGCCTGCTAAGTTTATTTTCTTTTGCAATCGCAATATAAAATTTTTCAATTGATGGTGTGTCATTTTCAATGAAAATTCATTGATTATCTATCATAATAAAGCATGATCAAACATAAAATATATGTTTATTTGATATATTGTAGTAAATATTAAACCATGGCACGCATGCCTTATTCACTAAATAATAAAAATGTTTGAAAAACAGAGCAATCATTTTTAGTTAGCCTTAGGATATTCTTTCTTGTCGTCTCCAGTGTTCGAGCTCTCTCCTACTCCAGATTTCTTCTTTGGTACGCATTTCTTCTCCTTTGGGGCTCCTCCATATGTTTCTTCCCCTTTCCCTTAGTGTCTCCCTCTTCTCTTGGTCTTTTTCTCCGATTAAAAGCTGCATCATTAATCCTCAATGGAGGGAGTCTTTGTAGTCTTTCCCAAACAGATGCTTTCTTAGAACCATGTCTATCCTTAATAGAAGTATTTATGGGCTTCTCCTCTTTCCTCTCCTTAGCATATTCATTGTCTTCCATCTAAGCCTTGCGAGGCTCCGCATGAACGGACATGGAATCTGCCTTCATCCAAATCAAGTAATGTTTACACACCTTTTCATAGCACTCTGGAAGTGGGGTCACAGCAATCCTCATGCTCTTCTTCCAATTCTTCTCTTACTTCTTAGCAACACCTATGGACCCGGGGCTTTGGGGGCGTATGTGCCCTTTCTTACAGGACATTGAATGTCGTGTTAGTTTGTTTGCATAGTGTGAGTATACATGGCTTGGGGGTGAGTCTAGAATATCAAAACCCAAGTAGAGAAATCGTCACCGTCCTCCTTTCGGGAGCTAACGGAACCCCATTAGGTCATAGTCTAATGGCAAAATGACAGACAAGGCTAAGAAGGTCTCATATATCTGGATTCAGGGACTTGGGAAAGGACAATCACTACAAAAAAATGTCGATATAGCAACGGATTATTAGGCACGGATTTAATTCCGTCACTAAAGTAGGGACAGATTAGAGATAATCCGTCACTACAATAATTTAGGGACGGATTCAAAAATCCGTCTCTAAATTTTAAGTCACGTGTAAGTAGTGACGGAATTACAAATCCGTCACTATTATATCCAACCATATTAAAGTAGTGACGGATTTCAAAATTCGTCACTAAATTTAGGGACGGATTTTAAAAATCCGTCCCTACATTGTATGGTGGTGAAGTTGGTAAGAGTGTCACTTTGTGACTTTGAAGTCACATGTTCGAATCTTTTAACAACTTCAATTTGTTTAGTAAAAAGAAAAAAAGAAAAAAAAAACTTTTTTTTAAAATGAAAATAAAATTAGTCACTAAATTTAGGGATGAATTTCAGAAATCCGTCCCTGAATCCGCCCCTAATGTAGTGACGAAATTTAGAGACGGATAATTTCTGTCCCTAATTTAGAGATATTTTTTGTAATTCGTCTCTACTTTAAATTAGCGACGAAGTTTTTAGGAACGGTGTTGATCCGTCACTACTTCAGTCGCTAACCCTATATAGCGACGGAATTTGAAGAAGTAGAGACAGATTCAATCCGTCCCTAAAACATGTTTTTTTTGTAGTGAATAGTAGGTCACAGTGTCCCCTGCGTATAGCGGCCTCAACTTGTTCTCATGTGTAATTTCACAATCATAATATCGAATTATAGCAATCATATCTCCGGTTTAGGCCTACAAATAGGTATGGAAATAAGGCTAGGCGGGATTAGTTAATGCATACATAAATTCAGTTTTATCATGCATGAGTGATTGCTTTAGGATTAAGATAACTTTAATCTTTGATTAGTCAAAACATGCTTTTTAGGTCTTTTAAGCTAAACATGGATTCTATGTTATTGAAAGCATTAAACATTTAGCATGAATCACATAAAGCCTAAAGCAAAGTTTCTACCTAAGATTGATTTAGTTTAAGGTCGAATCATCAATTAGTCAATGTTGCATGAATTTAATTATAAACATCTCAATTATCTAGTAAAATCATTAAAAACACATAAACATGCAAACTAACTCATTTGAAGAACTTAAGATGATGATTTCAATGTTGTTGGCCTCATTCGAAGTACCTTTTCGGCAAGTCAATGACCCTTTAGAACCGAGAGCTTAAAGAACCTTAATTAAGTAATAATAATAATAATAATAATAATAATAATAATAATAATAATAATAATAATAATAATAATAATAATAATAATAATAATAATAATAATAATAATAATAAGAACTTCATTACGTCTTTAAGCTCTCGGTTCTAAGGGTCATTGACTTGCCGAAAAGGTACTCGAATGAGGCCCAACATTGAAACACATCTTAAGTTCTCAATGAGTTAGTTTGCATGTTTATGTGTTTTTATAGATTTACTAGAAATTGAGATGTTTATATTAAATTCATGCAACATTGACTAATTGATGATTCGACCTTAAACTAATCAATCTTAGGTAGAAACTTTGCTTTAGGCTTTATGTGATCATGCTAAATGTTTAATGCTTTCATAACATAGAATCCTGTTTAGCTTAAAACCTAAAAAGCATGTTTTGACTAATCAAAGATTAAGTTATCTTAATCCTAAAGCAATCACTCATGCATATAAAACTGAATTTATGATC
>PYUH01000015.1:2475166-2502528 GCA_016808085.1 Suaeda aralocaspica | reverse complement strand
ATAATAATAATAATAATAATAATAATAATAATAATAATAATAATAATAATAATAATAATAATAATAATAATAATAATAATAATAATAATAATAATAATATTATTAATAAGTGTTTGGCATGGTTCCCAAAGTAGGGCACGAAAACCGAGAGAGGTTTAGAGAGAGAAAGGGATGAGTTAGAGAGAGTGTGTGAGAAGATAAGAAGTTGTGAAGATGTGAGTTGATTCTGAATGAAGGTCGAAGGAGGGGGGTATTTGTAGTGTTAGAAGTGACGTAAGCGAGCGCTAGGGCACCGGAGGAGCGCTAGGACGCCCAGAAGCGAGCGCCAGGATGCGTAATGAGCGCTAAGATACTTGAAGTGAGCACTAGGACGCCTACTGAGTGCTGTGGTGCAGGCTCTTTTGGCGTTTAGGTGTTGGTTGGGCTTCGGAACGCTCTCCCTGCGCTATGGCGCTCTAGCCCCTGATTTTCCATTTTTAGGTGCAATATCTCCGATGCTTCCTTACTCAATATTTTTACTTCCATAAACCGAAATATTTCGATATATTATGAAGATATACGAAAATTTTCTTCAATAACAACATTTATACACTTCCATAACCTAGAGTTTCCATAATCCGAACAAACCTTCTAGAAGTTTGGTTGAATCTGGTAACATTCATACGCTTTAATTAATTTATTTTGGTTTGGAAAATTGATTTAAAATGATGAAGTGAAAATGAAATGAAATTAGAATATAAAACGAAATATATAATGAAAATATAAAATAATTAAATGAAAATAAGAAAATCGTTTTAAGCGTATTTCAACCGTCATAACTCATCATCGGTTAACCCCTATCGACGACAGTTCTATTTATTTATTTTGTTTTTTCAAGCACTCGACCTTCAGGAATCGGACATATTTGTGACGTGGTACATGATAATCATTATACGTTAGGCGGGACCAAAAATAGGTGTCTACAATGACACTAGTAGAGAAGGGGTGTGGAGTTGGTTAGTGCGGCGAGTTCGCCATTGTTACTTGCCAAATGTCGTACTAACTACGTTAGAAAGGCGTAATACCTTCATTATCCCTTTTCAACCTCTAACTCCACAAGATCGTGCTTTCTACGCACGACGAGCCTCTCATCTTATACCTAGAGAGCAAGCTCCTTTAGAGAAAGAGCCACCCATTGACCAACAACCCCAACAGCAACCTCCTGAGGAGGGCCCTTCTAACCCTCCTTAAAACTACGCTCCAAGATATGATTATTTAATGAATACTTTTAACAATTTCTCTCTTCAACAAATCCAAATGTTTAGTTACATGGAACAACAACAACAATTCGAACATGAACGTGACTTGGCTAAGATACAAAACAATTCTATCTATCATCATCGTGTCACCCAAGGCCACTTTGATCCATACTTGAACTATCCACACTGCCTGGTCCAAGAAGGCCCAGTTCCTGGTTGGGATAATAACCAACCCACATGGCCTTACTTTTCCACCCTTTCTAAACAGGGGTACAACTTTCAAGTTTTCAGAGGTTGTGACCCTCGTGGAGACCCTAGTCAAGCAGGTGAGGGTTAGCCACAAGGGTATACGGGTGGTTGGGACCCGTATGATTCATGTCCTTTTGAGTATGGTAACTACCCTAATAAACCACGGTATGATTGGCCTCCTTACACCGATGCTAGTGGACCCGATGTGGATCCACCCATAATTATAGGCGGGACCATTCATCTTCTTGAGCATTGTGACGATGCTTTGTTCTAGCTTTAGAGGGTTTGCCCTCTAGCATTGGTGTGCATAGGTAGGTAGTTAGTGGTGTTGATCTTTGTTTGTTGTTGATCCTTGAAAATTTGAAAGCGATTTGAAGCATTAGTTGGTCATAAATCCTTGGTGTTTGTTTATTATTTTAGGCTAATATCTTGTGGAAGCTTTGAGTGAGTTAATGTGGTAATTTGTTCAGTTTTTGATCTCCTTATCTTGATGATTGATGGTTAATGATTATGATGATGATGTTGATGGATCCTTTTTGCTCCTAGTATTGTAAATGCAAAAACTTTCTTTTCTCTCCCCCTCTTTCTTTGAAAATCCAAAAACTTTCTTTTCTCTCCCCTCTTTCCTTGAAAATCCTAAAACTTTCTTTTCTCTCCCCCTCTTTCCTTGAAAATCCAAATTCTCCCTCCCCCCTTCTCTTCCCTTCTAAATCCAAAATGAATTTAGTTTAGTTAGAGCATGTAGTTTGTTTTCTTATTTTATCTTCATTTTATTTATTTTTAGAGCATTTAATTTTTTTTCGCATGCATTCAAAAAATGCCAAAAATATTTTTCATTTTTAGGTCTTTTTAGTTAGTTTTAGGATTAGATCCCTGTGATATAAATAGAATGTATTAGCTTAGACTTTCCCTTTATCATGAACTTAAGATCTCCAAACAATCTAAAAAGGTAATTCATGAGACTTTGCATTCTTTATTATAAAAACCATGTTAGATTATTGATGAACTTGTGTAGTGAATATCAGTTGCTTATCTCCTTGGTTATTTCAAACACCACACAATGATTGTTTTTGAACCATGGTGTGTTTATTGAGCTTTCATGCATATATAGTCCACCACCTTGGTCTCACTTTCCTTTCTTGAGCGTTTATATTTGCCTTATTGCGGGTACCTAGATTGAGAATTTGCCTCGTGACTTTGGGAATCGTTCCTACTTTGCTCTTGGTTATATGATGATGGCTCTCATTTCGTATGTTTTGGTTTTTAGAACCCAACTTCTTCTTAGGTTTTTTTTTCTTTTATTTCCACAAATGTATATGCTCTTTGTCCCAATTAGTGCTTTGACCCTTGTTCACTAAACCACATTTAAACCTTGGCCTACAACCGTTGCCATCATATGTAGTTAGTGAAGCTTGTCGCCATTCTTGTTCTCTTGTATAGTTCATTCAAAAAAATTGAAAAAAAAAGAAAAAGAAAAGAAGAAAAAGGAAAAGAAAAAAAATAATAAAGAAATTCTAAAGCTTTTGTAAATAAACTTAGTTAGAAATAAAAAATGCCAAAAGGTTGGTTCTTGATTCAAATTCATTAATAGTGAGAAATGGCTTTTCATCATTTCATTAAAAGTTGTCTTCTAAATGATGGAAGGTCATTTATCTATGTTATCCTATTCCTTTTAGGACAATTTTTTGAGTTACAATTATGGTCTTCGACACTAGTTTTTCCACTTCTTTCTTCATAATCAAATTTATTAGAATGGAAAACTCAAGTTTTGTTGTGTTTGAGGTCTTTATTCATTGTCAAAAGCTTGTAAAAAGTTGTTATTGTGTTGTAAATGCTTTACTTTGGTTTACCCCCTCAAAATAACCAAAACTTTCCAAACTTTCACCTTAACTCAACCCCCATTACAATCCTCAAAGTCCATATGTGACCAAGATACAAAGTTTAAAGGTTACTTGATCAATAAAGTCACTTGGCAAGCATATTGAGAGAGTATTTTACGCAAGATGTGAGCGATTAGCCATTTCTTTTCTCATCTATGCTCTTGTTTTTTTTGAAACTCCATCAAGGAGAATAACGCCCGATTATTGTATATAAGAGCTTATGATTTATTACTGTTTGAAACTCACAAGTTCACTCTACTCTACTTAGGTTGCTATTTGAATTCTTTCTTATGAACTATGCTTTCCCTTACTTTCTTTATTGTTTGAGATTTAGTTCATTTGAAAAATTGTTTAAAGTCCATTCTAATCGTTTCCTAGAGGGATTCATCTTACTCCTTTTGCTCTTAAATGTTTCAATTACTTGGGGACAAGCAATGGTCTAGGTTGGGGGATTTTGATGTAGTGTTTATTTGTATATATTTTCCGTAGTTTTCTTTGTTAATTTAGTTAATTTTTCTTCTCTTTTTATGGTTTTTCCCTTCTTTCTCTTAGTATTTAGTAAATCCCATTTCCCCGCAATTTTATCATATTATGCTTGTATTTGTCTTGTTTTGCGTGTCTTCTCCATTTTGTAGGAATTTTCAATGATGTCCGGAAACCGAGGCAACATTTTCTCGAAGCCTGATAGAGTATGTAGTGAGGAAATGAGTTATTTTGGAGCTTTTATTCAAGTCTTGACTTAGGCGATTTAACTTATTGCTTTGGGTCTTGCGATATTGCAAGCCATGGATCGGTGACGTAGGCAAGGCCCTTAGCAGCCCCAACAAAGAAGCTTACTTCTCTTTTCCCCACCAAACTAACAAAATAAAGCAGGGGAAGTACATTGCAGGGGTTGCAGCCGCATGGTACCTAGAATGTTGCCACATGCCCCTGTTTCGTACAAAATTGAACATTGCTCCTTGTTTTTTCCCACTTGCTTAGGTCTTTGTTTTAGTTTATATATGAGCTTTGAGCTGTTCTAAGATATATATTAGACTCTCTAGGATAAGATTAGACTGTCTAGGTTATATTCTTACTCCATAGAACATTAGTTCGCTTACACTACAACAAAATTGATCTTTTTCAGTTGTCAATTAATAGCGGTTATCCCCTAAACCATTATTAAAAGTGAGTTGGCTAAGTTTTTATAGCGGTTGGCGAAGAAAAATGAAGAAATTGTAGCGGTTAATTAACAACAGCCATAGAAAGCTAAAGAAAAAGGCATATTATAGCGGTTAATTGGCAACAACCGTTAAATCTCAAATAAAAACACATTTATTATAGCGGTTTAGTTTCAACCGCCATAAAAACAATCAAAAATCCCATGAAAAGAAAGTGGTGTAGTTTTAACCCCTCTTCTTCAATTACACGAACTCAAACAAACTGCCTCTCATCATTCACACCCTCTACTACTATTCCTCTCACAAAAACCCTCTATATTTTGCAAAATCCTATGACGACAAAGAACGACAAAGCTCCCGGCGGCAATTGTAATTTGCGGCAAGGGAAAGTGGAACGACAATAGCTTCAAGATTCGACCTTTATCATTCAAATGTGACGCTACAAGTGAAATCAACGAGTAGAGGTTAGTTTGAAGTAAATGTTGATTTCATTTGCGGCATTAAAGTATTTCACTATGAAATTGATTAATCTGGTTCAGTATGAAATTGGTTAATCTGGTGTGTCGGCAATAAGCTGTGCAAACTAATTTAATTTCTATTGAATATGAAAGTTTTTGCATGTCCTGAAATTACTGTTATGATTTTTAGTATAAATTGTTGCATGTTGTACACACCTAATTTAGTCCCCCTGTCCCGCGGCAGGACTCTATGATGATTAAAAAACTCATTTCTCTAGAATATTGGATAATCAAGTATACTTGGGCATAAAAATAAATCTCGGATATTATAAAATTTCCATTCTCATATAACTGACCTTTTATCCCAATACCTCTTTTATTATTTTAAATAAATTAAATTAAATTAAATTAAATTAAATTAAATTAAATTAAATTAAATTAAAAAAAAGATCTTTCAAAAAAAAAAAAAAGAAAATTAATTTAGTCACGCTGAGCTGTCAGCGTGACTAAGTTAGCAACGCTACCCTAGTAGCGTTGTAGGGTTTCTTGCGCTACTGGGCCAGCGCGATTCGGCGTACCGCGCTAGCAGCCCAGTGCGATTAGGGTTCCCACGATGTTATAAAAACCTTAATTTCCTTTATTTCTCAAAAAAACTTTTTTTACTTATTCTCTCTCTCATACTTAATTAATCTGATTATTGCTTTTAAACAACCTTATTTTTTATAATAATTATTTATTAATTATTTGCTATTTATTTTTAAAAAGTTGCTACAAATTTTGATAATATTGAAACAATAATTCGACTCCGCCCAAATTAACACTCGACGACTCCAATCTTCATACGGTAAGTGGTACGTTTCCTAAGAGCCCTAAAAATCAAACTTGTGGATTTGTTGTTGTTGGTTTTCCGAAACATTTACCGCTTTTATCATTTTATTTTTGTTAAAGGGCTTAATTTGAATTAATTTATCACATTAAACTAAGATAATTTTTGGACAAATTGTATCATGCTAGGAACCTTGAATTAATCTTAACGGCGATTTGACTAAATTATTAGGTTTTATGTGTTTTCACCTTAGTAATAGTAATTTTGTGTTAGGTTGTAAATTATTATATTGTGGTTATTTATATAATTTGTGTATAATTGAGAGAAAACTAGTAATGGCCGCCTACGGGCTAATATGACGCACTCCGCCATATTAGTACCTTCACCCCCGAATCCAACCTTTGGTTCGTAAGATCATAACTTGGAGTCATCCCCATGGGATCGAAAGGGTTATTCGTGCAATTTAGATTATCGTCCGGTATTCATGTCCCATTCGTAATCAATCTAAATACACGGTTTATGAGTTTGATTCCTAAAACTCATTGGCGACTCTTTACTAGCATCGTCTGTATTCGTATATTATTATCTCACTCGAAAAAAGATAATTAAAAAAAAAACACCGAAATAGCGTAGCGCGACAGACTTTGTCACGCTAACGTCGCAGCGTCACAAAGCTTGCCGCGCTACACCTGCAGCGTGACAAACTTTGTAGCGCTGCACAGTCAGCGTGACAAACTCTGTCACGCTACCACGCTAGCGCAACTGAAATTCCTGCGCTCCTGTTTTTTTGCAAAATACTTCTAAGTCTAACTTGACCTATGGACGGTTTGGGAAAGGTGACCAAAAAATTTGGGACCCTAAAATCCGGGGCCCCTACAGTGGCGACTCTGCTGGGGACTAAAATACGGTGAGCTCTTAATTTTCTCTCAAATTATACACTTATTATATTTAGAACATTTGCATTTTTTTTAGTCATATTGCATACATGTAACATACACTTGGCCTCCATGTGTTTGAAACATGCCTTAGGATTACCGTGATACTTCTACATTTCGGGGAGGAACTATTGACTTGGTGGGGCCCATGGTCTTTAAGCAACCGAGCAAGATAGAACCTTATCCCAACTACATCAATTTCTAAGTCGCCCATGGTACTTAGATGGGAGAAACTTCATATCTAACGGTTATTATACCGCAAAGTGTTGGAGCACACTCCTTAGATGTAGGATCCTATTGACCGACCATGACTGAGCGTAGTTTGACTGCATTATTTAGTAATTATTTGCTTCCCTTTTGTTTTATAAAGTTTCTTGTTTTGCTTTTTATATTTTGTGCATATGTAGATTTTCTGAGGTTTTCAAATCAATTTTAATCACAATATATTATTAGCTACCTAAATTAATTGATTACGTAAAATATTTTCCATAATTTTAAATTATATTCTTTGATATCATTTGATTGCTTGGAAGATTTTTATGCACCAATATATTTGATTTAGTTAATAAAATATTGCAAAATATATTATTAATCAAATCCTTGATCTTCTTAGGATTTGATTAATAGAATCTTTGATTAAATAGAAACTAACTTATACACTTAACATTTATTAGAAAATTCAAATAATATTAACGATTTAAAAAATACTTTAACTTTTTGAGATTTTTAATATGATTCGAATCTTTTGGAAATTTACTAATTAATTGCTTTCATTTAGAATTTTATTAGTTTAATTCCAAATTTCTAATAAATCTAACTATCTCAATTTCCCTTGTATTATTTTCAAAAAATCAAACACTTAGAATAATTTTTTTTAAAACTCAAAAAAAAAAAAAAAATCCATCAAGGTTAATTTTGATATTTATATTTTTTATTAATTTTTTATTTTTCCTATGAGCTTCCCATCAATTAACCTTGATTGTTATAACAGTAATTGTTGAGTCTCGTTTCTTTTTACTTCTATTTTTCTTCTATCTTTTTTTGTCTTCCCTCATCATCTCTTTGTAAGGATCCAATAATGATAATTTGAAATTACTAATTGCTTGACAATGCACGATTTTGATCCATGTTTTTAATGACTCACATACAAATAACATTATCACCAGTCTTTCAAAAGTTCGGTCTAATAATAGACCCATTTAGGCCTAAATAACGTATATATGGGCAACATGGACATGAATCCAAACCCATTAAATACAAATTTAATGATAACTTAGCAAAATTCAATAGAAACTTGTAGCGTAACTAACTCTACAACGCTACACAAACAGCGCAACTCTTCTAATTGCGCTACGCTGTTAGCATCACAAGTTTAATAACGCTACCTTGCTAGCGCTACTTCTTTTGTCACGCTACAAAGCTAGCACTAGAACTGTTTTTGCGCTAAAAAGTCATGTATTTGAGTAGTTTGATGAATATGTAGCATTTATTTGAAATTCTCATACACATTTAAATCATAATTAACCCCAACAGAACGGGTTTTAAGTTATTTTAGAGCACGTTATGGTTCAATAAAAACCCACTTTTTTTTTTTTTTCAACATTTTATCTATTAACACATATTGAATGGACACATTCTTGTAAGTGCAATCATTATAATATGAAATTGCAAGGGCTGCTACATATTATTGGCATACAAATGATGAAAAAATGCCTAATGTAAACAAAAGAAAATTTGTTTGCTTTAGAAAGTGATAATATGTGCTATATTACTACTTTTTTCTAAACACTCCATCCCACCTTTGCATCAAACGCATCATTCTAAGTGTTTCNTCATTCTAAGTGTTTCAATTATGAGCCCATGGTTCAACCTACTCCTAAATGTTTGATTTAGAATCTATTGATCAATAGACCCAAGGCCTATAGTTTGGACTGAAATATAACGAAGTTTCAATCAATTATGGTCATTATTTAAAATTCTTCAAATGCAAGCTCAAGAAAATCCGAAGAACATTATTCAAGACGATGTAGACGCGTACATACAAGAAACATGATTTGGACCAAAACTAGAACTCCATTCACTTTCCTAGTTTAATTTCTCTCTTTTCTTTTCTCCTTCTTTCATGGTAGAGTTTGAGACTTTTGCTGCCAAGTATCATTTATGTACTAATTTCAACTATCAATAAAATAAAATTTATTTCATCTTCAAATTGTACATTCTCTCTCTACTCATCATCTTGCTTAAACAATTACAAGTGAATGAACTCATCAAGTTGAGTTAATCAACATGGCAATCAAGAACAAGTTAAAGCATAATTGGCATAATATAGACTACGTTGTTCATATCAAACGCACCCTCAATTTGACGCATCCACACCTTGAACAACTTACTCTATATTTTACATCCTTTAAATTAAATGTGTCAATTACTTAATTAAGTTATTAAAGCAAAGTGGTTCAAATAAGTTCTCTTTTGGGAAACAAACTTTACTTTATTAACCATAGACTCAGTCGTCACGAGCCTAAAAGTTTAATTGAGGCTCAATTTAAGTCTCAAAAGTTGGGGGCTCACTCCAAGTCCACTTAGTGTTTATTTAAAGATGCAATACACCAACATAAGAGGCACCTTTGAAACCCTAAAAATGTCTCCCTTATCTTGAATAACCTACATTATGATCCACTTTCTTGGTAGCCCGTTTGTGCCTAAACACATAGCTTGTTTCTTTCAACCTACATCAAACTTAGCCTGGGGATGGGAATGCTACGAGGACATAAATTAAAAAGCAACTCCATAAAGCAAATATATAATGTTAAAGCAGCTCTGATTTTCAATTCAAACAAATGGAAATGCATGAAAAGTTGTCAACAAGTAAAATTTTAAATAATAGAGTTGCTCAAGTTTAAGAACAAGTTTGTAGCATAGTTTGGGTTAATTATAGGTATTTGAGCCTTCTTTTCCATTTCTTTCTTACACCCTATGCTTAGCCACGATACAACCCTGAAAAATCCCTCCTTGTGGTGTAACAAAAATGCAAAAAAAAAAAAAACTTGCGTCTTTACCTTTAATAGATCAATAACTCCGAAGCAAGAGCTATGTAAGACCTGATTCCAACTCGAATTGGATACGTATGCAACCTTTCATAAGGTGCGGTCTTAATAGTCCTACATCTTAAGGACAGGTAACATGAGTAAAATTTTAAGGGCCCATGAAAAAAAAGGGTCCTTTGAACACAAGACTCACCTAAGGTCTTGGATACTGTTTTATTTTAGGACGCACAACCGTCCTTAAAAGAAAATTGCCTTAATGTCACATAAAGCAAGTCATGTTCTTCTACACATATCATCCTTCTTTCCTTTTTTCACACATACTCTTCTTCATCATGCTTCTTTCCTTTCCCATGCTCATCATCATCAACTCTTGTAGTGTCATCTTTTAAGTCAAACACTCACATACATCCTTTACTCATTCCTTTTTATTCCGCAAAATCATCCAACTTCTTCATTTTCTCTTAAAGAATGAATTTTCATAGCTATATTATGCCTATCCATGGCAANTAAAGAATGAATTTTCATAGCTATCTTATGCCTATCCATGGCAACATGAAGCATCACTTTGACTCCATATCATCCTCTCATCACCAAAAACTTTCCTATCTCTTCTAGTTTTGGTCTTCATGAACTTGGCAACTCGTCTACCTCAACCATTATCATATTCAACACTTCAAGACTTAAGCAAGCATTTATAATATTGATTTCTTATTTCTCTAAAGAGATTCACATTACTAATAGCCAATAGTTGAAATTGAAACAAACTTCTCAAACAAGACAATCACGAAAGTATAAGATGATGGCTCATAATCTAAGAACAAATGAGCAAGCTAAAATCATTCCCCTTTGAATCATAATCGTTGTCAAGCATATTATACAACAACTGTAATCAATTTTGGATCCTTAACTTCTACTATTCTTTCTTCCTCATTCTCCTCGTACAAAAAAATAATCATGTTTTTTTCAAAAAAAAAAATCGATTTAGGGAAAGTTGAGACACCCCCATCCCTTGCTTCCTACTAACTCATGCTATGGCACCTCCGTGTTCATTTGTGCATATTTTTTGGTTGTTTTCCCCGTGCTTATTTGTAGCTAATTTCAGCATATAACTAACTTGTACATACTCTTCTAGCTAGCTTTGCATATATATTTGTGACCTTTCTTGTTACTACAAGTCTCCATACTTACACCACCTTATACACCCTGGGGGCTACATTCTTTTCAAAATTAGTTATGAAGCGACTTGCTTCAAAATCTCATTAAGCTTATGACATTTGCTTGTTTCCCCTTATGAAAAAAAAACATGGAAGTTGTCTCACTTGAAACTTCATTTTGGCGATTATTTTTTGGGAGTATGTCGGATAACCCTCCACAAACTATTGCCATCCCCCCCTACTCGGACCCTCGGTCTCAAAATATGGCTCATTAGTTATATGTCAAAGGTAAAAAGCCCAAGGTCTAATCAATAATACAAGAACAATTAATGAAGTTAAACTTGAAAAGCTTTCACACAAAAAAAAAGAGCTAGAAAATTAAAAAGGCGTAGCATCACAGACTTTATAGCGCTAAATGAAGAGCGCCACAAAATTTACAGCACTCCATAGCGTAGCGCAACAAAGTTTGTCACGCTACAGCAGCCGCGCAACTAATTTGCTTGCGCTATGTNCGCAACTAATTTTCTTGCGCTATGTTATTTGAGGTAAAATTAAGAGCATTTTTACTTTTATCATACCAAATGATGGGATAATTGATTTCTTATTCTTGGAGCACGTTGCATCATAAATATTAAGAGCATTTTCATTTTTGGTAATAAATTAAGAGCTCATTACTCTTATAATTAAAATAAATTAATCAAGAGCATTTTCACTTTTTGATTATTAATTAAGAGCCCATTACTCTTATAATAAACTAATCAAGAGCACTTCTCAATAGTTCATGGAGCATTATACTTCATTCTATAACATCATTTAGAGAATCATTTGCCAAAGCACTTTTGTATAATAAAATAAAAACATACTACTCTTACACTGCTTGGAGCATTCTTCAATAACCTGTTATAAAACAAACTTTTTTTTTCATATGCTTGAACATTTGTATGACTACATTTAAATAAGTTATACAAATAATTCTCTAAATCAACATGTAAGCAAAATTTCATCTCATATTTCTCAAAATTATCATAATTAAAGAATGTTTGAGATAGAAACACTTACATTACAAAAGAAGAAGCACTTAAAGGAAAAAGCAGAGTAGCGCAAGACAATGTGCTACGCTTACACCTCAGCGTCACACGCTACCTCAGTAGCGCGACTAACTCTACCACACTACAACATGTAGCGCGACTAATTCTACAGCGCCATCACTCAAGCCCAGCAATGAAACCACGCCAATGTCCCTACACAACACTACCATGTATTATCAATTCAACATCAACTTTTATAATTTGAGCAACCTTTCAAACACAACAAATGAAGAAACGCTCACTTGGGAGCGTGATAGCAGCAACCGCGCTGAAGGTCTTAGCGTTGTTTCTACTGTCACGTTGACGCATCCGCGTGGTTGGCTTTGTGACGCTACAAAGCTAGCTCTCTTGACTGTGCTTTGTTGTACTTTTAAATGCTTTGACTTTGTTTTTGATGTTAATCCCTTTTCTCACTCCTTTATCCAAATTACTCAAAAGGAAAAATACGTTGAGTTAAGGTTTGTGATTTTATGACAACGTCGTTAGCTTTTGTCAACAATTCTAGTAAATAAGCGAATTTACTCCAAAAAAGTAATAATGAGCGAATTTATTACACTTTTTCAATAAATTTGGTAAATAAACGAATTTACTCAAAATAGTAATAAATGAGCGAATTTATTACATTTTTTTCAATAGTTTCGGTAAATAAGAGAATTTACTCAAAACGTAATAAATGGGCGAATTTATTACCTTTCTTCAAATATTCTTAGTATATAAGCGAAACTACTAAAAATAGTAATAAATAAGCGAATTTATTACATTTTTCAATAATTTCGGTAAATAAGCAAGTTTACTCAAAAAACTAATAAATGAGCAAATTTATTAGACTTTGTCAACAATTCTGGTAGATAATCGAATTTACTAAAATAGTAATAAATAAGCGAATTTATTACATTTTCTTCAAACACTTTTTTAGTGAATAAGAGAATTTAAAAAAATAGTAATAAATAAGCGAATTTATTATCTTTTCTTCAAACACCTCTTTAGTAAATAAGCGAATTTACTAAAATAGTAATAAAGAAGCGAATTTATTACCTTTTTTTTCAAACACTTCTTTGGTAAATAAGTGTACTAAAATAGTAATAAATAAGCAAATTTATTACCTTTTCTTCAAATATTCTTAGTAAATAAACGAATTTATTAAAACTCATTTTCTATATTTCGATTTCAAAGTAAGAAAGTAGATTAATTAGAAAATAACTATTCCAAAAAATCTTGATACACCCATTGGTTAATAAGGAGCCCTTGGTTCCGAATATGGAAGTCTCAAAAAGCGATTCGAGCATACTTTGATTTTCGTCTTGCTCAGACTCAATCAAAGTGGGGGCTAACTGTAGACATCTAATTTAGTCCCCGGTCCCATGGTAAGACTCCATGATGAACAACAAAACCCACTTCTCTAGATTATTGGACTTAATTTTATATAAGCTCAATATTTGATTAAAAAAAAAAGAAAAAAAAGAACGAGTTTTAGCGTAGCGCGACTCAGCTGTTCGCGCTGATGCAGCAGTGCGACAGGTAAACCAGCGCTAGCTGCGTAGCGTTACAGCTTGTGTCACGCTGGCTGGTCAGCGTTATTAAACTTGTAACGCTACCTGACCAGCGTGTTAAAACCTGTCGAGCTAGACATTTTTCTTATAAATACCCTTTTTTCTCCTCTAAAATGATCCTCTTGACTTTCTTGATTTTTTCTACCCATTCTCACACTTCCAAAACCGATTCTCTTATTCTCCTAAACCTACTTTCTCTCTCTTTTTTCTCCTCTTCTCTTTACACTTAAACTTTTCTCCATCAAATTATCTTTTTATTTCATTTCTAATAGTAATAAATAAGCGAATTTATTACAATTATTTCAGTAAATAAGCGAATTTATTACATTTTTTTCAATAATTTCAGTAAATAAGCGAATTTACTCAAAATAGTAATAAATAAGCGAATTTATTACATTTTTTCAATAATTTCAGTAAATAAGCGAATTTAGTCAAAATAGTAATAATAGGCGAATTTATTATCTTATTTCCAATCAAAAGAAAACTTATTCAAAATACTAATACTAATTTATTTGCTAAGTGTTTTGATAAATAAGCGAATTTATTAAAATCTATTTTCGATTTCAGTTTCGAGAGCCTTTGCTCTCTAAAATTTGCTACGCCCATTGATTAATGAGGAGCTCATGGCTCTGGATATGAAAGCCTCGAAAAACGATTCGAGCATACTTTGATTGTCTTCTTACTCAGACTCAATGAAAGTGGGGGCTAACTGTAGACACCTAATTTAGTCCCCCTGTCCCGCGGCAGGACTCTATGATGATTAAAAAACTCATTTCTCTAGAAGATTGGATAATCGAGTATACTTGGGCATAAAAATAAATCTCGGATATTATAAAATTTCCATTCTTATATAACGGACCTTTTGTCCCAATGCCTCTTTTATTATTTTAAATAATTAAATTAAATTAAAAAAAAAGATCTTTAAACAAAAAAAAAAAAAAACGTAGCGCGCTTAATTTAGTCACGCTGAGCTGTCAGTGTGACTAAGTTAGCAGCGCAACCCTAATAGCGTTGTAGGGTTTCCTGCGCTACTGGGCCAGCGCGATTCGGCGTACCGCGCTAGCAGCCCAGCGCGATTAGGTTTCCCACGATGTTATAAAAACCTTAATTTCCTTCATTTCTCAGAAAAACTTTTTTTACTTATTCTCTGCCTCATACTTAATTAATCCGNAAAAACTTTTTTTACTTATTCTCTCCCTCATACTTAATTAATCCGATTATTGCTTTTAAACAACCTTATTTTTTTATAATAATTATTTATTATTTATTTGCTATCTATTTTAAAATAGTTGCTACAAATTTTGATAATATTGAAACAATAATTCGACTGTGCCCAAATTAACACTCGACGACTCCAATCTTCATAAGAGAAGTGGTACGTTTCCTAAGAGCCCTAAAAATCAAACTNGTACGTTTCCTGAGAGCCCTAAAACTCAAACTTGTGGATTTGTTGTTGTTGGCTTTCCGAATCATTTACCGCTTTTATCATTTTGATTTTGTGAAAGGGCTTAATTTGAATTAATTTATCACATTAAACTAAGATAATTTTTGGACAAATTGTATCATGCTAGGAACCTTGAATTAATCTTAACGACGATTTGACTAAATTATTAGGTTTTATGTGATTTCACCTTAATAATAGTAATTTTGTGTTAGGTTGTAAATTATTATATTGCGGTTCTTTATATAATTTGTGTATAATTGAGAGAAAACTAGTAATGGCCGCCTATGGGCTAATATGACGCACTCCGCCATATTAGTACCTTCACTCCCAAATCCAACCTTTGGTTCGTAAGATCATAACTTGGAGTCATCCCCATGGGATCGAAAGGGTTATTCGTGCAATTTAGATTATCATCCCGTATTCGTGTCCCATTCGTAATCAATCTAAATACACAGTTTATGAGTGTGATTCCTAAAACTCATTGGCGACTCTTTACTAGCATCGTCCGTATTCGTATATTATTATCTCACTCGAAAAAAGATGATTAAAAAAAACACCAAAATAGCGTAGCGCGACAGACTTTGTCACGCTAACGTCGCAGCGTCACAAAGCTTGCCGCGCTACAACTGCAGCGTGACAAACTTTGTAGCGCTGCACAGTCAGCGTGACAAACTCTGTCACGCTACCACGCTAGCGCGACTGAAATTCCTGTGCTCCTGTTTTTTTTGCAAAATACTTCTAAAAAAGTCCATTTCACTTTTCCTTAAGCCAACTTTTTAGGTCTAACTTGACCTATGGACGGTTTGGGAAAGGTGACCAAAAAATTTGGGACCCTAAAATCCGGGGCCCCTACACATGTCATGAATTGTGGTTTTATTACTGTTGTAAAGTTTAAATTTTTTTGGTTTCAATTTCAATTTGATTGTCGTGAATAAATTTAGGTTTTGAGAAATTTTTTGTTTTTGTAAAGTTCAAAACTCATGAATATTTGTGGGCTCTTTATATTTACTACCAAATTATTGGTCATTTAAGAAACTTTGATACTAGCATAATCATTTCATTCAGAAGTGCATCACAATGTCGTTGAAGAAGGAGGGTGTAGAAAAAAGATAGAGATGATAAGATTATGCACATATGATAATATTATGGATAGGTAGATAGATTAGATCCTCTGTTTTAGTCATACATCAATTAAATATTTCAAATCATAAAGTTTACTTTAATGTTGAGATTCTAAGTAAGAGTTGTGCCTTTGTCGGTTAAATTCCCCAACTTGCGTTGTCATAGCCAACAAGGGCGTTTAGGCTTCCAGGAAAAAACTTCGAATTGGGCACTTCAATATCTTTAAAGGAAAAAAACTATATCTTTTTTAGCTCTCTGAATTTTGCTATGAAATTTTTGGTTTATTATTTACAATGTTTGAGCTTTCCTTATAAAACCTCAATCTTTTTAAAATTTTTGTTCACTATCAGTCTTGAATTGGATATTTTGGAGAACTTATTGATGAATTCTCTGAATATAATAGCAGTTGGCCAGAGCGCAATTTTTATATGAATTCTCTGAATTTTGCATGTCTTCAACTAAATATTGTTAAGTGGTCTACTATGAAATGTGATAAAATTGCCTCAAAGCGATATGTTAGATAGTTACTAATCATTGGGATAGTAAGTAAATATTACTACTACATGGTTACAATAATGCAATTAGTGTGCATTGAAATTAAAATATCTATTATATTCACTACAATATAACAAAAATAATCTCAAAATTTTGAAGAATTTAACACACTAATGATAACACACTAATAATCATTTTTATGTGCATTTTTTGTTACACCATAGTTGTTATGGATTGAGATTGGATGCATGCTTGGCTTAATACTTATAAATATGAGCATGGAGTAGATGGATTCATTGAATTAGCAAGAAAACATGCAGAGAATGTGAATCATACTTTATGTCCATGTGTTGATTGCAATAATATGGTTCGACTTAATACTGAGGATATAAAAGATAACTTGATGTTTAAAGGCATTAACCAAATGTATAAGTGTTGGTTGCATCATGGTGAGAATTTAGGGTAACACCCTTCTAATGTTATCCTGGTGATCGTACTTATCTTTTCCTTGCATGTTATACTCTAGGTAAAAATGAGAAAGAAGTTTTTTGTGAGTTTTTGCATGGTATTAAGGTCCCTAGTGGGTATTTTTCTAATATTAAAAATTTTGTGTCATTGAAAGACAATAAGCTTATGGGCTAGAAATCACATGACTACCATTTTCTTATGGAGCACTTTCTTCCTATTGCTATTCGATCCCTTTTGCCCGAACAAGTTAGAAATGCCATTACAAGACTTTGCATTTTCCTTGGTGGGATTTTTAGTAAAGAAATTGACCCTTTGAAACTTCCCACCATGCAAAAGGAAATCATTGTTACTATGTGTCAGTTAGAGATGTATTTCCCACCGACTTTCTTTGATATAATGGTTCATTTAACACTACATTTGGTTAGAGAAATCCAATTGTGTGGGCCTGTATATTTGAGATACATGTATCCTATAGAGAGATCTATGAAAATTTTAAAGGATTATGTTAGTAGTGGAAGTCGGCTAGAAGGTTGTATGGTTGAGCGCTATCTAGTGGAGGAGACTATTGATTTTTCTAGTCATTATATTTCATTTATTGATGCTTTTGGAATTTCGAAGCCTACGCATTCAAGTGATTGTACAGGGAAAGGGGTTATGGGAAATAAGGTATTGAATGTACCCCATGAAATGTGGAGTCAAGCACAGTTGTATGTTTTGCACAATAGTCCAGAGGTTGACCCATACATGGAAGAACATAAGGCTTATTTGAGGATCACCTATCCTGGTAAGAATGAAACCTTGATTACTAACGAACACAAATTCGTCCTTTATTGAGTGGCTAGAAGTCCGAGTTGCAGAAGAATTAGCCCAATCACCATCCATAGTTTCTAAAAGATTAAAATGGTTGTCTTGGGGTCCAACCAAGGATGCCTTATCATATTCAGAATATCGGATTAATGGTTATACCTTTTGCACAAAGGATAGGGATAATGAAATGGAGGAGGATCCGAGTAATCCAAATCCCAAGAAGGCTTTGAAAAGGATATATAAATGAAATGGTAATTCTAATTTTTGTTTTTCTGATTTCTTTAGCTCTGATTTTTGCTTTGGTTTGTTTTGGTCTGGTGCTTTCGTCTGTTTTATTTGTTCTGTATAGTAGAATCTGTTTTGGTGTGTTTTGGTCTATTATCGTCTACTGTTTTGATGTGTTATTCTACTGCATGTTTTGGTCTGAAATGGTCTATTTTGGCCTGTTGTTTTGTTCTTTAGTTATTCAGCTGTTTTGGTGGGTTATTCTGCTGTTTTGGTCTGGTATTGTAGACACCTAATTTAGTCCCCCTGTCCCGCAGCAGGACTCTATGATGATTAAAAAACTCATTTCTCTAGAAGATTGGATAATCGAGTATACTTGGGCTTAAAAATAAATCTCATTCTTATTTCACGGACCTTTTTATCCAAATGCCTCTTTTACTATTTTAAATAAATGAATAAAATATAATAATAATAATAATAATAATAATAAATAAATAAATAAATAAAATAAACAAAAAAAAGATGTTTCAAAAACGTAGCGCGGCTAATTTAGTCACGCTGACCTGTCAGCGTGACTAAGCTAACAGCGTTACCCTAGTAGCGTGGTAGGGTTCCCTGCGCTACTGGGCCAGCGTGACTCCTAAATGTTTGATTTAGAATCTATCGATCAATAGACCCAAGGTCTATAGTTTGGACTGAAATATAACGAAGTTTCAATCAATTATGGTCATTATTTAAAATTCTTCAAATGCAAGCTCAAGAAAATCCGAAGAACATTATTCAAGACGATGTAGACGCGTACATACAAGAAACATGATTTGGACCAAAACTAGAACTCCATTCACTTTCCTAGTTTAATTTCTCTCTTTTCTTTTCTCCTTCTTTCATGGTAGAGTTTGAGACTTTTGCTGCCAAGTATCATTTATGTACTAATTTCAACTATCAATAAAATAAAATTTATTTCATCTTCAAATTGTACATTCTCTCTCTACTCATCATCTTGCTTAAACAATTACAAGTGAATGAACTCATCAAGTTGAGTTAATCAACATGGCAATCAAGAACAAGTTAAAGCATAATTGGCATAATATAGACCACGTTGTTCATATCAAATGCACCCTCAATTTGACGTATCCACACCTTGAACAACTTACTCTATATTTTACATCCTTTAAATTAAATGTGTCAATTACTTAATTAAGTTATTAAAGCAAAGTGGTTCAAATAAGTTCTCTTTTGGGAAACAAACTTTACTTTATTAACCATAGACTCAGTCGTCACGAGCCTAAAAGTTTAATTGAGGCTCAATTTAAGTCTCAAAAATTGGGGGCTCACTCCAAGTCCACTTAGTGTTTATTTAAAGATGCAATACACCAACATAAGAGGCACCTTCGAAACCCTACAAATGTCTCCCTTATCTTGAATAACCTATATTATGATCCACTTTCTTGGTAGCCTGTTTGCGCCTAAACACATAGCTTGTTTCTTTCAACCTACATCAAACTTAGCCTGGGGATGGGAATGCTACGAGGACATAAATTAAAAAACAACTCCATAAAGAAAATATATAATGTTAAAGCAGCTCTGATTTTCAATTCAAACAAATGGAAATGCATGAAAAGTTGTCAACAAGTAAAATTTTAAATAATAGAGTTGCTCAAGTTTAAGAACAAGTTTGTAGCATAGTTTGGGTTAATTATGGGTATTTGAGCCTTCTTTTCCATTTCTTTCTTACACCCTAAGCTTAGCCACGATACAACCTTGAAAAAGCCCTCCTTGAGGTGTAACAAAATTGCAAAAAACTTTTGTCTTTACATTTAACACATCAATAACTCAGAAGCAAGAGCTACGTAAGACCTGATTCTAACTCGAATTGGATACGTATGCAACCTTTCATAAAGTGCGGTCTTAATTCCTACATCTTAAGGACAGGTAACATGAGTAAAATTTTAAGGGCCCATGAAAGAAAAGGGGTCCTTTGAACACAAGACTCACCTACACTAAGGTCTTGGATACTGTTTTATTTTAGGACGCACAACCGTCCTTAAAAGAAAATTGCCTTAATGTCACATAAAGCAAGTCATTTTCTTCTACACATATCATCCTTCTTTCGTTTTTTTCAAACATACTCTTCTTCATCAAGCTTCTTTCGTTTCTCATGCTCATCATCATCAACACTTGTAGTGTCATCTTTTAACTGAAACACTCACATACTTCCTTTACTCGTTCTTTTTTATTCCGCAAAATCATCCAACTTCCGCATTTTCACTTAAAGAATGAATTTTCATAGCTATCCTATACCTATCCATGGCAGCATGAGGCATCACTTTGACTCCATATCATCCTCTCATCACCAAAAACTTTCCGATCTCTTCTAGTTTTGATCTTCATAAACTTGGCAACTCGTCTACTTTAATCATTATCATCTTCAACACTTCAAAACTTGAGCAAGCATTTATAATATTGATCTCTTATTTCTCTAAAGAGATTCACATTACTAGTAGCCAATAGTTGAATTTGAAAAAAACTTCTCAAACCAGACAATCACGAAAGTATAAGATGATGGCTCATAATCTAAGAACAAATGAGCAAGCTACAATCATTCCCCTTTGAATCATAATCGTTGTCAAGCATATTATACAACAACTATAATCAATTTTGGATCCTTAACTTCTACTATTCTTTCTTCCTCATTCTCCTCGTACAAAAAATTAATCATGTTTTTTTCAAAAAGAAAAAAAATCGAATTAGGGAACGTTGAGACACCCCCATCCCTTGCTTCCTACTAACTCATGCTATGGCACCTCCGTGTTCATTTGTGCATATTTTTTTGTTGTTTTCCCCGTGCTTATTTGTAGCTAATTTGAGCATATAACTAACTTGTACATACTCTTCTAGCTAGCTTTGCATACATATTTGTGACCTTTCTTGTTGCTACAAGTCTCCATACTTACACCACCTTATACACCCTGGGGGCTACGTTCTTTTCAAAATTAGTTATGAAGCGACTTGCTTCAAAATCTCATTAAGCTTATGACATTTGCTTGTTTTCGCTTATGAAAAAAAAAAGCATGGAAGTTGTCTCACTTGAAACTTCATTTTGGCGATTATTTTTTGGGAGTATGTCGGATAACCCTCCACAAACTATTGCCATCCCCCCCTACTCGGACCCTCGGTCTCAAAATATAGCTCATTAGTTATATGTCAAAGGTAAAAGGCCCAAGGTCTAATCAATAATACAAGAACAATTAATGAAATTAAACTTGAAAAGCTTTCACACACAAAAAAAAAAAGAGCTAGAAAATTAAAAAGGCGTAGCATCACAGACTTTGTAGCGCTAAATGAAGAGCGCCAAAAAATTTTCAGCGCTCCATAGCGTAGCGCAACAAAGTTTGTCACGCTACAGCAGCAGCGCAACTAATTTTCTTGCGCTATGTTATTTGAGGTAAAATTAAGAGCATTTTTACTTTTATCATACCAAATGATGGGATAATTGATTTCTTATTCTTGGAGCACGTTGCATCATAAATATTAAGAGCATTTTCATTTTTGGTTATAAATTAAGAGCTCATTACTCTTATAATTAAAATAAATTAATCAAGAGCATTTTCACTTTTTGATTATTAATTAAGAGCCCATTACTCTTATAATAAACTAATCAAGAGCACTTCTCAATTGTTCATGGAGCATTATACTTCATTCTATAACATCATTTAGAGAATCATTTGCCAAAGCACTTTTGCTTAATAAAATAAAAGCATACTACTCTTACAATGCTTGGAGCATTCTTCAATAACCTGTTATAAAACAAACTTTTTTTCAAATGCTTGAACATTTGTATGACTACATTTAAATAAGTTATAACAAATAATTCTCTAAATCAACATGTAAGCACAAGTTCATCTCATATTTCTCAAAATTATCTTAATTAAAGAATGTTTGAGATAGAAGCACTTACATTACAAAAGAAGAAGCACTTAAAGGAAAAAGCAGAGTAGCGCAAGACAATGTGCTACGCTTACACTTCAGCGTCACAAACCCAAACACGCTGCCTCAGTAGCGCGACTAACTCTACCACGCTACAACATGTAGCGCGACTAATTCTACAGCGCCATCACTCAAGCCCAGCAATGAAACCACGCCAATGTCCCTACACAACACTACCATGTATTATCAATTCAACATCAACTTTTATAATTTGAGCAACCTTTCAAACACAACAAATGAAGAAACGCTCACTTGGGAGCGTGATAGCAGCAACCGCGCTGAAGGTCTTAGCGTTGTTTCTACTGTCATGTTGACGCATCCGCGTGGTTGGCTTTGTGACGCTACAAAGCTAGCGCTCTTGACTGTGCTTTCTTGTACTTTCAAATGCTTTGACTTTGTTTTTGATGTTAATCCCTTTTCTCACTCCTTTATCCAAAATACTCAAAAGGAAAAATACGTTGAGTTAAGGTTTGTGATTTTATGACAACGTCATTAGCTTTTGTCAACAATTCTAGTAAATAAGCGAATTTACTCCAAAAAAGTAATAATGAGCGAATTTATTACACTTTTTCAATAATTTCGGTAAATAAACGAATTTACTCAAAATAGTAATAAATGAGCGAATTTATTACATTTTTTTCAATAGTTTCGGTAAATAAGCGAATTTACTCAAAACGTAATAAATGGGCGAATTTATTACCTTTTCTTCTAATATTCTTAGTATATATGCGAATTTACTAAAATTGTAATAAATAATAAAACNTTACTAAAAATTGTAATAAATAAGCGAATTTATTACATTTTTCAATAATTTCGGTAAATAAGCGAGTTTACTCAAAAATAGTAATAAATAAGCGAATTTATTACATTTTCTTCAAACACTTTTTTAGTAAATAAGCGAATGTACAAAAATAGTAATAAACCAGAGAATTTACTATCTTTTCTTCAAACACCCCTTTAGTAAATAAGCGAATTTACTAAAATAGTAATAAATAAGCAAATTTATTACCTTTTCTTCAAATATTCTTAGTAAATAAACGAATTTACTAAAATAGTAATAAATAAGCGAATTTATTACCCTTTTGTGTTCAGATATTTTAGTAAATAAGCTAATTTACTAGATTAGTAATAAATAGACTAATATATTACTTTTGCTTATAAAATTGAATTTACAATGTTTTAATAAATAAACGAATTTATTAAAACTCATTTTCTATATTTCGATTTCAAAGTAAGAAAGTCGATTAATTAGAAAATAACTATTCCAATTTTCGAAAACAAAAAGGTTTTTTATGTTCTGGAAGCCATTGCTTTCGAAAATCTTGATACACCCATTAGTTAATAAGGAGCCCTCGGTTCCGAATATGGAAGTCTCGAAAAGCGATTCGAGCATACTTTGGTTTTCGTCTTACTCAGACTCAATCAAAGTGGGGGCTAACTTTAGACATCTAATTTAGTCCTTGATCCCGTGGTAAGACTCCATGATGAATAATAAAACCCACTTCTCTAGATTATTGGACTTAATTTTATATAAGCTCAATATTTGATAAAAAAAAAATATAAAAAAAAAAACGAGTTTTAGCGTAGCGCGACTCAGCAAGTCGCGCTGACACAGCAGCGTGACAAGTAAACCAACGCTAGCTGCGCAGCGTGACAGCTTGTGTCACGCTAGCTGGTCAGCGCTATTAAACTTGTAACGCTACCTGGCCAGCGTGATAAAACCTGTCGCGCTACACATTTTTCTTATAAATACCCTTTTTTCTCCTCTAAAACGATCCTCTTGACTCTTGATTTTTTCTACCCATTCTCACACTTCCAAAACCGATTCTCTTATTCTCCTAAACCTACTTTCTCTCTCTTATTTCTCCTCTTCTCTTTACACTTAAACTTTTCTCCATCAAATTATCTTTTTATTTCATTTCTAATAGTAATAAATAAGCGAATTTATTACAATAATTTCAGTAAATAAGCGAATTTACTCAAAATAGTAATAAATAAGCGAATTTATTACATTTTTTTCAATAATCTCAGTAAATAAGCGAATTTACTCAAAATAGTAATAAATAATCGAATTTATTACATTTTTTAAATAGTGTCAGTAAATAAGCGAATTTACTCAAAATAGTAATAAATAAGCGAATTTATTATAATTTTTCAATAATTTCAGTAAATAAGCGAATTTAGTTAAAATAGTAATAATGAGCGAATTTATTACCTTATTTCCAGTTAAAAGAAGACTTATTCAAAATACTAATACTAATTTATTTGCTAAGTGTTTTGATAAATAAGCAAATTTATTAAAATCTATTTTCGATTTCAGTTTCGAGAGCCTTTGCTCTCTAAAATTTGCTACGCCCATTAGTTAATGAGGAGCTCATGGCTCTGGATATGAAAGCCTCGAAAAACGATTTGAGCATACTTTGATTGTCGTCTTACTCAGACTCAATCAAAGTGGGGGCTAACTGTAGACACCTAATTTAGTCCCCCTGTCCCGCGGCAGGACTCTATGATGATTAAAAAACTCATTTCTCTAGAAGATTGGATAATCGAGTATACTTGGGCTTAAAAATAAATGCCTCTTTTACTATTTTAAATAAATGAATAAAATAAAATAGTAATAATAATAATAAATAAAATAAACAAAAAAAAAAGATGTTTCAAAAATGTAGCGCGATTAATTTAGTCACGCTGACCTGTTAGCGTGACTTAGCTAACAGCGCTACCCTAGTAGCGTGGTAGGGTTCCCTGCGCTACTGGGCCAGCGTGATACGACGTACCACGCTAGCAGCCGAGCGCGATTAGGGTTCCCACGCTGTTATAAATACTCTCATTTCCAGCGTTTCTCAACACATTTTTTAACTCACTTTCTTCCTCATACTTAAATAATCCGTGTATTGCTTTTAACAACCTTTTTTTATTATAATTATTTATTATTTTATTTGCTATTTATTTTACTAAAAAGTGGCTACAAATTTTAATAATATCGACACAGTAATTCGAAACTCCGCCCAAANAAACAATAATTCGAAACTCCGCCCAAATTAATACTCGACGAAGACAATCTTCAAAGGAGAAGTGGTACGTTTCCTGAGAGCCCTAAAAATCATGTTTATGGACTTTTAAGTTGTTGTTTCACTATTTATTTACTGCTTTATCGCGTTATTATTGTTAAAGGACTTAAAATTGATTGTTTGCAACGCTTAATCAAGATAATTCTTTCGGACAAATCTAATCATGTTAGGCTCCCTAAATTGATTTTAATAACGGTTTGAGTTAAATTAATTAGTTTTTTTTGTGATTCACTAACAATTTAATGCTTTTTTTTGTGAATTTTGTAATTGATATTTTTGTGTGATTCTAAATGTAATTTCTGTATGGTTAAGAGGAAACTAGTAATGGCCGCTTATGGGCTAACCAGACGCACTCCGTCATGTTATTACCTTCGCCCCCGAGTCCAATCTTTGGTTCGCTCGACCACAACTTGGAGTCATCCCCATGGGATCGGAGAGGATTTCTGTGCAATTTAGACAAACGTCCCTTATTCGAGTCTCATTCGTATCGAATCTAAATACACGGTTTATGAGTTTAGTTCCTAAAACTCATTGGCGACTTCTTACTAGCATCGTCCGTATTCGTATATTATTATCTCACTCGAAAAAAAAAAGCAAAAAAAACACAAAAATAGTGTAGCGCGACAGACTTTGTCACGCTAACGTCGCAGCGTCACAAAGTCTGCCACGCTGCACCTGCAGCATGACAAGCTTTGTAGCGCTGCACATTCAGCGTGACAAACCCTGTCACGCTACCACGCTAGCGCGACTGAAATACTTGCGATCCTGTTTTTTTGCAAAATACTTCTAAAAAAGTCCATTTCACCTTTCCTTAAGCCAATTTTTTAGGTCTAACTCGACCTATGGACGGCTTGGGAAAGGTGACCAAAAATTTGGGACCCTAAAATCCGGGGCCCCTACAGGTATGCTGCTGTTTTGGGAAATGTCCATATACAGCAGTTATGTTGCCGAAATTTCTACTCATTGTACCCTTTACCTTTATAACATGATTTTAATTTATTACTTGCATGTTATCTCCCTTTTTTAAAGCAAAATAATAAGTAATGTTCTAACTTTTTTCTAATTTAAACATGTGTTATGTAGTATTTTTCGGATTGTCAATTTTCAAGCTACGATCAAACACAAATTGATGAAGTTAGACTTGAGTGGGTGCGTCATGTTTTTCAACACATGTAGCTATCTTACATGTTCAAGTTGGAACAAATGAAACATTATGTAGTCGACTTTGCTATTCTGATATGTTTTCTTTATCATTAGGATGTATGTTAATAACTATGTAATTTGAAAAAAAGTAAACTAGTTCTCCGGTATCTCCACAATGGAATACATTTTGCGTAAAGCATCTATTTGAAATATGTAACAGGTATTGTTGAAGCTTTCGACAGAAATGGTATTATTTTTAAATTGGTTTTGTTTTAAAGACTTCCGTTGTAGTACTTTGATAAATGCCTTAACCGTTATCACGGTGGCGGTAATACTTTGGTTTTTCCTCTTTATTTAGGAGTTTTAATAATTATATTTCTTTAGTAATTATAATATGTTTTCTGGAATAATCTAGAGTAGAAAGTTAAAAAAATTCAGGGTGTAAAAAAGTCTTTACCAGAGCTTAGTTTTTGAAATAAAATAAATTTTATTTTTGGGGGCACCCTATGTTTTATTTTGGGAAAGAAGAATTTCTTATTTTGGAAAGTTGTCGGAAATGGAATTTTTCTAAAAATAGTAATTTCCGAAAATATAAAGTTTTGAAAAATAAATGTTTCTAAAATTAATTGTTTGGGCAGGTATGCAAGGAATTCAGGTATGTATTATGTCTTATTGCCTTAATATCATGTGGTGAGATTGGGTAGGAAGTTTGGGCATGTAGGATAGACTTTACCTCTATTCTTTCATGTATTTAAGTTCATGTTTTGAGATGTTGCTTATGTGAGTAGCTATGTGTAAAAGAAATTGTATGTTAGCCACCAGACCTTTTGTTGTAGAACTGTTAGCTTGGTCTTGTTGTGGGAAGGATGGTCCATTAGTCTTAAGTGTTGTGCAGGATGTCAAATAGCATGCCTAGTAAGGACACTCAAATAGGGACATTGGAATAAAAGGACTATGAGAGTCCACCTCAATATGTCTAGAAGATACTATTTTGTTGTTGGTTCATGAGTACAGT
>PYUH01000015.1:2465166-2470166 GCA_016808085.1 Suaeda aralocaspica | reverse complement strand
TATCTCCGTCGTAGGGTAACCTCATTTGGCCTGAATGAGGACTCACGTTCCTTTAATAAATAACTTGCTTATAATTGCTCACTTAACTTTACTTTACTTTAAACTTGACTTAGAAGACTCTTTGACTTTGACTTAACTTGTAAACATGACACTTATGGTCAAAAACTTGCTCAAAACATGCACAAAGGCAACATAACTCATGGACAACCTTTAAGACACTTAAATATGTCAAGTAAGACTCTTAAACTTCTTATTATAAAATTATATAGCTGCTGTCCAGAATTTAAACTTAACTCAAAACATAATCGTAAAGTCAAACATACACCGTAAGACTCCGGAAACACAATTAAACAACATAGAAACTCTTAAACACTTAACGAACACTTGCTTAAGACTCTTTCCACTTTTAGTAACCTTATATTAATAGTAAGTGACCTTTGAAAACATTTTTAGAAGTTTCCATTTTTAGAAAGTTGAATTAGGAAATTAGGTTAATTGATTTAAGTGATAAAAATAGAAATAAATTATGAAATAAATACCAAAATTAATAAAAGTTCGAAAAAAGTTTCCAAAACCTTTTACTGCCTAAACGAAGATCTTAAACCAAATTTCGTTGCTAAACAAGGTCTATGTGGTTTTTAGTAGATTTTTGACCAAAAACCCTAAAACTAGCAAGAAAACATTTAAAAATCCGAATTAAATACCTAATTAATCTTATAGGTCGTAAAACCACTTTTATAATTCACTTTTATACATATATTAACCAGTAACAATCTTTAGAAACCTTAGTTTACATTTTAGATATTTTTAAAAGATTTATTTTCGAAAATAGTCCAGGGTGGTCAAAACCAATCTAAATTTTATTTAAAATATTAGAAAATCTTTTTAATGACTAAATAAACTCTAAAAACCCATATTTTGTCTTACAAATCCATTAAAAATAGTCTCATGGTCAGATTCGACATTTAAAGTCTCTGGAAAAATAGATTTCGGTAAAAACACCAAAACCCTTAAAACAACTAAATAATTTTATCAACCAACATAAACTTCATCAAAAATTACAAACTTTTAACACAATTTAATATGCAGTATAAAAAGTCCAGAATAAAATATGACGAGGATGGATAAGCAATTTAAACTCATGAAATCAACAAAACCAATAAAACGGCAGATTTCCAGTTTAGCACAAACAATTTGATAGGGTATAACATGATCGTTTTCTAGACTCAAACTTTTGACATACTCTTCTATTTCTCAAACCCTAAATTTTCATGCAATTATACCTTTGATATACTACACATACCTTTTTCCACGAAATTTTCTTCCTTTCTAGAGCAAATCCTAGCTAAACTCGGTTCCTTGCATTAAAAATATAAAAATACAATTAGAACTTCTTCCAACACCATAAAAATGTCATATAACTAATATAAAACCCCTATACCAAACTACAAGAAATTTGGCTTTGGGCAACGAAATAACAGGTAAAGGGCCACGAAATTTTAAATTCGAAGCCTTAGATATGCAACATGGGCATCAAAAAATTTTTGGTTGCCCATGTATATATTTGGGCAACGAAATTGTAAGTGGTAGCCCAAAGTTTTATTTTGTGCGACGAGTATACAAAATGTGCTACAAAAGTTAAATTCGTCGCCCAACATACATATTGTGCAACGAAAAATTTAAAAATTTTGTTGCCCAAAATAAAAAAAAAAGGCGGAAAAATATTATTCCCTATAAAATCGGCACGAATCACTTCTTCCACCTTCTTCCTCCTAAACCGCTCAATCTGTTTTCCCAACTTCTCACGTACTTCTCACCTTCTTCCTCGCATTCTTTCTTCCTCACAAATCTGATTCTCAACCAATTTTCACTCTTTCTTCCTCACAAACTCAATTCCGCCAATCTGAGTACTTGATAATACTCACAAAACTCCTCACAAAATTCGGGAATTCTTGCTGTTATTAGTAATTGATACTACTTCGAACCAAATTAGCTTCAATAACAGTGAAATCTGCGCAATTTTGACTTGTGCTTCAAAGTAGTTTTTTGCAATTCTCCTTCTCCAGGTAATTAGACCAATCTTGTTGTAATTAATTTTTGTTATTTACTCTTGTTATTGTTGGTTCAAATTTATGGTGTTCATCAATCATCAATTGCATGTTCGAATTATCAATTATCAATTGCTGTTATTGTTGGTTCGAATTTATGGTGTTTTGAGCATAATATCAATTATCAATTGGTAATTATCAATTCATGTTCGAATTATCAATTATCAATTGCATGTTCTAATAATCACAATCTATAATTGATTTGTTGCTATTATTGTTTGTTATTGGTAATTAAACTACTGTTATTGTTTGTTATCTGAGCATTATTATCAATTGATTAGGTTAAAAACTTAAACTAAAAGAGAGAATCAGTAAGGAATCGATTAGGTCAGAAACTGGATTGACAGAAAGAAATTATAAAGGCAGTAAATTGAATTTCAGATTTAAGATTTTAGATTAGGTCAGTAAATTATAAAGATTTAAGAAATTGAATCGATTAGGTCAAATTCTGTAGGCTGTGGTGCTGGTTGCTTGGTTGCTGCTGCTAGTTTTATGGTGTACATCAATTTTGGTGCTTGGTGAGACTAATGCTGGTTAGTTGTTGGGAGCAGATGTCCCTAGTGCCTGTTGTATGGAGGTGGTGGCAGTATACTGCTGTGGCTGCTTTTGTTTTGTTCTTGCAGGCCTCCTATGCTGAAGTTTTGGTTGGTTTGGATGTTTGGAGGTTTTCAGTGGTTGTGACAGTGGTGCAGGTGATTTGCAGGCTGTTTTCAGTGATTTGCAGGGTGTTTTCAGCAGTGGTTGGTCTTTGCTTTCCAGTGGCTGCATGTTTGGTGGTTGGTTGTTATTGGGTGGTTACTTGCTGCTGTTATGGTTTGTACTGGCTGTAGTAATGCAGGCTTGCAGTTTGTGTTAATATGCAGTTTGTTCGTGAGAATGATTCCTGATTTTTTTTGGTGTAGTGTGTTGTTTTATGCATTGGTTTTTTACTGCTGTAAGCTGTCTGAATTGCAGTGCTGCAGTTTTATGCTGGGGTTGTCAAGAGGTGTCATTGGATAACAAAGAGTAGTGGTAAGTTAAGTTGTAGCTATTGCATGATTATATGAATTATTTACTTTCATGCGTGAGATTATTGAAACTTGTTTTACACTAATAATGCTTTCACTTTCTTTATTACTACGTAGTATACTAGCACTTGGATATCATTATATATGTTCAAGAAGAATCTATTGCATGATGTATTTATAAGTGCTCTAAGACCCTTTTTTCACCTCATTTTCACTTGAATTCAATTCATTATATTTTAGTGATTTGATCTTGAGTCGTCATATTATCATTCATTTCAATAAATTTTAGTAATATACGTTAAGTTCAGTACAATTTAGTTTGAATAGCTTTCAGTTAGTCATCAATTTCTTTACATTGATTATTTATGGAGCTCAATATACATCAACTTGACGAAGCTCTTGCATGACTAGTTTATGTTATGGTTTATGTAGTAGTCAATTATAGTTGGGTCTCTTTATGTAATGCTTGCACTTTTTTTTTTTTTGGTAAAATGTAAGCAATTTTATTACCAAAAAGAGAATAATTACAACCTAGCACTACTTTGGCAAAACTGACTCAGTTCTGCGCTAAGTAGTCCAAAACAAAACTCAACTATACAAATTTCTATCCCAATCAAAACAAATCAGCAAACTTATACAAACAAAATATCAAAACCAAAAACACCAACAAAACAACCTGCTCAAATAAACATTCCCAACAGCAGCCTTCAGCAGCAAAGAAACCCCAAACACCAGCCTAATATCAGACCTTCAGCCTGCAATACCCAAAAAAAAACCCAACCTTCAATCTGCAGAAACCAACCAAGAACTTCAAAAAATAACAGCAACTGCATTCAGAAACATCCAAACCACAAGAACCTGCAGACTGTTGTGCTGCAGTCCACCAACCAGCAACCTGCAGAAACAATAGGCTGCACAGCAGCTTCAACCCACCAGAACATTAGCTATAGCCTGCAACCCAACCAGGGAGAACAGTAGTAGCAAACCAGCAAAGCTGCAACCAAGAATGATCTGCTCCATCTCCTCACAGCAGCAGCAAGACAGCTGGACCACACCAGCTAACCCCCTTAAACCTCACAACTAAAACCCAACACACACCATCCACAACCAAAACACCCCAAACACCTTCCAAAATAACCAGCTGCACCTACACAAAACCCTTTTCCACAGCACACCAAATAGCAAACCCCAACTTGCTGCACTGAAACCACCACCAAAAAAAACTTGCTGCACTGAAACCAAACAAAACAGCCAAACCAGCCAAAACTTCAAAAAAACCAGCAACTACATTCAACACAGTCACCACACCAAACCTGCAAACTGTTGTACTGCAGTCAGCAGCACCAAACAGCAACCTGCAGACCAAAACAAGCACCCCAAGCCTCTGCATCCAGTCCAGCATAAACCACCATTAACCACAGCAGCACCAGGGTCCCTGCAGCAATAAACTCACACTCCAACACAAACCAACTTAGCCACAAACCTGCAGTAAACAACAGCAGCAACCTGCAGCTAATCAGCCACACCAAAAAGGGACTCCAAGACGAAAGACTTCCCATAACAGGCCAGAACAGCATTCTTCCTAACAGCCTTTAACAACAACCTGCACACATAAAAAAAACCTTTCTCCATAACCACCCCTGACACCCCAACCTTAATGCTTGCACTTAAATTTAATTTAATTTTGGCTATGACATCTTCGCTCATGTAATATCTTTACATGCATTCTAGTATAAGTAAAATATGTGTTGTGACATTTAAGAATCCTTATGCATTTACTAAAAACTGTAGTATAAGATAAGTTAAAATCATATTTATTAGCACACTTGTTATTAAGTTTCCTATACAAATTAATAATTACATCATTTTATATTTTAACAAGACG
>PYUH01000015.1:2441676-2452672 GCA_016808085.1 Suaeda aralocaspica | reverse complement strand
ACAGCATGTAGTGTTTTGTTTCTATTGTGCTAGTTGTGGTCTGGTGTGTTGATTAGGTGGTTGTTGGTGTTGTTTGCGTGGCTGGTTGGCTAGCTTAATCTTGTTTGATTGGTACTTCTCGATACGTACTTATGATTATTTACTTCTCTTTGACATGTAGCTTAATGAGCCACCTACTCAGCCATCTCAAGAGGTTGAAGGATCAAATGATGCACTTGAAACTCAGGAGGATCCTTTGTACCTTAAGTTATTTGAGAAGACTAAAAAGTAAACTCTTTGTCCATTTTTATATTTGGCGTCTGTGTGATAGTTATAGGTTATCTTGTTTCATGCAGTTAAAGCAATTATAAAGTTGTTTGTTATATGCTTTACTATTACCAACTTTATAATGATCACAATATTGAATAAATTGTGTGTATTAGGCATAAAGGAAGTGGCTGGGAACCTGGTGCCGAAAAAGATTATGAAGCGCTAAAAAAGATTCATGAAAGAGAAATTGAGAAGCATGGTGAGGATACACTAAGCGTCAAATCTGCTTATATGCAGGTTTTTAAAGAAAAGTCAGGGTATGTGAGAGGACTTGGTCCCGGAGCTCGTCCACCAAAGAAAAGCAGAGTTGAAGGTGAGAGTAGTAATGAAGTAAGGGTAGAATTATCAGCAGAGATTCAACAAATGAGAAACGAGGCTGCAACAAAAGAGGCTTCACTTATTAATGAAATTGAGACCCTTAAGGCATCTAATGATGAGCTCAAAACTTCAAATGCAGAGCTTATTGCATCAAATGATGAACTCAAAGCAAGTGTATCAAGAATCAATATCGAATCAATCAGACGTGAAAAGAAGCTCAGAGAAGAAATGGTGAAAATGTTTGAAGAAATTAGGTAAAAATGCTATCCTTTCTTCCTTATTCATAATTATTAGTGTTTGAATATAAAAATTTTTTTTTTTGGTGCAAATGTAAGATTTTATTAATCATTCACATTGCTTTGGTGTGAGAATCAGAGAAGCATTTGGGTATGTCCTAGCATTACATACTAGTTACAGACTCATAAGGTTTATGTATAGGTTATTTAAAGTAGGTGTTGTAATTTAATAGGGGAAGCAGGGGAGAAGAAGAGAATGTTAAACATGCATGACTATCTAGGAAATTCAGAGGTTTATGTTTTGACATTAATCAATTTGTCGTGGTTAATCTATGTTTAGTTGATCTTTAGTTTATCAAGTTTGTTGAGGTAATTAAATTTGTAGGAAAACAACCGGAGGTAATTTTTGAGAACTGCCTGAGATCAATTCATCAGGTATGTTGAGGTAAATAAACTTGTCAATTTGTGGTCTCTTGTTTTGGCTAATGGAGTATGATGAATGGTAACTAGCATCAATGTTATGCACTTTTTACATCATATAATATTTTAGTAGTTGTCTCTCTTTATGGTGAACGAATTTTGACGGAATTGTGCTATGACCTTAGTTGGTTTTGTTATACAATTTTTGGCTCTCTGATTGTATATATATATATATATATTTTGATTCTACAGGAATGGCAGGTAGCTAGTGGAGATTGACTATTAGAATGGATGAATTATATATGTGCAGCGCAACGTCCACAAGAACCAATTGTAACTAGGTTAAGACTTCTAATATTAGTTAGTTATATATGTTTTCCTAATTTGTATTCGCAAAATCAAATAGCTCTTGGTTGTATTTGCTCGACAAAGTCATTGTGACACTTAAACTTTTTCTTGATATTAGTTGATCGATTTATGCTTTAATGATCAAATCTAATGTCATTGAGCTTTCACTAGTATTATTATTGGAATGTATGGTAATTTCCTCCACAGGCTTCATCCAATGAATTATCTTGGCTAGGAGCATATTGTGCTCATATTCATGATTATATTTTACGTTGTCGAAGCATCTTTTGTCTTCTATAAGGTGATTAAATCGTTGCACAAAACAACATAGGCAACCATATTAATTTTGGTGCAAAAAAAAGTTTAGGACCTTTGGGCGACGAAATATTCGTTGCACAAAAATATAACGATATGGGCATCACATATTTTCGTGGCACAAAAAGAGCAATAGGCAACTAAATCAATTCATTGCACAAACAGCAATAGACAACAGTTGTTGCACAAAATTATTTGGGCAACCAAAGTAATAGAGTCTAAGCTACTAAAGATTTGGTAGCACAAAACACACATTGTGCAACGACTTCAATTTTCGTCGCCCAAAATCCATTGGGAGTCGAGCCTTGGGCGTCGACCCCACGACGAGTTTTAACTCGTTGCCGAATCCCTTGGGCGACGAAAATCAGTGTTTGGGCGTCGAATTTTTTCGTTGCCCAAACTAAATTTTCTTGTAGTATCGTGCACTACTTTTATGTATAAGTATTTTTCATGATTTTATATCATTAAAATCGCAATAAAACCGCAAAATTTCAACAAAGCTATCATAATAAAAATTTAAAACCCACTTAAATATATTTAAATGCTCTATTTTTACAGTAGAACATCATAATATAAAAATCTTGAATTTTAGAACAAAAATCGAAGCAAAAAGAATTTTTTTTTTTTAAACAATGAGTGGATTGCGCAATTGGCTTGATTTTTGTCTACTATGGTGGCTCTATGGGAGGAAGAGGAAGATATCTTGAGCAGGAGGGAAGTAAGAGCTTGAAGATGGTGATGGTGGTGTGCAAGTTGGTGGCGTGTGGCGGTTGTGGTGGTGGCTCAAAGTGAGCCACACCTCACTCGTGAAAACAAAGGAAGAGAGAAAGAAAGAGAGAGAAATTTTTTGATTTTTGTGAGAGACTTTCAAGTGAGTTTATGATGAAGTATTGGGGTATTTATAGGTCAGTAAGGACTCCAAGCAGGCCGGCAAAGGAGGGGAGAAAAGGGGGACTGGATTTGCAATCCAATCTCTAAACAAGATAGCTTTTGATCAAAGATAAAGATTAGGTGTTCATGGCATATTTTGAAAATTTTAATCTATCTTTAAAATTCTGAAAATTATTTTATTTTGATGACATAAAATATTTAGATAATTAAAACAATTAATTTATAAGATAAATTGACCATAAAATCATTTGGGCTAAAGCCCTACTCGAAATTTAGGGTAATATGGCCTAATTAGTCCGAAAATTCCTTTAATAAAAACCCAAAGCTATTTTTTCTATTTTTAGAAGTTAAATTAAATATTTAAAACCTCTCTTAGAAACATTTAAAAATTCTTGAATAAAACATTATAAAAATTATTATATTTAAAACCTTATAAAACCATAAATTATATATATATAAGCTTTATATATAAAATTCCTAAAACTATAATTATAATCATTTATAATTATAAAATAAAGTCTCAAAGATGCGGGGGATTACACATTAGGCCTAGTGCTTCACCTTGGGGAGCACCAGTGCTGTTTGTAAAGAAGAAAGGTGGGAGTTTTAGGTTGTGTATTGGCTATAGGGAGGTGAATCAGATGACGATCAAGAATAAGTATCCTTTACCGAGGATTGATGACTTGATTGATCAATTAAAAGGAGCTATTATGTTTTCAAAGATTGATTTGAGGTCAAGATACCATCAGTTGAGAATTGCTAACAAGGACATACTTAAAACGGCTTTTCGTACAAGGTATGTACATTATGAGTTTACTGTTATGCCTTTTGGGTTAACCGATGCGCCAGCAATTTTCGTGGACTTGATGAATAAGATTTTCCAACGATTTTTGGATAAGTTTGTGGTTGTTTTCATTGATGACAATTTGGTGTACTCTAAGAGTAAAGACGAGCATGTAGAACATTTAAGGACAATTTTTGTGACATTGAGGGAGAATAAGTTGTATGCTAAGTTGTCGACATGTGAGTTTTGGTTGGATAAAGTAGCATTCTTGGGACATTTCATGTCAAAAGAGGGAGTTGAAGTAGACCAAGCCAAAATCAAAGTAGTAAAAGAGTGGCCTACATCTAAGAATGTAAAAAATGTACGGAGTTTCTTAGGGTTAGCAGGGTATTAGAGGAGGTTTGTGAAGGACTTTTCGAGAATTGCTAAACCAATGACATCGTTAATGAAGAAAGATTGTAAGTTTGTGTGGAGTGATAAGTGTGAAGAGGCATTTCAGACCTTAAAGGAGCGCTTGACTACAGCTCCAGTGCTGACTTTTCCAGATGGAAGTGATTCTTATGATAAGTATAGTGATGCTTCTAAAAATTGTTTGGGATGTGTGTCAATGCAAAAGAGAAAGGTGATTTCGTATGCTTCAAGGCAATTGAAGCCATACGAGGTAAACTACCCTACTCACGATCTTGAGCTGGCGGTGATCGTGTTTACTTTAAAGATATGGAGGCCTTACTTGTATGGAGTAAAGTGTAGGATATACACGGACCACAAAAGTTTAAAGTTGTGTTTCACTCAAAAAGATTTAAACATGAGACAGAGGAGATGGCTTGAGTTGATCAAGGATTATGATTTAGATATCCAATACCATGAAGAGAAGGCCAATGTGGTAGCGGAGATTAAGAAGAACCAGGAATAAGATGTGAAATTGGACAGAATAAAGGAAAAATTGAAAGCGGGAAATGCTATGGACTTCAAGATCCATGAGGATGGGACTTTAAGGTATAAAGAAAGGTGGTGTGTACCACTAAAATGTGAGGATTTGAAACGAAGAATCATGGAGGAAGGTCATAATACCCCGTATTCAGTGAATCCTGGAGGCGATAAGCTGTATAAGGATTTGAAGAAGGTGTATTGGTGGCTAGGATGAAAAGGGAAGTGGCCGAATTTGTGAGCAAGTGTCTTACTTGTCAGAAAGTGAAATTTGAGCATAAGAGACCGCAACGAGAAGTCCAACCACTTAAAATACGAGGATGGAAATGGGATTGCATATCAATGGACTTTGTAAATTGCTTGCCCAAGTCGAGGAATCAAAATGATACCATATGGGTTGTGATGGATAGGCTTACTAAGTCAGCGGTGTTTATACCAATGAAGGATATACTTGGAGGATGGAACAACTTGCAAAGGCTTACATAAAGCATGTTGTGAGGCTACATGGAGTTCCAAAGGATATCGTGTCAGATAGGGATTCTAGGTTTCTTTCGAAATTCTGGAAAAGTGTCCCGGAGAACTTTGGTACAACGTTGAAAATGAGTACAATTTTTCATCCAGCAACCGATGGACATGCAGAGAGAACCATACAAAGTTTGGAGGACATGCTAAGAGCTTGTGTAATGGACTTTCAAGGGAAATGGGAGGATCACTTAGATCTCATTGAGTTTTCATACAACAATAGCTACCATGTAAGTATTGGCACCTTTTGAGGATTTGTATGGAAGGAAGTGCAGAAGTCCCTTATGGACATAAGGGAGACAGTGATTCTAGGACCTCAATTGGTTGATGAAATCACAGATAAGATAAGAGTAATACAAGCAAATATTCAAGCGGCACAAGATAGACAAAAGTCTTTTGCGGACCAAAAACTCCAAGAAGTTGTGTTTGAAGTTGGTGATAAGGTGTTACTTAAGGTATCACCCTATGAGATCTTGCACTGAGTTAGAAAGGTTCGTTGCATATAAACTAGCATTACCAACGGAGTTGAGAAAAGTTCACAATGTCTTTCATGTGTGTCAACTAAGAAAACATGTTCTGCATGGGTCACATGTGTTATAGCCTGAAATGATAGAGTTAGACAAAAGTTTGACCTATGAGGAGAGGCCAATTAAGATCCTTGATAGTAAAGTCAGGAATACTCATAGGAAAAGTGTCAAAATAGTAAAGGTATTGTGGTCTAACCAAGAAACTGAGGAAGCTACTTGGGAGGCTGAAGATATGATAAGAGAAAAGTATCCAGAGTTACTTCAGGTTAGTAGGTAGAGTTACGGGGATGTAACTCGATTCTTAAGGGGGGTAGAGTGCGATCTAATTTCGCGTGTTTTACCCTCAATTTTGCATGTTTTTACGAGTTTTTAGTAAAGTTTTTTGCCGGTCCACTAACAAGTTGTCAAGCAAAAGTAAAGTAAATGTCTAACGTCTACAACAACATAGTATTATAATGAAAAATCCTGAAGTAAATGCAATCTCTATTCAAATTCCTTACAATAATTTACCTAAATTTTTGGGACGAAACTTCTTTTAAGGGGGTAGATTGTAATACCCCATATTTTCAAGTATTTTAAGGAGTTATTTTCGTATTTTATACGTAGGTTTTTAATATTTTTATTCAGAAATTATATTCATTGAGAATATTAAAAACACAGGAAATTTAAATAAATTTTAATCAATATAATTATTTAGTGTTTATAAATAATACTTTATGTTTTGAAAAGATTCTAAAAATAGAATTTTTATAGTTTCCTAAGTTGTTTTAAAACAAGGGCATATAAGTAATTTCAAGGATTAAGGGTATTGGTGGAATTGCACCAAATCCTACTTTGGGGCCTATAAATAACCCTTAAAACCCTAGTTTTTAGATTTATTTTGCAACTTGGTGATTTAGGATTCCAAAAATTTAGAGAGAAAAAGAGAGAGAAAAAAAATTTCGAAAAAAGGGGGGTTCAGATTTCCGAAGGAAGGAAAAACAAAACTTTTTGGCTGTTTTGCCGGAGCCTCGCCAGAGCCCCGCCTGCCCGCCTGCTGCCTGCGTCGCTGCCGCTGCAGCCTCGCCGGCCACTCTTCTCTCCCCTTTGGTGTTTTCGAACTTTATAATAAAAAAAAATTTCTTCCTTTTTGATTCAATCTTGCAAATTCATGTTTACAATTATGATTAATTATGTTTTTATAACTTTCAATCATGTTTTTATGATGTTATTATTTATATTAAAGCATGAATTTATTTGTTGTTCATGAAATTTTAGATTAGGGTTTATAAAATTTTGAAATTCTTGATTTTATGGGTTTTAATGACTTAAACTTCAATATTATGATCACAAATTGTTGTTGGTTGAATTTATGATGATTTTATGAAGTTTAGATTGAATTTTAAAGGCTTTAAACATAAATGATATTTCAGTCCAAATTTTGTAGTCATGAAAATCAATAGAATAAATATTACGAACATGTTTTGGTTTATGAAAAATTATTCTAAAGCATAGCTTTGTTTCATAATGATGCTGAACTAGTGGATTGTAAAAGAGTTTATGATGAATTTATGATGTTTTTATGAGTTTTTAATGGGGTTTAGATGAATAAATAAAGTGGTAAATTTTTGTTAACACTTATTTATGCCCAATAAAAATAGAAAGTATTGTATATTGATCTTAGGACATGACTATAGCCTTTTATGATCAAAATATGATATTTAGAAAGGCTTAAGGGTGTTTTAAGAAGGTTTACAAAGCTGCCATTTTTGGAAAATTACCGAAAATCAAGTATTTTGCCATAGAAAAATTAAAATAAAGTTTGGAATTGAATAGAGATCATATAGGGAATAAGTTTATTTAATCTCAAGCATTTTAGGTAACTTTATTTTGTTTACTAGTTGATTAAGTTGCTTTGTTATCTTTTGAACACACTTTTTAAAGTTTTCTTTTTTTTTTTTACTTCAATTTGAATTCAATTCATTAAAGTAGTTTCAGTTAAAAAAAAAACAGCAATCTTAATGGGTTTATTATTGGTTTTGACAATGACCCATTATTCAGAATTCCATCAATTTGTTTATGATGCTTGTGATGTTTCTTTTTGTTGAATGTGTGACTTTTTGTCTAGCTGGCTGCGAGTGTGAGCGATTGAGTGTGTGTGAGTGAGTGCGTGAATGTGTGACTTTTTGTGTGGCTGGTTGTGAGTGTGAGTGATTGAGTGTGTGTGAGTGAGTGCGTGAATGTGTGATTTTTTGTGTAACTGGCTGTGAGTGTGATCGATTTGGAGTTTGGTTGTCCGTTTGGGTTTTTTGGTTTTGATTTTGGTTTCGGTTCTGGATTTGTGGGTTTTTTTTTTACTTCAGCTTTGTTTGCTATTATTATGCTAAATATAAACATTAAATGTCATATATACATTTATATTGATGATTTCAAGTTACATTGAGTTGTACCACATAAAATTGAGTTCAAAATTACAATAAAAAAAAAAGCAGCAACAAGGGGGTCGAGAAGGCAGCTAGCAGCAATAGCAATAACGGCAGATGGACACAGCAGCAGCAGTAATAACGGGAGATGAACACAACAGCAGCAGTAATAACGGGAGATGAACACAACAGCAACAGTTAGAGGAGGGACACAGCAGCAGCAAGGCAGCAACAACATCTATGACAACATAAAACCCAAGTTATTCATAAAACAGAACTTATTCACAAAGTCACAAAGTCCTCAACACCTCAAAGATTAAATTTTGCACATAAAAATCTTTTATTTGAATTAAATTAAAAAATAAAAATAAAAAATGCATAGATCTTCGAGTAACACGAGAGTTTCAGGGGAATTCTACAGAAATACATCATNTGCCGCCGAAAAATATGACCTCAACATTCTAGGGTTTCCATTTTCCAGTTTTCCACCATTAAATCATCATCATCAACCAACAAACTCGAGTTTCGCTTCAAATTTCAAACTCGAGTTTTCCAGTCACCTCAACATTCAAGCTCAATTCTGCTTCAAATTTTGTCGATTCTTCTGTTGAACCGTCGAAGGTAAACCATCGATTTCTCCTTTTTTTTTTTGTTTAATGGAAGCTTTATTCTTCTGTTTNTTTTTTTTTAATGGAAGCTTTATTCTTCTGTTTTCGGCTATAATTTTTGGTAGATCTGCTTCATTTTTGTTTGATTGTTCTCATTTTACTGATTTTTTTTATTTTTGATAATTGCTTCGTTTTTCTTCTGTTACTTGGGTTGCTTCGTTTTTGGGTTGGGTTTTTGATTTTTTTTCCTTTTCTCGATTTTTTGTTGTTCTGATGTTTCTACTGTTGCATTTATTTATTTACTTGAGATTTTAAGATTAATTAGGGTTTATGATGGATAATTTTGAGAGTTTTGTTTATAGTTTTGATTATTATATCTACTGAATTTTGAAACTTGTAATCAATATCTTAGTTTTTTTGGGTTTCTGACAAAAATCCTTAAAATTAGCTAAATTTGGTTAATTGCTAATCTTTGTTGATGATGGAAACTTAGAAATTATGTGAAAGTTTCTATTTTTAGCATCTGGGTTTTGGAAAATTAGTTATTAATTGTATTTTCTGAAGTGGGGTTTCCTTAATTTGAATCAAGTAATTGATGATGAGGGTTTTTCATGTAATATTACTGTTAGTATTATTGTTGTTTGGTTTCATAAGTTGTGATTTGTTGGATGAAGAATCTGAAACTGAAAATGAAGGTTTGGGAACTCCAAATTATGATAGGTTAGATGAAATTATGATAGGTTTGGATGAAGAACTTGAAGTTACGGTTCCTTTAAAATCAAAATCTGATAACGAATATCAATGAGCAAACTTCGAGGGTTTGGGTTTGATTGAAGGTGGAAAACAAGAAGCAACCTTGGGGGAGTTAGGGCTTATGGAGACACACAAGGCTTCTTGGGTTGGCTAGGGTGGATTTTTACGTGTGCATGGTGACATGTACAAGCTTAATCACATAGTTTTCAAGCAATTATAAGTTAGTAGTTTAGAAATGTTGAGCTATATGGGTTTTCTTCCCACGTCATTTGATAGGGTTTTACCATATGGTGTTTTGTGATTTCTTGATTAGTTTAGGAGTCATGGTTGATGGATCAAGCATGGAAACACAAAAAATGAGGTTTCTTGAAATAAGATTGAATCTTGAAGAGTTTCTTGAAGCTCTTGAAATCGGAAGTCCACAAAAATCAACGAGAAACAAAGCAAGTAATATATGGCGGGATTTTTGAAGGATTTTTGAAGTTTGGGCAACGTTGTCAACAGAGGTTTCCGTGTTGTTTGACTTGGTCAACTTGAGTTTGTTATTCGGATATATGGTCCTTAGAATAGATTTCCAAAATATCTAAGATTTAGACTAGAAATCAGTTACAAAATATATGGTGCAAAATTGTATCCGGTTTTGATAAGATTTTCTTGTTATCCTAATCTTAGTTTGTTATACCATATATCTAAGGTAGTTAGGAATGTTAGGATTCCAAATATTGTGTGATATGTTTAGCTATAAATAGGATGTAAAATACATCAATAAAATCAGATTAGCTTGATTGAAAAACACTTTGTTTTCCGGTTTTCATTGTTCCCGAAGTAAACAAAATTTTGAGGGTTTCTTGTGAGAAATTCGATCAAGTGAGTGGTGCTTTGAGCTTATCTCACGTGAGGATAGTTCTTAGGATTTGAGGGTGCTTGCTTTAATCAAATTCTCAATTATTCGCCTTAGAAGTTCAGATTTGTGGTGCGTGGCTTTATCAATTGAAGTCTAAGTTTCCTTTGTGTGAGTGGCGTTGTCTATAACAAAATTCACATCAACTTTTGGTGCTTTCGTTGAGAGATTCGTTCCTTCAAGTATTCATCATGGCTCAAGAAGGTGGAGACGAACATCCACAAGGATTCACGAAGGGTTTGAGCTTGGCTCAAGCAAAAGAGCTACGTAGCAAGGGGAGATTGACGAGTTAAAGGCTCGTTTAGATGAAGTCCTAACCATCATGGCTTCTACCAAGAAAACTCCTACTAAATCTAAACAAGAGGATGGCTCATCATCAAGTTCAAGTGAGCAAGAAAGTGTGAGGAGTGTACGTAAGCCAAAGAAAGGATTCTCATCAAGTTCTAGTGATGATGAGGAACTAAGATCAAGGCACAAACGTGAAGGAAAGATGAGGGATGATGATCGAAATCCTAAACTAGAAATTCCTGAGTTTAATGGAGGTATGGATCCTGAAAAGTTTTTAGATTGGATTCGTAGGGTTGAGAGGATTTTTCGTTACAAAGAATATGATGATCATAAGTCTTACAAATTGGCGGAATTAAAACTCACTTCCTATGCAAGTTTATGGCTTGAGGGTTTACAAAGAAAGAGAAGGAAAGAAGGTAGATCAAAAATATCTTCATGGTCTAAATT
>PYUH01000015.1:2390562-2441651 GCA_016808085.1 Suaeda aralocaspica | reverse complement strand
GGGTTTTTTTTTACTCAGCTTTGTTTGCTATTATTATGCAAATATTAAACATTAAATGTCATATATAACATTTTATTGATGATCAAGTTACATTGAGTGTGTACCACATAAAATTGAGTTCAAAATTACAATAAAAAAAAAAAGCAACAAGGGGGTCGAGAAGGCAGCTAGCAGCAATAGCAAAAGGCAGATGGACACAGCACGCAAGCAAGTAATAACGGGAGATGAACACAACAGCAGCAAGTAATAACGGGAGATGACAAAAACAGCACAAGTTAGAGGAGGGACACAGCAGCAGCAAGGCAGCAACAACCATCTATGACAACATAAACCCAAGTTATTCATAAAACAGAACTTATTCACAAGTCCAAAGTCCTCAACACCTCAAAGATTAAATTTTGCACATAAAATCTTTTATTTGAATTAAATTAAAAAAAAATAAAAAATGCATAGATCTTGAGGAACACGAGAGTTTCAGGGAATTCTACAGAAATACATCATCATTTTCCAGTTTCCACCATAAATCATCATCATCAACCAACAAACTCGAGTTTCGCTTCAAATTTCAAACTCGAGTTTTCCAGTCACCTCAACATTCAAGCTCAATTCTGCTCAAATTTTGCATCTTCTGTTGAACCGTCGAAGGTAAACCATCGATTTCTCCTTTTTTTTTTGTTTAATGGAAGCTTTATTCTTCTGTTTTCGGGCTATAATTTTTGGTAGACTATCATTTTTGTTTGATGTGTCTCATTTACTGATTTTTTTTATTTGATAATTGCTTCGTTTTCTTCTGTTACTGGGTTGCTTCGTTTTTGGGTTGGGTTTTGATTTTTTTTCCTTTTCTCGATTTTTTGTTGTTTGATGTTTCACTGTTGCATTTATTTATTACTTGAGATTTTAGATTAATTAGGGTTTAGCATGGATAATTTTGAGAGTTTTGTTTATAGTTTTGATTATATATATCTACTGAATTTTGAAACTTGTAATCAATATCTTAGTTTTTTTGGGTTTCTGACAAAAATCCTTAAAATTAGCTAAATTTGGTTAATTGCTAATCTTTTGTTGATGATGAAACTTAGAAATTATGTAAGTTTCTATTTTTAGCATCGGGGTTTGGAAAATTAGTTATTATTGATTTTCTGAAGTGGGGTTTCCTTAATTGAATCAAGTAATTGTGATGAGGGTTTTCATGTAAATTACTGTTAGTATTATTGTTGTTTGGTTTCATAAGTGGTGATTGTTGGATGAGAATATGAAAATGAAATGAAGGTTGTGGAACCCAAATTATGATGGTTAGATGAAATTAGATAGGTTTGGATGAAGAACTTGAAGTACGGTTCCTTTAAAATCAAAATCTGATACGAATATCAATGAGCAAAAACTTCGAGGGTTTGGGTTTGATTGAGGTGGAAAACAAGAAGCAACCTTGGGGGAGTTAGTGGTTATGGAGACACAAGGCTTCTTGGTTGGCTAGGGTGGATTTTACGTGGTGCATGGTGACATGTACAAGCTTATCACATAGTTTTCAAGCAATTATAAGTTAGTAGTTTAGAAATGTTGAGCTATATGGGTTTTCTTCCCACGTCATTGATAGGGTTTTACCATATGGTGTTTTGTGATTTTCTTGATTGTTAGGAGTCATGGTGATGGAATCAAGCATGGGAAACACCAAAAATGAGGTTTCTTGAAATAAAGATTGAATCTTGAAGAGTTCTTGAAGCTCTGAAATCGGAGTCCACAAAATCACGAGAAACAAAGCAGTAATTATGGCGGGATTTTTGAAGGATTTTTGGAAGTTTTGGGCAACGTTGTCAACAGAGGTTTCCGTGTTGTTGACTTGGTCAACTTGAGTTTGTTATTCGGATATATGGTCCTTAGAATAGATTCTCAAAATATCTAAGTTTAGACTAGAAAATCAGATTACAAAATATATGGTGCACAATATTGTTATCCGGTTTTGATAAGATTTCTTGTTCTCCTAATCTTAGTTTGTTATACCATATATCTAAGGTAGTTAGGATAGTTTAGGATTCTCAAATATTGTGTGATAGTTTAGCTATAAATAGGATGTAAAATACATCAATAAAATTCAGATTAGCTTGATTGAAAAACACTTGTTTTCGGTTTTCATTGTTTCACGAAGTAAACAAAATTTTGAGGGTTTCTTGTGAGAAATCGATCAAGTGAGTGGTGCTTTGAGCTTTATCTCACGTGAGGATAGTCTTAGGATTTGAGGGTGCTTTGCTTTATAAATTCTACTAATTATTCGCCTTAGAAGTTCAGATTTGTGGTGCGTGGCTTTATCAAATTTGAAGTCTAAGTTTCCTTGTGTGAGTGGCGTTTGTCTATAACAAAATTCACATCAACTTTTGGTGCTTTCGTTGAGAGATTCGTTCAACTCAAGTATCATCATGGCTCAACGAAGGTGGAGACGAACATCCACAAGGATTCACGAAGGGTTTGAGCTTGGCTCAAGCAAAAGAGCTACGTATGCAAGGGAGATTGACGAGTTAAAGGTCGTTAGATGAAGTCCTAACCATCATGGCTTCTACCAGCAAAACTCCTACAATCTAAAAACAAAGGATGGCTCATCATCAAGTTCAAGTGAGCAAGAAAGTGTGAGGAGTGACGTAAGCCAAAGAAAGGATTCTCATCAAGTTCTAGTGATGATGAGGAACTAAGATCAAGGCACAAACGTTGAAGGAAAGATGAAGGGATGATGATCGAAATCCTAAACTAGAAATTCCTGAGTTTAATGGAGGTATGGATCCTGAAAAGTTTTAGATTGGATTCGTAGGTTGGAGGTATTTTTCGTTACAAAGAATATGATGATCATAAGTCTTACAAATTGGCGGAATTAAAAACTCACTTCCAGCAAGTTTATGGCTTGGAGGGTTTACAAGAAAGAGAAGGAAAAGAAGGGAGGTCAAAAATCTCTCATGGTCTAAACTAAAGAGGAAGGATGAGGAAACGTTTGTTCCTCAAGATTCGAGCAAAATAATTTCATCAAGATGATACATTAAAACAAGATAGAAAAACGGTTGATGAATATATTGTGGAGTTTGAAAAATTGATCATGATTTGTGATTAGAGAGAGAAGGAGGACCACAAAGTGGCTCGTTTTGTGGCTGGTCTAGATGAAAATATAAGGGAGAAAGTCGAATTACAACCTTATTGGACTTTGATGAAGTTTGTAGAGGACAGCAAGGGTTGAGAAACAAGTTGCAACGTAAGCCAAAGACATACTTCAAAACTTATGACCCTAAAGAAAAGCGTGATACTTTCCTCAAAAACCAAACTTGATAAGGTTGCTAAACCACCTTCATCAAGGAAAGAGTTCAACTTCAAAGCCCCAAGTAGTGATTCACGCATGTTTGTTTCAAAGTGTAAAGGACAAGGTCACATTCAAAGAGATTGTCTCATGTAGGGTCCACAACAACTCGAATTGGGTAGATGGGGAAAGCCTTGAAGGAAGAGGAGGAGTGTATGGGGTGAGGGAGAGGAAGAGTATGCCAATTATGAAAAATATGGAGGGAAGAAACGGAGGACAAGTCCAACTAGAAACACAAGGCCAATCCTTGGTGTACGTAGGGATACAATCTCAAAGTGCACAACCTTTGGAGAGTCAAAGAGATAAAATTTTCTCACAAGGTGTAATGTTCAAGGCAAGCTTTGATGTGATATAGATCTGGAAGTTGCAAATGTAGTATCTACATTGTTGGTGGAAAAACTCGCAATTCCTAAAAAAGTACATCCTCAACCATACAAGCTACATTGGCTTAGCAACACAAGCGATGTTAGGTAACAAACAAGTTTGATTGCGTTTAAATGGGTAAATTTGAGGATCAAGTGCTTTGTGATGTTTGTCCCATGGACGCTTGTCATATACTATGGGTAGACCTGGCAATATGAGTTTTGTGAAGTTTAATGGGAGAACAAATGTCTATATTGTGCGCAAGAACCCTAATGAGAAATCATATGCATTGAAACCCTGATGATTTCTAAACCTAAAACAAGCATGGGTAATTTAAAGTGTTTTGTTGGGGGGTGGAAGGAGTTAGAAAGGGAGTTGAAAAAAGTTCTATGTCCTACATGTTGTTAGCCAAAGAGGATATAAGATGAAGCCCCAGAGATTCCTAGGGTTTTGCATCCTATGTGAATGAGTTTCAGCTGTGTTTCCTAATGAGTTGCACCAGGGTTACCACCAATACGAGGAATTGAACATCAAATTGATTATTCCTGGGTCTCAAATTCCTAACAAGCCTGCATATAGATGTAATCCAGAGGAGACAAAGGAGTACAAAGGCAAATTGAGGAATTAATGGAGAGGGGGTACGTGAGAGAGAGAGCATGAGTCCATGTGCTGTGCTACATTATAGTACCTAAGAAATATGGGACTTGGAGAATGTGTATTGATTCAAGGGCAGTTACATATAACCGTCAAGTATAGATTTCCTATACCTAGATTGATGATTTGCTAGATGAATACATGGTTCTCAATATTTTCAAAAATGATTTAAGGAGTGGATATCATCAGATTCGAATGAGGAAGGTGATGAATGGAAAACAGGTTTCAAAACAAAACTAGGGCTTTATGAATGGTTAGTCATGCTTTGGGTTAACTAATGCACTAGTACGTTTATGAGGGTGATGAATGAGGTCTTAAAGCCATACATTGGTAAGTTTGTAGTGGTTTATTTAGATGATATTTTGGTGGATACAAGAGTGTTAATGATCACCTAAGTCATCTAAGGAGTGTGTTTGGGACATTACGAGAAAAAAGCTCTATGCAAAGCTCGAGAAGTGTTATTTCATGGTACCAAGTGTGACGTTTTTGGGGTATATTGTGTCCAAAGATGGGGTTTCTGTTGATCCATCTAAAGGTGAGAAGCTATAAAATCATGGCCAACACCAAAAAACGTGAATGAAGTACGTGCTTTTCATGGGTTAGCCTGTCTATAGGAGGTTTGTAAGAATTTCATCTGTTGTTGCTCCTATAACCGAATGCATTAAGAAGGATAAACCTAAGTTGAGTGGACTAAGGGGGCACAAGAAGCTTTGAATGATTAAGAAGTTGCTTTGTAACACACCCATACTCGCCTTACCAGATTTCTCTAAACCATTTGAAGTTGAGAAGGATGCAAGTGGGGTTGGAATTGGTGCTGTTCTAGTCCAAGGGAAGAGGCCAATTGCTTACTTTAGTGAGAATGATGGTGCTAAACTGAACTTTTCTACATATGACAAGGAGTTCTATGCCATTATTAGAGCTTTGGATCATTGGGTCATTATTTAAGGCCTAATCACTCATACTACATTCTGATCATGAAGCTTTGAAGCACATTAATGGTCAACAAAATTGAATCCAAGACAGCCCAATGGGTTGAATTTTTGCAATCTTTTCACTTCTCTTCAAAGTACAAAACGGGGAAGTCTATGTTGTTGCTGATGCTTTGTCAAGAAGGGTACTTTGCTTGGTGTTTTGAACTTTAAGTTGCTTGGGTGGAGTTGATAACTCAATTTTACGGACAAGATGGAGACTTTGGACCAATATGGCGCAACTTTCAAAGGGTTCTATGAGTTCCTATGTGCTACATGATGGGTTTTATTTAAAGGTAATCTATTGTGCTAACCTAAGGTGTTCTTACGTGAGTTACTAGTAAGGGAGGTCCATGGAGGAGGTATTGCTGGACCATTTTGGCATTACAAGACACTAACCATGTTGCAAGAACATTTCTATTGGCCAAAAATGATTGTTGAGTTGAGGCCATAATGCTCAATGTGCTACTGTCAAAAGGCAAGGCGGCCTTTCATCAAGTTTTATACTCATGCCAGTGCCAGAGGAACCTTGGGAGGATGTTTTATGGATTTCTTGTAGGGTTACCAAGGACAGCAAGAGGGAAAAGATGCAATTATGGTGTGGTTGATAGATTTTCAAAAATGCCATTTTACACCATGTCACAAGACGACGATGCTATGAAGTGGCTGATTTGTTTTAGAGAGATCATTAAAGTTACATGGGGTTCCAAAGACTATTGTAAGGGATAGAGACACAAAGTTCATGAGCTACTTTTGGAATTCACTTTGGAGTTGATAGGTACACAAAACTTTTGTTTAGCACATCTTATCATCCTCAAACAGATGGCCAAACTGAGGTCACAATCGAACACTAGGGGTTTTGTTGCGTGGTTTGGTTAGTAAGACACAAAAGATTGGGATTTGAAGCTTGCCTCATGTGAATTTGCTTATAATAGGTCCCTACTTATGCTACTAAACACTCACCTTCGAGATAGTCTATGAATCAATCCTAAGTTACCAATGATTTTGTAAGTATTCCTAAGGGGAGTTGGTACAAAAGATGCCAAGACAAAGGTTGAGTACATGCAAAAACTTCATGCAAGTAAGGGCTCGAATTGAGAAGGTTAATGATATTTACAAGGCACGAGCAAACAAACATAAATCACAACATGTCTACAAAGAAGGGGATTTGGTTTGGTTACACTTAAGGAAGGAAAGATTTCCAAATCAAAGGAAGAATAAACTTAGCCTCGTTGTGAGGACGTTCAAGATCATAAGTAAAGTGGGGGATAATGCTTATAAATTGGATTACCAGGAGAATATGGAGTCCATGCTACTTTCAACATTGGTGATTTAGGCCTTATGTCCTGATGATCAACTTCGAGGTTTGAGGACAAACTCTTTTGAAGAAGAGGAGGATGATACGAATATCAATGAGCAAAACTTCGAGGGTTGGGTTTGATTGAAGTGGAAAACAAGAAGCAACCTTGGGGGAGTTAGTGGCTTATGGAGACACAAGGCTTCTTGGGTTGGCTAGGGTGGATTTTACGTGTCATGGTGACATGTACAAGCTTAATCACATAGTTTCAAGCAATTATAAGTTAGTAGTTTAGAAATGTTGAGCTATATGGGTTTTCTTCCACGTCATTTGATAGGGTTTTATACATATGGTGTTTTTGTGATTTTCCTTGATTAGTTTAGGAGTCATGGTTGATGGAATCAAGCATGGGAAACACAAAAATGAAGGTTTCTTGAATATAAGATGAATCTGAAGAGTTTCTTGAAGTTCTTGAAATCGAAGTCCAACAAAAATCAACGAGAAACAAAGCAAGTAATATGGCGGGATTTTGAAGGATTTTTGAAGTTTTGGGCAACGTTGTCAACAGAGGTTCCGTGTTGTTTTGACTGGTCAACTTGAGTTTGTTATTCGATATATGTCCTTAGAATAGATTCTCAAAATATCTAAGATTTAGACTAGAAATCAGATTACAAAATATATGGGGCAAATATTGTATCCGGTTTGATAAGATTTTCTTGTTATCCTAATCTTAGTTGTTATACCATATATCTAAGGTAGTTAGGATATGTTTAGGATTCTCAAATATGTGTGATATGTTTAGCTATAAATAGGATGTAAAATAATCAATAAAATTCAGATTAGCTTGATTGAAAAACACTTTGTTTCCGGTTTTCATTGTTTCACGAAGTAAACAAATTTGAGGGTTTCTTGTGAGAAATTCGATCAAGTGAGTGGTGCTTTGTGCTTATCTCACGTGAGGATAGTTCTTAGGATTTGAGGGTGCTTTGCTTTATCAAATTCTACTAATTATTCGCCTTAGAAGTTCAGATTTGTGGTGCGTGGCTTATCAAATTGAGTCTAAGTTTCCTTGTGTGAGTGGCGTTTGTCATAAACAAATCACATCAAAATCAGTGTATGTTAATGAGAGTGGCAATTCGTGGAATCATGTCATGTATTAAATGTATAAATGATCAAATAGCTACCATAGTCTGCTATAGCAATATCCTATCCCAAGATCATCTTGGCTGAAATCGAGCTCTAATAAAAAGAATATACTAAGAAACACTAAACGCAATCACGTGTGATACACTTTTAAAACAACCTATATTCATACATTCTTTTTCTAAATCAAATGTTTTTGACTTATAGCAAATTGTGATTGACGGGAATTGATGTTTCGGCTTTTCTTGTTGTATCGTATTGTGCATATTCGAGTCAACATTTCCCTTTACATACCCACAAATTATATTGGCCTCAGCACGGTTACTCCCCAAATTGTCCAATTTATTTATCAATGCATCTCGTTTCGAGTTTGATCTTACAACTCTTCCCATTTATTCTGTTTGGTGTTTTTTTTTTTTCATGAACATAAAATATGAATAAAGACCTATTTTGGTGTTGCTCGTGCTAAGTTTATTTGTTTTTTAATGATTGGTATGTTGCAGAAATGTTAGGTGATAATACTATAGATTCGACCGCACGAGATGATGGGTATTCGGAGTATGCCGCTCTCCAACGTAATAGGAAGAAGAGGTCGAAGGTTTGGAGAGAGCTGAGGAGGGAAGAATGATAAAGGTAGAGAACCGCAACAGATGTATTCGGGCAATTGAATGTTAAGTGCACACCGTAATGCCGGAACTTCTCATTTAAAACGATTTAGATAGATGTGTGGATAGACCGTAGGATTTAGCATGAGGATGTAGTGATGGAGATTTTGTTTTGATATGAATGAGCTTCGAAAGAAATTATTAAATTTATTGTTTAAGGTGGTCACCTTTCTTAAGATTGAAGAAAAGGATTCAAAAGAATGATGTCTAAATCTAATCCTAATTTATTCCATTTGGTCGTGCTACTGCTAAGAGAGATCTATTATCTCTATGTATTAGAGAGGGATAAGTTGAAAGATATGATGTCTAAAGTGTCCGGAAAAATTTGTTTAACAACAGATAATGGAAGTCAAACCACACTAAACAACACTTTATTTGTATCACTGCCCATTTTATTGATGATGTTGGAAACTCCATAAAAGATTTTAAGATTAGGGCTTTAACTCCTCCATATGATGGAAGTAGTATTGCTAATGAAATTAGTATGTTTCTTGTCAATGGGGCTTGGATGATGAATACTTGCTATTACGGTTGATAATGCCACATATAATGATGTGATGATGTCTACTTGAAAAGGCGACTTGTTCCTAGGGGAGGGCTTCTTGTGGTGAGAGTTTATTCCATATCGGTGTTGCGCTCATTTATAAATCTTGTGGTGCAAAATGGGTTAACTTGCAAAGTGACATTTTGGAAAAATTCGTTGTTGATAAAATGATCACCAAGTCTTCTCATAGGCATAATGAGTTTTAGAGTGGGCGGAAAAATTTTATTCCTGGATAAGAACGGCTACTATGCCTTGATATGCAAGTTCGTTGGAATCAAACAACCTAATGCTTGGCACTACACTTATTTTAAAGATGTTTTTGTCTACTTGGGTCAAATCATGCGCCTCTTAAGTCATTTATTCCTTTGAAGAAGAGTGGGGAAAGTAAGGTATTCATGAGTTCTTACAGTTATTTTATAAAGTTACTTGTATGTTTCGGCTGTGAAACATCCCACTTCCAACTTGTATTTCAAAGGTACGATGGTACATCGTCACTTACTTGAGCGGTAATGGTCCCCATGAGTTTCTAAAAAAATGGTTTTGCCTATGATTTCTAAGTTTGACAAGGATTGTCAGAATACAATGTTTATTTGTCTTGTGCAGCTATACTTGACCCTCGATTTAAGGTAAATTGTGGAATATTGTTTTTGCAAGTTATTTGGGGTTGAAGAGGGTTTGAGAAAAGTTGAAACTGGCTGAAAACTCTAAATAGTTTGTATTTGGACTATAAATTGAAATATGCGGTGTACACCGTTGTAAATGCTTCCTCTCAACCCACTACACTGGGAGTAGAGATTATTTTGATGATTATGTAAATTTTGTAAGTAGTAGGAGACTTGTAGGTCTCAATCGGCTGGAAAGTCACAACTTGATATGTACTTAGATGATGTTGCTCATGATCGAAACTCTGAGTTGGATGTTTTAGAATTTTGGCATCAATGTTCAGTTAGATATCCCGTGCTTTCAATGTTAGCACGAGATTTGTTGACTATCCCAGTTAGCACCGTGGCTTCAGAATCTGCATTTAGTCTTGGAGGAAAGACTATTTCCGCCTCCCGGAGTTCTTTGAAGTCAAAGACTATCCAAGCTTTAGTATGTATGCAAGATTGGCATCGTGCGGAATATGATGTAGAAGAAGATTTGAGAGAGTTTGGTGAAGATTCAGAGGAAGATGAAGCTGTGATTGAAGAGGAGGATCCCTTTTTCTGAAGTTGTGATTTGAGATCTCTTAGTATTGTATCTAACCTTCTTTTTTTATATATGCATCTTGGGTTGTAATGAATTGGAGCCACTATATTATGTAATGAATTAAAAAGAACTAATATATGTACTTATTAAGCTAATATAAAGATTTGAGTAGCTAATATATAGAACTAATATGTTCTCTTTTCATTCATTTGAGTGCACTTGAGAGTTTATGCTATGATTAAGTAAAACCTTTGCTCCATGTTAACAAAACTTGTGTTTGCATTAATGAAATACATAAATGAAAGAGAAACTACTCATTAAGATGTAAGCCATATAATATACAACCCGACCCGCAACTGACCCACAATCGATCATGGACTGACCCTAACCCGACCTTGACCTGCTCAGCCCTGGCCCTGACCCTGACCCGCTTAGCCATGACATCGACCCATAATTGACCCGACCCGTAACCGACCCGCCCAGACCCGCCCCGACCCGCCCAGTAACCAGGCCTAGCAACACTAATCTGCCAGTGTATAGCCCAGGATCTTACCCTGCTAAAAAAAGGAGAAATGCCATATTAGATCTGCTGAAAACGACGTTCATCTTATCCCTCTTGTTCTCCTTCTTTGCACCATATTCAATTAATTATGTTTCACAACATCATAATTCAGCAATAATCACCTGCAGAAAAGGTCTATGCTGTCATAAACTCAATGAAGATGAATGATAATATTTAGAACACAAGAAAAGGTAAGCATCTATCACAAGATTAATGAAATGATTGAGCTACAAGAGCAAAGCAATGTGAGCTAGTCATGCTTAAACCACAAAGAGAGAATATATGAAAAGAAGTATGATTTAAGGAGAATGCATACAATAGATAGTGAATTGCGCTCGGTCACTCAATTGATAAACCTAACTAACATATTGAATGCAATTGAATTCGAAAACAAAACTAATCAACCAACAATCATGCAAAAGTGATAATTTGCAAGGGGGAAAGTGATAATTCAATGTAAAAGAGGAATGCAATTGGTGTGTAAAGGCTGACCTGGGTATCCATGACATTTTGTAACTTGATTCCAAACTGAAAATACAATGTCTGGAAAAAAGAAGACGGAAGTAAGTAATGTAAAAGGAAGGCAAATAAAGCTGAAGTAAAAAAAACCACAAATCCAGAACCAAAACCAAAACCAAAATCAAAAAACCCAAACGCACAACCAAACTGCAAATCGATCACACTCACAGCCAGCCACACAAAAAAGTCACACATTCACGCACTCACTCACACACACTTAATCACTCACACTCACAACCAGCCACACAAAAAGTCACACATTCACGCACTCACTCACACACACTCAATCGCTCACACTCGCAGCCAGCCAGACAAAAAGTCACACATTCAACAAAAAGAAACATCACAAGCATCATAACCAAATTGTTGGAATTCTGAATAATGGGTCATTGTCAAAACCAATAATAAACCCATTAAGATTGTTTTTTTTTAACTGAAACTACTTTGATGAATTGAATTCAAATTAAAGTAAAAGAAAAAAAAGAAAACTTTAAAAATTGTGTTCAAAAGATAACAAAGCAACTTAATCAACTAGTAAACAAAATAACAGCCAATATTATCGAGGTTAGCAGGCAAGAACTGGAGCTCCTTTCAGATGAAAACCATTACAAGAGCAGAAGAAATTACTGGCCTTAGTACTATGCTGAAAATTATCAACAGACTAAAAACAGAAGAGATTACTACCACTACACAGGTGAAGAGATATCTCCACTTTAGCATGACGGGCTTAAGTTTCTTTTTGTCACGGATGGAACATTTCGAATCCATTACTATACTCCATTTGATGTTGTTGTGGTTGAGACAGAAGACGTGCTAATCACCCCATTTACCTGTGACAGAACTGGATCTAGTGATGCTGTTGTTGCTGGGATTATGAGAAAACTGATTTCTCACCCTGAAATGTATGTAGATCATGTTGTTGCTGCAAGTATTATATCACAATGGACAGTTAGTGCAGTGAGAGGATTTCCAATAGAAAGTGCCACTCAAAATCTTAAAGAGCAAGTGTATGTTCGGTCAATGTGGTAGTCAGATAAATGCCACCTATCAGTATGATCGAAAAGCTTTTGATTTGCTTTCAGTGTATGGGTATAATGGCAAATGTTCATATTGTTTGATACAATATAATGTAAACCCTTACGGAAGATAGAATAGTAAGTCATTGTTCATTAGGAGGGTTGAACCTTGTGTTAGCCTTTATCCAGTCCCTTTCTTACATTTGAATGAATTTTCAGACAGGAAAATGTATAAATTTAGTTCACACATAATTACTCATATTCATTTTGAAATACAACAACTCAATCAAGAGCTAAACAACAATAACCAAATTAAAACAAAGCAAAAATTAAGCCTCTAATGCAAAACCACTGAACCACTAATTAAATGGCGTTCTTCATGTTCAGATCTGAGGAACAAAACCTAGAAAATTTCCCAAATATTCATACCACAAATAATTCAAATAAAATAACATGTCACAAAAAACTCGAAATAAACAAAACGAAATAATTCATCTTCGATTTGTTCAAAACCAAAAATAATTCAAAAACCCAAAATCAGGAAACAGCCAACAAAATTAAAACCCCATCAAACAAATAAAAAAAACAAATCAAAATCAGAATAAAAAAAACAATAAATAACAAGAAAAATAAAAATCAGAATCAATGAAATACAAAACATGCGAATTCAGAATTGTTATGATACATTTAATTAGGGTTTTAGTCGAAATAATTATTAAAAAAGTAGGGGTTTTCGATTAACTAACCTCATAAGATAAATCTTGAAGAAAAATTGCCCAAGCCTTGAAATCGCCTCAAAGTCGTCTAAAATTGCTCGAAATTCGCTTCAAAATTGTATCAAACAAATCAAAATAAATAAATGAATTTCAAACGAACAACAACAAGAAAAAAAACGAAAACAATAAAAAATTACAATCGAAATCAGTATTTGATCCTCCAACAAAACGAAAACAAAAAAGACAAAAAAAATAAAATTAAAGGAGGCAATACCTTCAAAAAGGGATGGACGAAAGAGGAGCATTTGAAGGACGAGAGAGAAGGAGAAAGACGATAAAATAGAGAGAGAATAAGGGTGGGTGATAGTGAGACTGAGAGTGATAGTGGAGGAGACTGGAGAGTGACAGTGAGGGTTATAATTTTAGGGTTAGTTCAGGAGAGTGAGTGAGAAAGACGGAAAAAATGAGAGAAAAGGGGCTCATATATGCGGTGGTTATTTGGGCTGGTGGGCTGAAAATGTATTTGGTTTGGTTATTTGCTGCGGTCCAAGTGGCTACCAAACATAAACCATACAAGGCTCACTAGGCTACTAGTAAGGGCAAGTAAGGATCGAATCCCACGAGATAAAAGTCTTTACACTAAGGCGGTCTAAGGAATAAGTTTAAGTCGGTTTTATTTTAGAAGGAAGATTGTCACTAATGTTAATTTATTTTAACTTGATTTTAAGAATTAAAAACGAATAAGGTAAGGGATACACCGATGACTTCTTATATGAAGGCGCGGATTCCTAGGTTTCACCGAACATAGAGGGGAATGTAGAGGGGAAGTCGTTTTAAGAGTCATGTCTACTCTCTCGAACTAGCATGACAAGCGGAACTATGAATACGACCTATTCTCATGGCGTGAGCATAAAACAGCTCCTAAGCACTTTTTCACGAAGACTAGTAACGTCCCTTAACTTGAACACCTATTTTCATGGTTTTCAAACTAATCAACATGGGGAGTCTTCACTCAACTTCATCTCTTGATCCTTCGTTGAGGAACCTAAGACGACATCTATGGAATTAAGTCATAGATTAATTGATTTAAACCCCAATGTAACGACTCTAGTTACCCCCAAGCTCGGTTTTTATTAAGAACCTACTTATGTCATGGAGGTGAGGGTTTCACCCACACCTTAGCACTAAAAACTACTCACTACACACTTTACTATTTTAACACATATTTTTATTCATGATTACAAATTATAGCAAAGAAATAAGTTATGACAATAGATTATAAACTAAACTAAACAACAGTTATAAAATTGGAAGAGCTTTGTTTGATTATCAATATTATTACAAAGAAATAAGTTATGCAAGTGATGTAATCAAACTACAAAAGCAATAATGATAATGAAAGCAAGGACAAGGGTTAATCTTGAGAGTATTTAAGACATAAAGCAATAGTGCAAGGACAAGATTAACTTGAGAAGAAAACTTATGAACTTGAAATAATGTAAGCAATAGAACAAGGAAAAGTTAATATTGTTAAAGAAAGCTTATGAACTTGAAATAATGTAAGCAATAGACCAAGGACAAGTTTAACTTGATAAAGAGCTTTATAAAACAAAACTTCATAGTAAGAAAATACCTACAAGAAATATAATTGAAATGGAAATTGAAGATGAGTTAAGAATTGTACCATGAAGCTTGAATCTTTGAAGTATAGAACCTTGAAGCTTATTCCAATGATGCCCAATTACAATGATGATCAACCAAGAACTTAATAATACAAAACCAAGAACATGAATCCCAAGAAAATGAAACCAAGAGACTTTGAATACCAAATTGAGAATGAGTATCCAAGAACTTTGAAATAACCAACTTTTTAATTAATTAAGAAAAGATTAAATTACAACTATTGAATTTATCAAGAACTAATAACTAATCAAATTGAATACAATTAATCTAGAGAGTAAAATGAGAGTTTAAATTATCTTCTTCTAACTTCTAACTATCTTTAACTACTAGGTTTACAAGAATATATATAGACAAAACAAGAACCAAGCAGGTGTTGGAGGAAGAAGCAAAAACTGTTTTTGACGAAACAGGGGCATGCGGCCGCATACCAGGTGCCATGCGGCCGCAACCCCCTGTTCAGTACCTCCCCTGCTTCAATTCTATATTTGAGGGAAGGAGGTAAAGAGGAGAGACTTTGTTTTGGAGCTTCTTGAGGCTTTATTAATTTCGCCGAGCCATGGCTTGCGACATTGTGAGACGTGAAGTAAAAGACCAAATTGGTTGCCAAGATTAAAGTAAACCGTTCCTTGCTTCATATTCCATAAAATCTTAGAAGATTTGTTGCCTCGATTTCCAACTTAATGAAAGATCCTACAAAATGGAGACAACAAACGAAACAAGACAAATACGAGCATAGAATCTATAAAAATAAGGAGGAACGGGAAATACTAAAAATTAATAAAAGAAAGGGTAAACTCACAAAAAAGGGAATAAAAACTAACGAAACTAGCTAAAGAAACCATAGAAAAAATAAACAAATAAACACTACATCAAACTCCCCCAAGCTAAACTATTGCTTGTCCCCAAGTAATTTTGACTTTGAAGAACAGGAAAAGAAATTAAAGATAAGTCCCTCAGGGAAACGATTAACAAAGATTAAACAAACTCTCAAAAATGAACTTAAATATTTAGCACTAAGGAATAAAGGAAGCATAGTTCTCAAGAAGTACTTCAAATAGCAACCTAAGTAGATTCAAGTGAACTTGTGAGTTTCAACCAATAATACATCATAAACTCCAAAATATGCAATGATCATACGGAATACTCCTTGAGGGAGTTCATAAAAGAACAAGAGCATAAATGAGAAAAGAAATGGTTATTCACTCATATCTTGCGTAAAGTACCCTCTTAATATGCTTGCTAAGTGACTTTATTGATCAAACCTTTAAACTTTGTATCTTGATCTCATATGGACTTTGAGGGTTTGTATGGGGTTGAGGTAAGGTGAAAGTTGGAAATTTTGGCTAATTTGAGGAGGTAAACCTAAGTGAAGCATTTACAACTCAATAACATACTTTACAAAAATTTTGACAATGAATAAATAACTCAACACATCAAACCTCAATTTTCCACAGTAATCCAATGAACATGAAGAATAGAAGTGGAAAAATCGACTTAGAGGCCCATTTTGTAACTCAAAAACACACCTAAAAGGAATAAGACAACAAAGACATATGACTTTTCATCATTTTAAAAGATAATCTTTGAAGAAATGATGATAAAAAGCCATTTACTCACTTCCAAATGATTTAAACAAGAACCAAGTTTTTATTGCTAACAAAAGCATTGGAATTTCTTTATTCTTTTTTTTTGAGATAATAAAACAAACTATACAAGAGGTCAAGAACGACGACAAGCTTCACTAACTACATAGGCGACAATGGTTGAAAGCTAAGGTTCATATGTGGGTTGGTGAACAAGGGTCAAAGCACAAAAAGGGAATCGGAGAATATGTGCATATGTGCAAAGAAAAGAAAAGAGATAAACCTAAAAGGAGTTGGATTCTAAAACAAAACAAACGAAAAGAGGGCCATGATCATATAACTGAGACCAAAGTAGGCATGATTCCCAAAGTCACGAGCCAAATTCTTGTTCTAGGTATTCACAACAAGGCAAATATCAACCGCTCAAGAAAGAAATTGAGACCAAGGTGATGGTCTATGTATTCATGAAGGCTCAAAATCTCACCAAGGTTCAAAGACGATCATTCAAGCGATGTTTTGATAGAGCCAAGGAGCTTAAGAAACCGATATTCACTACACAAGTTCAACAATTATCTATCATGGTCTATTTACTAAAGAAGTCAAAACTTGAGAACTACCTTTCTAAAGTGTTTTAGAATTTGAAGTTCCTGAGAGAAGGAAAAACTAAGCTAATAATCACTTTTTACATCATAGGGATCTAACCTAAAAACTAACTAAAAAGAACTTTAGAGATTCAAAACAAAATAAAATATTTTTGGAATTTTTTTTTTCAAAAAAGGATGCATGCCAAAAATTAAATTAAATGCTCTAAAAAAACAAATTCAAGAAAAATAAAAAAAAGAAAATAAACTATGAAAATAAAATTACATGCTCTACATCTAAATTCATTTGTATTTTTAGGAAGAGACATGAAAAGAAAGAATTTGGAATTTTAAGGGAAAGTGGGGCAAAGAGAAATTTTTTTTGGATTTTTCGGAAATGGGAGCAAAAACATCCCACAAGGACATCATCACAAACAATCATAATAAAAAACATCATCATCATCAAGAATCATTATAAAGGAGATCGAAACCAATCAACACATTTTGCTCACTCAAACTTTTCACACATATCACTTTCAAATACATTCTCAAAACACAAACCAAACTTAAGCTCTTTCGATCACCTAATGCATAAACTCTCTCTCAAAGGCTCAAGAAAACAACAAAACAAGGGTTGACACTACAAACTTCCTACCACCAAAACTACCTAGCTAATGCACACCAATGGTAGAGGACATGTATCCCCCCCAAAGCTAGGACGAAGAATCGTCTCGATGCTAAACGAGATGGATGGTCCCTGCTAAAGTTATAGGTGGCATCCACATCGGGTCCAGATGCATCGGTGTAAGGAGGCCAATCATAACGTGGTGCGTTGGGGTAGTTACTATACTCGAAAGGACAAGATTCATAAGGGTCCCAACCACCCATATACCCTTGTGGCCATCCCTCACCGGGTTGACTAGGGTCCCCACGAGGATCACAACCTCCGGAAACTTGGAAGTTGTACCCTGGTTCGGTGAGGGTGGGGAAGTAAGGCCAAGTGGGTTGGTTGTTATTCCAACCGGGCACTAGGCCTTCTTGGACAGGGCTGTGAGGGTAGTTCAAGTATGGGTCAAAGTGGCCTTGGGTGACATGGTAATGATAAATAGAATTATTTTGTATCCTAGCCAAGTCACGGTCTTGTTCTATTTGTTGTTGTTGTTGTTCCATAAAACTAAACATTTGAGTTTGTTGGAGAGAGAGGTTATTAAAAGCATTCATTAATTCATTATAAGGTGGGGCATGGGTTGAAGGGGGGCTAGAAGGGCCCTCTTCATGAGCCTGTAGTTGGGGTTTCTGGTCATTCGGTGGTTCTTGCTCCTTAAGTAAAAGATGAGGGGCTCGTCGTGCATAGAAAGCACGATCATGTGGAGTGAGTGGTTGGAAAGGAATAATAAATGCATTATCCCTTTCCAATGTAGTTAGTGCGGCGTTTGGAAATAATAATGGTGGACTCGCCGCACTAACCAACTCCACACCCCTTCTCTACTAGTGTTATGTAAACATTCATGATTTTGAAATTCATTAAAAACAAAAAACACATTGGTAGAAACAGGATCCATAGCACCGAAGTGCTTGGAATAATCTTGATGGGAAGCAATTAAAGTAATGTAACCACCCAATTGAATTGAACCAGTCATGGAGGGGCGGTTTGTGAATTGAAGACACAGACGTAAAAACAGAAATCCAGTGTCAATTTTTCCGGCGGAAGATGGGCGACCAACAAGGAAAAGACAAGATAAGTCATTTAGACTCGTTTTCCCTAAGTCTTGCTTAGAGAAAATTGAGAAACCAAACATCCTATAAGTCAAACGCAAACAAGGTTGATGCATTTGATTAGCTAAACTATGAATGGATGAAAATCAAGACTCGCCACTAATACTCTCCCAGAAGGCATTGTGGCTATCGAGCTCTAGAATTTTCTCAATGGAAGGTTCGAACAAAGGATTTGTCGGGTCACACATAATAATTTCATTTAAACGAGCCAGAGTGATAGTATATCTATGGTTAAACATACGGAAAGTGATATCGTGAGAAGGAAATTCTCCTTCCTCGGTCGTGTTAGAGTGAGAGAGTGTGCTTAAAAACTCTAGGGTGAGGGACTTATAAGTGTACAGCGCATTGGTGGGGCGCATAAGCCTTTCCAACCCTAGATTTTCTAACATGAATGTGATTTTGGCTTCAAAACCAAAATCACGACAAGGTTAGGGATGGTAAAATTTGGTTAGTTTAATGGTTCGTTTGGAGAGGGACTCGTACTTGTCTTTGAATTGTGAAGGGATTTTGAAAGGAGGAGGAGGAACAATTTCCTCATCCTCGGACTCAGGTAAAGGAATGTCCCTAAACATATGAACAGGGTTTCTCTTCTGTTTTTTGCTAATGTGAGCACGAGGCATGATGACAATAGTTTAGAAGGCAAAAAACAACAAGGGAACACAACAATCAAAGCCACACAAAAACTTCTCCTTCTTAGCCAAAAAGAACTAGAAGCCTAACTCCAATGCCTCTAGCTCAACAACTTCTATTGCCTAAACAAGAAGAAAACCAAGAAGCCTAACTCCTAGTGCTTCAAGGTCTCAAAAACAAGAAAAAGCAAAGGGGAACAAGCCAAAAACGAGTAGCAAACCAATAGTAACCAACAAAATCAACCAAAGACAACTTAACACAATCAAAATCAAGTAGATCAAGCTGAAAACACCAAAAGAACAAATAATTTCAACTAAAATATAAGAAAAATGACAAAATAAACCATGAAAATTAAGAATTCATGAAAATAAAGTTAGGGTTTGAAAAGATTATACCAAAGAGAGTTTTAGAACACTCTCAAACCTATGAGATCGTGCTTTTTGAACCTCAATTTGAAGTTTGTGAACTAAAAACTTAATCTTGTTTGGAAACCCTAAACATTTGTTATAGTAACCTTTTGAGAATTTTGTTGAAAAGAATGTAATTTTAAAGGTTTAATTTTGTTGATTTGTGGAAGTGAATTCGAAAAAATGGGTTGTAGAGAGGAGATTTCTTGATTTTGAGTTGAGGTTTGATGAGGAAAATGTTGAGACAAGGAGGATGGGTGCGTGAGTTTGTGGGTGTTTTGAAGTAATGACAAAAAAATGATGGAAAGGGAATTAAAACCCGCAGGGGAGGGGGGTTGTGGTCGCATGGTGTGGGGCATGCGACAACATGGTTCCTTTTTTCTGAAAATTCTAGTTGAAGAGCAATTTGGGTAACGTGGGAGAAAAATTGGGGTTGCGATCGCATGGTTAACGGCATGCAGCCACATGGTAGGGGTTGCGGTCGCATGGGTTAGAGTATGCGGCCGCACTGAGCAATGGACTTGTTTGTTTAGCAAAAATCAGCAAAAGATGTCAAGTATGCGGCCGCATGTGGGGCATGCGGCCACATGGGCCTTGTTTTTGCAATTTTTTTGTTTCTTTTAAGCTTGAAAGTTTATGAATTCAACTTTTATGCCACCCTTCTTGCTTTCAAAAAGTAACTCAATGAATCCAAATGGATTCCTGGGTATCTAAAGTTCATCAAGAGTAATGGGATGATGAAATTCCCAAAACTCAACAAAAAATGCTCATAAGGAGCTTATAATGCTTAAAAGGAGCTCAAAATTTATGAAATTATGAACAAGTGAAACTCATCTAGAGTAACGGGATGATGAAATTCCCAAAACTCAACAAAAAATGCTCATGAGGATCTTATAATGCTTAAAATGAGCTCAAAATTTTTGAAATTATGTACGACTGACACGGGGTGCCTCCCGTGAGCGCTTGTTTAACGTCTCTAGCCTGACACAAGCTCTAGAAAAAAGAACTAAGATGTGATTATAGTCACATCAAAGTCATCTAGGTGCACGACTAGGCAAATATTGATAGGAGTTCTATCAAGGTAAATTTTCAATCGTTGACCATTAACCATAAAAGATTCCTTCCCTTCATTGCCTATTTCAACTTGACCGAAAGGGAAAACTTGGTGGACAATAAATGGCCTACTCCAACGCGATTTTAGCTTTTCGGGGAATAGCCTCAATCGCGAATTAAAGAGGGGGACCCTATCTCCCACCGTAAAATCTCTTCTCATGATATGTTTATCATGATAAGCCTTGGTTCGATTCTTATAGATACGAGCATTCTCGTAAGCAGCGAGACGAATTTCCTCCAAGGCATGGAGGTCAAGAATCCTTTTGTCACCGACACTTTGAAAATCAAAATTTAAAGTTTTTATGGCCCAATGTGCTCAGTGTTTTAACTCCATAGGATGATGGCACGACTTCCCATACATAAGTTTATAGGGGGTCGTGCCTATGGGAGTTTTGAAAGCTGTCTAGTAGGCCGGTAACACATCGGAAAGCTTTCAGGACCAATCCTTACAAAACTTATTGACTGTCTTCTCGAGGATAGCTTTGATCATCCGATTTGAGATCTTGGCCTGTCCATTTGTTTGAGGGTGATAAGATAAGGAAACCTTATGCTTAACCCCGTACTTAGCAAGGTGGGCCGAGTGGCTTTATTAAGGTTGCGGTAATCTATGCATATACGCCACCCGGTAACCGATCTAGTAGAGATCGATTCTCCTATGTCATTTTTCACAATAGTCATGCATCCCTTTTTTGGCAAAAGTTGGACCGGGCTCACCCACCTACTATCAGAAAAAGAGAAGATGATGTCGGCTTGAAGTAGTTTGAGCACTTCGGTTAGTACCACTTCTTTCATATTCGGATTGAACCTTCTTTGATGCTCAATCAATGAAGCATCGTCATCATCAAGAAGAATCTGATGCATACGTAAAGAGGGGCTCACTCCCTTCATGTCTACAATGGTGTAACCAATAACACTTCGATATTTTCGTAGTACACAAAGCAATTTATCGATCGAAGTGGTATCAAGTTTAGCATTGATTATGACCGGACAAGACTCTTTCTCATCTAAAAAAGCATATTATTAAAGAGAAGGAAGGGGTTTGAGTTCTACTTTTAAAGGAGGTGCAACACACTCCTCTCGTCTTTCGACGGATAGGACATTGAACTCATTTGTTATATGGACCGCGGTGCGGTCAAGGATAAGCTTATACCCCTTTGCCTCGTTGGTCTCTAGAAGTTCTTCATTGGTTATAAGAGTTTCTAAAGGGTCTTCTACTTCCTCCATTACTCGGAAGGAATCAACATATTCACCTAAAATATTGATGCGATGGATCTCGTCCATCATGGGCATTTTCATGGTTTTGGTGAATGAAAAAGTAATTTTCTCATCACCGACATTCAAAGTTAAGCGCTCATCTTTTACATTGATAACAACCTCGGCAGTTTTCATGAATGGGCGTCCTAAGATAAGAGGAACACGAGTATCCTCCTCCATCTCCATGATGACAAAGTCACATGGAACAAAGACACGTCCAACTTGGACTGAGACATCTTCTAAAATGCCCAAAGGTAATCTAACCAAGCGATCGACTAGTTGCATGGAAATCCTAGTAGGTTTCATATCCTCGTAATTTAGCTTTTTAGCCATAGAGAGAGGCATCAAGCTAACACTTGCACCAAGATCACAAAGTGCATTCTTAGGTTCTAAATCGCCAATTTTTACCGGAATCGAAAAACTTCTGGGATCACCAAGTTTTTCTGGCAATTTATTCTGAAGAATAGCACTTATTTCCGTAGGAAGTGAGATAGTGGCACTTTCCTCAAGGCGACTCTTATTTGATATGAGTTCCTTGAGAAATGTTGCATATGCCGGCATTTGCGACATGGCATGCAAAAAGGGGATGTTAACTTGAAGTCCTCTCATGACTTCGAAAAATTTAGCAAATTTCTCGTTAAGCTTATGTTCCACCACCCTTTGGGGGAAGGGGGGTGACGGAAAATGAGGTTTTGAAGGAGCCTTAGCTTGCTCCTTTTCAAAAATTATCAGGGGTACCTTGTTGCTAATTCACTGATTGGTCGGGCTTAATTCGACTTCAAAGTTAGCGTCATCGAGAACTGGGGCACCCCCTTCACCATTATTTTGGTGACTTTCAACCATAACCAGGCCATAATACTCTTTTCCAGATTTAAGAGTGATAGCCTTAGCTTGCTCCCTTGGATTTACAACAGTTTACCCCGAAAACTCAGTTCCGGAGTTAGGAGTAGAGTTAGCAACATGTTGAGCAATTTGAGAAAGTTGAGACACAATCATTTTATTGTGAGCTTGAAGTTGCTGAATAGAGGTGGCATAATCACCTACCCTCCTCTCATTATCGATGTTAGCTTTAGTTTGTTGGTTCATAAATGATTCCAATGCATGTTCTAACCCCGATTTTGAGGGGAGGTGGATAAGGAGGGCGAGGTTGAGGCGGCCTTCCTTGGTTATTGCCAGGTGGCCGATAAATGTCGGGTTGTTGCAGAGTGGGTGGTCGTTGAAAGTTTGATTGAGGATCAACTCCTTTATTAAAGTTTGAATTAGGTTGGGGGTTCCAACCTTGATTATTATTATAGCCTTAAGAATAGGCTATCTTTTACATAGTGGAAACACAGTAAGAAGACGTGTGGTCATAACCTCCACACGTTTCACAAGATATTACTTGTGAAGGAATACTAGAAGAAGCGAAGTGCGCTTTCTCTAGTAGTTTGGCTAGGAGATAAATTTTTGAGTTAAGCGCCTAAAAATCATCAGTTTTAGCGACGCTTTTACTCACTAAAAGTCTCCTATCGGAGTGCCAAGTAGAGTTCTTGGCAACTTCCTCAATAGCTACTTGAACTTTGTTCAAGGGTAGCTTTTTCAGCTGACCTCCATACCTGGCATCAAGGTTAGCCCTTGAGCTAGGCAGAAGACCATCGTAGAAACTCATGAATACCAACCATTCACTAAAACCGTGGTGAGGACATAAAAGTAATATGTCTTTGAAACGTTCCCATGCCTCACCCAAAGTTTCATTGTCGTCTTGGGCTAAATTAGAGACTTTTCGCCTAAGTTCCAAGGTTTTCTTAGAAGGACAATATTTTTCCAAGAAAGCCTTGGTAACATCGTCCCATGTTTTGAGTGATCTCTCGGGTAATGTTCGGACCCAAAACTTAACTTTATCCCTTAGTGAAAACTGAATAATATGCATCCGGATGAGTTCCGGTGTTACATTATTATGTTTCACCGTGGAACGTAAGTGAAAGAAGTTATCTAAATGCGCAAAATGGCATTCGGTGGGACTTCCCCTAAATTGAGCATCCTTGATCATACGGATCAAGTGAGGACTGAATTCATGGTTGTTTACGGTCATAGCGGGTAATGAAATCCCACTACGCATTCGAAGGCCTCAGGGTGGCCAAAATCCCTAAGAGACTTCTGTGTTATAGTTTCCTCAGACATATCTGAATGCTCAGATATAGAATCGGATTAAAATAAGTTTCCTCCTTCTACAAGTTCACCAGATTTGTAAACAAGTCTCCGTAAACCACGTAAATGATTTTCAATTTCCGGACGAAATGGCATGGTAGGAGCTCCTTGTGATAGGCGTAGCATGCAATGCTAGAATAAAGCTAGCAATGACAAGTATGAAAAAAACAAGAATATTAAGGAAGGAAGGTGAAATTATGACAAAAATCTCACAAATAGAAAAATACTTAATGAAAAACCGCTTTATCCTCGGCAACGGCGCCTAAATTTGATAGTCTGTCGAAATGGCTACTAAAGATAAACCATACAACGCTCACTAGGCTACTAATAACGGCAAGTAAGGATCGAATCCCACGAGATAAAGGTCTTGACACTAAGGCGGTCTAATGAGTAAGTTTAAGTCAGTTTTATTTTAGGCGAAAGATTGTCACTAATGTTGATTTATTTTAACTTTATTTTAAGAATTAAAGACGACTAAGGTAAGGGATACACCGCTGACTTCTTACGGATTCCTAGGTTACACCGAACGTAGAGGGGAAGTCGTTCTAAGAGTTATGTCTACTCTCTCGAACTAGCATGACAAGCGGAACTATGAACACGACCTGTTCTCATGGCGTGAGCATAAAACGACTGCTAGGAACTTTTTCATGAAGACTAGTAACGTCCCTTAACTTGAACACCTATTTTCATGGTTTTCAAACTAATCAACATGGGGAGTCTTCACTCGACTCATCTCTCGATCCTTCGTTGAGGAACCTAAGACGACATCTATGGAAGCAAGTCATAGATTACGTGATTTAAAACCCAATGTAATGACTCTAGTTACCCCTAAGCTCAGTTTTTACTAAGAACCTACTTATGTCATGAAGGAGGTGAGGGTTTCACCCATACCTTAGCACTAAAAACTATTCACTACATATTTTACTATTTAAACACATATTTTTATTCATGATTACAAATTATAGCAAAGAAATAAGTTATGACAATGGATTATAAACTAAACTAAACAAAAGTTTTAAAAATGGAAGAGCTTTGTTTGATTATCAATATTATTACAAAGAGATAAGTTATGCAAATGATGTAATCAAACTACAAAAGCAATAATGATATTGAAAGCAAGGACAAGGTTTAATCTTGAGAGTATTTAACACATAAAGCAATAGTGCAAGGATAAGATTAACTTGAGAAGAAAACTTATGAACTTGGAATAATGTATGCAATAGAACAAGGACACGTTAATCTTGATAAAGAGAGCTTATGAACTTGAAATAATGTAAGCAATAGAACAAGGACAAGTTTAACTTGATAAAGAGCTTTATAGAACAAAACTTCAAAGTAAGAAAATAGCTACAAGAAATATAATTGAAATGGGAATTGAAGATGAGTTAAGAATTGTACCCTGAAGCTTGAATCTTTGAATTATAGATCCATGAAGCTTATTCCAATGATTCCCAATTACAATGATGATCAACCAAGAACTTTGAATGCCAAGAAAATGAAAGCAACTGACTTTGAATGCCAAATTGAGAATGAGAGTCCAAGAGCTAAGAAAAAATCAACTTTTGAATTAATTAAGAAAAGATTGAATTACAACTATTGAATTTATCAAGAACTAATCACTAATCAAATTGAATTCAATTAATCTAGAGAGCAAAATGAGAGTTTAAATTATCTTCTACTAACTTCTAACTATCTTTCACTACTAGCTGTACAAGAACATATATAGACAAAACAAGACCCAAGCAAGTGGAGGAGGAAGAATCAAAAACTGTTTTGGATGAAACAGGAGCATGCGGCCGCATACCAGGTACCATGCGGCCGCAACCCCCTGTTCCGTACCTCCCTTGCTTCAATTCTGTAGTTGAGGGAAGGAGGTAAAGAGGAGAGACTTTATTTTGGGGCTGCTAGTGGCGTTATTTATGTCGCCGAGCCATGGCTTGCGACATCAAGAGACGTGAAGTAAAAGACCAAATCGCTTAAGCCAAGACCAAATTAAACTGTTCCTTGCTTCATATTCCATAAAATCTTGGAAGATTTTGTTGCCTCGGCTTCCAACTTAATGAAAGATCCTACAAAATGGAGACAGCAAACGAAACAAGACAAAGATGAGCATAAAATCTATAAAAATAAGGAGGAACGGGTAATACTAAAAATTAATAAAAGAAAGGGTAAAGACACAAAAAAGGGAATAAAAATTAACGAATCTAGCTAAAGAAACTATAGAAAAAATAAATAAATAAATAAACACTACATCAGCTCCCCAAGGTGAAGCACTAGGCCTAATGTAACCCTTTTGCAACAACTCATGTAACTACGCTTTCAACTCCCTCATTTCTGCAGGGGCCATCCTATAGGGTGCTTTGGAAATAGGTGTTGTTCCTGGGACTAACTATATGGTTAAGTCAATCTCTTGCTTAGGAGGCATCCCCGGAATGTCTTCTGGAAACATGTCCAGAAAGTCCCTCACTACCTCAATATCCTCAGGCTTAGCCGTCTCCACATGATCTACATCCCTCACACTACAAAGGTAAATTGGAAAACCTCCCCTCACCAACGCAGAAAACCTCATTACTGACACTATTTTGTTGTGTTTTGGCCTTCCAGCCCTCCAATAGCTCACCTTCTTACCCTTATTGATTAACGAGATCTTCTGTGGCTCACACAAAATCTCAGCCTTATGCTCACTCAACCAATCCATCCCAGAATCACTTCTAATTCACCTAAATCAAACTCAATTAGGTCAGCCTTAAACTCCACTCCCTCAATTTCAATAGGAACATCCATAAATCTTTTTGAACACTGTACCTCTTGTCCTAATGGTAACACTATTGACATATCTATTGTATCTACTTTCCCCAAAAAACACATTAACTTTTCCAAAATCTTAGTGGATATAAAGGAATATGTTGCACTAGAATCAAACAAAACTTTAACAGGAAAAGAGTGAATAGAAAATTACTAGTAATTACATCTTCACTAGCATCAGCTTCACTTCGAGCCATCACATTCAGCTTTCCAGTATTTGAGGTCTTAGTCCGACCTCCTCCATTCTTACTTCCATTTCTATTTCCGGCTTGAGGCGTTGCCTTTCCTCCCAAATTTCCTTGGAAACCCTTCTGCTGACCCCCAGTTGAGTTCCCTTTGAATTGAGAACCTTGCCCTTCCTTTTCCTTGTTCTTGGAGAAGCACTCATACTCATGGTGTCCATGTTTGTTACACAACCGACAAGTTGCTAGGTTCCCAGCACAGTCCTTTCCTGGGTGATTGTTAGGACACTTCTTGCAGAAGTACACACGATCTCCTTAATTAGCAATCTGAGCTCTATTCCCATTTTCATGAGCAGGCTTCCCAAAGTTTCCCCTGTTACCCTAGAAGTTATTGTTGAAACGAGGTTTCTTAAATCCACCATGACTCCCTTGTTGGTTGAAGTTTCCTCCACCATCCTTCCTTTTCTCCCTCGTCTCACCATCCTTCAGTTCCTCCTTCTTCTTGTGGTCTAAGGCATACAAGTGTGCAGCTCTACCGTATAGTTCATCCAAAGAGTCAAAGACCTGCCCGGCTAACTGCAACTGGATGTCTAAAGGTAACCCTCTCTAAAAACGACTAGCCTTCAACTTCTCTGTTTCCACGAACTCCTTAGAAAACCTAGACAATTCTATGAACTTAGAGCAATACTCAGTAACAGACATACTCCCCATCTTATGCTCCAGAAACTCATTAGCTTTCTATTTCTGAAGGAACACAGGATAAAACTTATTGCAGTTTTGTTCCTAAAACACATACCAATTGAACCTTGGCAAAACCCTAATCACAGCTTCATTTTGTCACCACCAAAGATCAGCTTGTCCTCTCAAATAATAAACTGCATTGTTCACCTTAAGCTCTTCTAGACACTCAACTGCTCCAAACAGTTTATTAAACTCTCTCAACCATCCCTCTAGAATAATTGGATTGTGATCTCCTTGGTACATAGGTGGCTTACCTTGAGAAATCTTCTTGAACAGTTCCCTAGCAGGGTCATTACCATTTCCATTACCTCTAGCAGCTAATTGTTTAGCTATAGTAGCTAATTGCCTCGCTACCTTATTCAGTTTATTGTTGTTACGTTCACCCATTCTATTTCTCTTGTAGAGGGAAAAGACCTTTATACTAACTCTAAGTTAGAACAACGTAAACTTATAGCATAAAACATTTTCTCATTTCGTCTCACAAAAGAAGTTTTCATTCTTTAAGAGTGAATGATTCACTTAGTTTTGATTGTTTACACAACCATTAAAATAAGAATAAAGCACATAAGAAATAAAAATAATTCCCTTGGTTCTACTCTACTTGAGGCTTCATTTCCTAAAAGAATTGACTCATTTATTAATTCATACCATTAAAAAAATTACTACTTAATTCCTCCTAATATTTCTTGATGGCTCACTGCCACTTATTCACAAAAATAAACATCAATCTAAATTATTCAACATCCTAAACATTAACAACTCTAAACAATAATAACTAACTCATGTCAATACAAAACTCCTACACATAAACATTGTCTTTTATGTTCTTCGACATTACATATTTCCTAGGTATAAACTCAGGATCATTCTAAACATCGTCCTCCATATCCTCTTCCATGTCTTCATCCATATCTACCTCAGGATCAAGACTTCTTCATCCACAGAATCAGATACCAAATCTACATACACAGGAATCACTGGATTATATGGATTCTCGATCTCATAACACGAGCTATCCTTTGACTCATAACTCCGTGAACTAGAAGTAGTTTCTTTCACCACCATGTCATCATCTTCCTGATTACTTGTGCTTGTTGTGGGTAGGGTATCATCACTTGCATTCAATTCCTGGTACTCTTTCTTTTTCCTGGCAATGTAACACTCTAGATACCTCCAATCACAGCCCCACTTTCCAACTGCTTCTCTAGATTTAGTGTAATTTGGAAGTCCTCCAGCAAAGTGAAAGTGACTAAATTTTGCCATAATATCCAGGTAGGGTGGACGGTTAGGCAAACAACTAACAATTAAGGCCGACACATGGTCAGGTTGATCCCATTGCGGTAGCCTCAACACCGTATTCATGCACGAACAATGAAACCGTATCTTCTAGACATGCTGAGGTGGACTTTCATAATCCCTCTCTTCCAATGCCCCCATCTCTGTATCCTAACTAGGCATGCTATTTAACATCCTCCACAACAAAAGGTCTGGTGGCTAACATACAATTTCTTTTACATATAACTACTCACATAAGCAACATCTCAAAACATGAACTTAAATCCATGAAAGAAAAGAAATAAAGTCTATCCTACATGCCCTAACTTCCTACCCAATTTCACCACATGATATTAAAGCAATACACATGGTACATACCTGAATTCCTTGCATATGTGCACAAGTAATTAATTTAAAAAACATTAATTTTTTTCAATACTTTCCATTTTCGAAAATTTCTAATTTTAGAATAATTTCATTTCTAACAACTTTCTAAAATAAGAAATTCCTCTTTCCCAAAATAAAACATAGGGTACCCCCAAAATATAATTTATTTTATTTTAAAAACTAAGCTATAATACCACTTTGTAACACCCTGAAATTTCCCTAACTTTCTACTCTAGATTTTCCGAAAAACATAATATAAATATTAAAGATATATAGTTCTCAAAATTCCTAAATAACGAGGAAAAACCAAAGTATAACCGCCTTCATAATAACGGCAAAGGCATTTATTAAAGTACTACAGCGGAAGTCTTAAAACCAAAACCAATTTAAAACTTATACTTCAAAAACAATCTCAAAACTAAAATCAAACCCACATCCAAAATAAAACCAACTTAAAACTTTATTACACTTCGGAACCATCTTAATGGCCCTTAAAAAACCAAAAACTTAAACTCTAAAAATAAAACAACATCCAATAATAGTAGTTAGATCACTCCATAAGCAATAAAAATAAGAACTACAAAGACTGCACAGCAAGCACTCTCACTCCAGCGCAGCATGAAATGACTTATGCCCATTTGTACCTGTAGCTTTTCTTATTCTAGACAACTACTCGCCAACAAGTGGGTCATCATAGGGCCAAGTCCAAGACAAAGCCATGCACACAAAACAAACAATCAGCACTAAAGACTATGCAGCATGATTAAGACAAAATAAATGTAAAGCATACATACATCTTACTGTTTACAACTCTTCACCAGTGCATAGACTCAACTTCAACAAATTAATTATTATTTAAACTTTGGATTTCGCATCGAACGGGTTTCCATTCCTTTAAAAATCGCCCTATTAGGAGACCAACTTGTGAGCAACTCCAAGAAGGTATTACCTATGTCACATAAAGTGACGGAATTCCAGCACATTAAAAATAAAAAAGTGGTACTTCCACTATCCAATAATAGCTGCAGCTTCTTTTTCCCATGACAGACCTTGAATCTCATTGTTTGATAGGATGCCACTCCTTCCAAAGCTTGAATACTCACTGTTAGCTGATCAACTTGGCTTCCTTCTTCCATAAGATCTTCCTGTTCCTCTTCCTCTCTCACTTCCTCTACTTCTTCCTCCTCGTCAGTTATACTCAGATGGAAGATTTGTGGTCTTTTACCCTTGCATATATGACCAGGCTCAAATTTCTCATCACACCAAAAACACAATCCCTTTGTTCTTATTTCATTGAACTCAGCAGAAGTGTAAGCTCTCCTGCCAGGGGTAGAGTTGGGGGTGTTGACCTTGGTTATTGATGGGTTGTTTGGAGTGGATGGAACAATAGCACTTGACTTCCAAGGGGTTTCATTCTGAGGAGAAGTGATGCCAGCCCTGTTCTGAGTAAAGTTCTAAGCTTTACCTTGGGGTGGTGTAGGGAGAAGAGCTGTTTGTTTGGTTTTTTTAGCCTTGTCTGCTGCTTCTTGTAGCTTAGCTAAGCATAAGGCATGTTGCAGATCCTTAGGAGTGAACATTCTAACATTCATTCTAATACCAGGGTCCAACCCCTCCAAATAGCAGCTTAATAAGTGCTCATTGGGAAGGTCTAGTCTGCTAGCAATAGCATCAAAGGCCTCATGATATTCATGCACAGAGCCAGTTTGTTTAAGAGCCTTGAGCTCAGACATGGGGTCATCATATGGCTTACCAAACCTAGCCTTCATAGCCTCCACATACTCATCCCAAGTAGGCACTATGTTATCCTTACTTTTCATGAAAGATTGGTGCCTAATAAGGCCTTCCCTTCCATGTGAATGGAAGCTAACCTAATTTTATTAGTGCCAGTCACCTTGTCTAGATCAAAGAACTGTGTACATCTATAAAGCCACGATTTTAAATCCTCCCCACTGAACTTAGGAAAATATATTTTAGTAAGCCTAGTAGATAAGGAATGAAAACTTTGTGAACTAGACCCTGTTGGATAGTTAACCTCAGCACTAGTTTTATCAGCAACAAGCTTAGTAATTTGACAGGATAGCCCTAAGATTAAATCATTCAACTCAGATATAGATTTTGCATTTTTTTCAATATTAAGGCTATTAACATGGCAAGCTTCACTTACTTTACTGTTTTGTTCCTGCAGCATTTCCTTCAAATTTTCTTCCATCTTCTTGAGCTCTGCCATCATTGCAGCTTCCTGCTCCCTGGTCATTACCATTTGGGCCGAGGTTCAACCCAGCTCTGATACCACTGATAAGAATGCCAATCTGACTCTAATTACTAGAGTGGAGATTAGCTTGAATCAAGCCTGAGACTAACAGTAGAAGGAATAGCAGCCAAGTAGCATTGATTCAATATTGTTGTTGTATGAGGAATTAAGAGGAGAAGAAGAGTGTAGAGGGGGAATTTGTAATTTTTATTGATATCCTCCAATTACATCATAGCACGCCTTATATAGCAGTGTTGGTACAATGTAATTTCTCATTTACTAGCAAAAGGACAAACTAGCGGCTCAATTGACAGCTACCTAAGGACAAAAATAGAAATGATAAAATGATTAGCTAATGATTGCTGATGCCAAGTACATTCTTCAACGGATTCTTGATGCCATTTTGGATGCCTTGCATTCAGTACCCAGGTGTACTTTTTCCTTTCTTCCCAGCTCATCATTCTTCTCAAGAGATTCCAGCAGTATCTTAGACTCATACTCTCTAATTAGTGACATTTTTGTGGTGTCATTTGGTACTGTTTCATTGGAGTTTAATTTTGAAAATTCCATTTCTGTCCTCTTTGTTACTGTTTCATCAGCTTTGTTCTTGGAGATGAAATCACCACCTGAAACCATCACCATGACCCTTTTTTAGCCGAAAAACCACCACGACCATCCCCTTCACATGAAATCACCACCATCCCCTTCACCAGAAACCACCACCATGATTACCCCCTTCATCTGAAACCAGCATCACCCTTCTAATCCTTCCTTCTGAAGCCACATCCAACGTTCCCTTTGTCAAAATCACAAACCCTGTAATCCTTTAAATCAAACCCTTCTGACACCACTAAAGGTTAGATATGTGCCTTTGCAAGATTTAGATCTAACCTCATCCACCTTCGTTAGTCGTTTCCGTGTGGTCGATTTTAGACGACGTGGTAGTGGTGGTGTTGTTGATGGTTGTGATGTAGGTTGTGGTGTGGTCAATTTTATATAGGCAGGGCGGTGGTGGTGTTATTGGTGGGTGGTTGTGGTGTAGGGTGCTATTAGTAGGTGGTGGTGTTGTTGGTGGTGGGTGGTTGTAGTGTGGGATGCTGTCAGTGTGTGGTTTTGGTGTGAGGTGGTTATGTTGTTGGTGTTGATGTGGTGGTGTTTTTCCATTATATATCCTTAACCACATACAATTAGTAATTGTAATTACCTAAAAGCAAAAATTGCCTAGGGTGACGTGTAACCAAGTCTTTTTGCAAGCTTTTAGAAATGGAGGTAGTATTTACAATTACCAAATTTTGCGAAACATTGCAATCAAAAGTTTTGCAACTAAGGAGTAACAAGGGTAGTGTTATAGTATATTAGAATGGTGAAAAAAGAATTAATCAATAGTCAATCTAAATTAAGAGATGAAATTTATTTCTATGTGGACAAAACAATAAAAGTTACTACTAAAGGAAAATTATTCTTCATACAAAAGAAAAGATGGGTTCGCTGAAATCTCATTTTCCACACTACCAAACACCTAAAGAACTAAGTTTTCACATTAGAGCAAAGCTTTCTATGAAGCACTACACCATTATTCGAATAGAACTTAAAGAGTGAATTTAATAGTTTGCTTCAAGCAACTATTTATTATTAACACATTATTTGGATTACAAGGTACAAGTTAGAGGGTAGGAAAAGAGTACATGAAAGAGAAAATAGTGTTGTTTTCGTAAGTTGTAATAATCATCTGACGAAATTCAAGAATTACTTTCGCAATTAAGAGATTATTCTTTAAAAAGTATTCAGAAGAATTTAGCATTCACCACCTTAAGTGTTCAATATGGTGAGCTAGTGAGAAAGATTGAACTATCTTATTCCCTACACTGCGGCTTTATTTTCCGTGCTTTTATTTTTACTTTCCGTTCACCAAAAATAAGTTCACATCAGCACAAATAAGTTCAATTCAGCAACAATAAGTTCAGTTCAGCAAAAATAAGTTCACTTCAGTAAAAATCAGTTTCAATCCTTAATAAATTATTAATGATTTCAGCAAAAATAAATTAAAAATAAGATCAGTTTAGCAAAAATAAGTTCAGTTCACCAAAAAAGAGTTCAGATAAGCAAAAATAAGTTAACAAAAACAGGACCCGAGCCTAATTTAATATATTCAAGGTCAGAAAATCTGAATTTTAGCATAATCTAGTAAACTTTCATGAAAAGCCACCATAAGAGAAGCATCAACTCATTAAATCACACCTGTAATGATTATCTAGTAACCATGATATAGCCCCAACAAAAAATTCTAAAACATTTAAACTAAAGGCATACCAACAAAATCAGCTTATTACAACAATTCCTTCATTTTTGCTACTCTGTTACACCCAATGACGGAATTCCATCGTCTTCATCACGCTTGACATGTTCATGAACTCTCTCACTCTCATCAAGGTCTAGGACATCATCCATCATGTCATCCTCACCAACATTTATATCTTCAACCTCCTCTTCGTCTTCATTGTTCACACCCGGGATTTTTCGTGCTTTAGGTCCATGTTCTAACCTGTGTGTTTCCAACTCTTTGTCCATCGTTTCCTGCAAGTTTGCATCATTATTCGCAATTCTTGAATTTCTTGTCGTTAACTGCCTTTCAAGATCCTTTTCAACATTTGCAATATACTGCTCATGGACTTCTTTCTTATAAGCAGAAAGCTCCTCTCTCCTGGCAGCCTTCCATTCCAAAAATGCCTGTAATTCAATCAATTATATAACAGCTATCCGGTCAACAAGCTGGTTTTCCTGGTCTAAAAAGTTAAATAATGAGCTTTTGAGGATAGCCTAATTTACATATCCAGCTAGTATTTGCATATAGGCAACATACAGAAACCACTGGCCCATATGTAAACCTCCTTTGCCAAAGTTGAAAGGTGAAAAAAAATTAAATTCAAAGTGGCCAATACTGTGAGGACAATCACCTGTTCCTTATTTTGCTCAAATAATTCCGTATTCTCTTCTATTGGCTTAGCTGGCATGTAATAAATGGGTGGCTCTGTCTTTGTCCTGAATTACCAAAAAAAGAGGAAAAAGTATTTGCTAATCAGCCATACAACTGGAAAATTGACCAATATTATTACCTAATCTCACATGCCACACCGAAAAAAAATCCAGTCATCCTTTTGCTTGAACGGCATGCACATAAATTGAAACTTATCTTTGGCTCAATAAAATTGTCAATATGGACTCTTTTTCGACCTAAAATAAAATTAACCTGCAGCGAAATGAAAGAATGTTTTATAATTAGAAATTTCAATGAAGAACATGTTACAAAACATCCTTAATGCTAAAAATACAAGTACCTTAAAAAATTTGTAAGCTTCTTATGGTGCTCGCTCCATTGAAGAAACAACAGATCCAGTTTCTTCTCTTCAGCCTTGGCAGCTAAACGAGCCCTGAGTACCTAAAAAAAGAAATAGAGTGAGACATGGGGTATGGAAAATGTCAGATCACCGATAAGAGCAGTGGAAAGCAAAAGCATCTCCAGGGGTCCACATCACAAGATGGCATTCCAAAGAGAGCATACCAAATCACGCTTCCTATTTTCAGCAATTTTCTCACGCTCTTGTTGCCGCAGCTTTTCGCTTTCTTCACGTGCTTTCTGCTCAGCCTAGTAGAAACAAATGCATGAAAGTGAACACTTTATCATGAAAATTATAGCTAATAGATACACTTAAGCAGGGGTGGATCAAAGATTGTCCACATAGGGAGGGCAAAGTTTTCAAACACAAGGGGTCCATTTGGTAGGGTGTAAAACATTTTCCCTGAAAACATTTTTCCCATTTTACATTGTTTAGTTTGGAGTAAAATATTAAAATGTAAAACTTAAGGTGGAAAATTGTTTCCACCATGTTGAAAACATTTTCTCTCAAAATTGGGAGGAAAACATTTTCCATCACACTTGGAAGGAAAACACTTTTCCTTACAATTGAAATACTTGATTTTTTATCCAAACAACAATGAAAAATGTTTAAAATGTAAAATCATTTTACATGTAACCAAACAATGGAAATTCCTTATGAAAATGAGTTTTCCAATGTAAAAGGTTTCTCATGAAAAAAAATTTCCATCCGAAAATGTTTTATGCCCTACCAAACGGATCCTATGAGGAAAACATTAATCGAACATTCACTTATTTGCTATGAAAAAGGGTGATAGACATAGGGTGTAGGTTTGTGTAATAACTATGTGTCAGATTAGAAAATCATTAAGAAAATCAAACATTCTAGTGGGATCTTAGTTTTAAAAGGCGAGAGGCTCACAAAAGCGCAAAAGGGCTGTGAGCTTTGCGCCATAAAAAAGTTGAAAAATAAAACCCAAAAAAACCCTAGAGGCACGCTTCACAGCTGCGCCTTGTGCGCTCATGCGCCTAGGCACGCCACAGTGCGCTTTCCAAGCCCCCTTGCGCCTATGCATTCTGAAGCCCCAATTCTAGCGCCTTGGTGCGCTTTGCACCTACACACTTTAAAAACTAAGAGTGGGATTGCGCATAATTTTGGAATGTACTCTGAATTTTATTTTGATCGATTGGGCTAACACACGCATTGCTAATCAATATAATACAATTTAGAAAATATATCAATCTATATATGCTTATATGTATCCCTAAAAGCGTCATTTAATTATGACGTTTTTTTTTTGAGATTGAGTTATTGTATGTTGTACATCGAAAAAGAACTGAAAAACATTTGAATTGTACAAAATCAGCTAAAAAGCAAATCCAAATTGGCAACTGGATGTAACTAAAATGGCAACAATCCACAAAGGTCCTGTTCTTTTGAACTGAAGTGAACTAAAATTATATTTTTATTTAATTAGTTATTTTTACTAAGAAAAAAATTATTATTATTAAAAAAAAAAAAAAAACACACACACACACGAGCACTGAAATCCAAAGAACAGAGCCAAAGAGCCAAATGCAAAACACAACATTGAAGGAAAAGTCATTTATAAACGAAATTGTAATGGGAAAATTGCATAGAAAAGGCAAATCCTTAAAAGATGAAATTTACAATACTGCTTAGATTGGAACACAGGTGCACAACCTCTCAAACCTCACATGATAGTATTAACAAGTACTAACTTAGCTAACTTGACTTATTTGATATGTTCGGTAAAAACATTATTAGATCATGGGGTGGGCCAAGGCCCAAGAGATCCGGCACTGCATTACTGATCATTTCGCACAAAAAAAAACACAATCAGCACTAGAAAGTTCAAAGTAAGGCATAACAATGAAAAACCAGTATTCAATGCTCACTATAAGAGTGTTTTTCCATCTTTTCTTTTTGCTCCAATTGACAAAGAAAATACAAGTTGACCAGTAATATAAATTATGGATGAAATTCCTCCAGTTAACAGTGAAGATGATTAAAAGGAAACTCAATAGTTTTAATGTTACCTCAAACAGAAGCAACCCTGTTATTCAGATAATAGAGAAGAAAAGTTGGGAAAAAAGGAAGAAAATACTGACTCTTTGCAAAGAAGTTGATCGCCGCATGTAAGCATCTGTGCCAGATAGCTTCATGTCTTCCTTCTTAAATTTCTGATACAAACAGAATGGACAGGAAAAAAACAATTTAAACTCAAATACGTCACAGAGTGACGATGAAAATTATTAGGTAAAAAAGTACTTAGACATAAGAATCGTTTACAAACACTCAAAAAGGATTGGGAGTCTTAAACAAAATATACTAAGAAAATGACTTCCATAACCGGTAAGTAGCAAGCATAACAAGTGATTATCACAGACACTTCCAGCAATCACACATTATGTAAGGAATCCTTCTGATGGAATTTTCAATACAAAAATACCACCTAAAGTTAGATCTTACTAAGCATAGTACATACCATGACTATGAAGCACACAAAAACTTGAGGGTAAATTTTAGAAAAATCAATGTCTAGTACTCTTTGAAAGTTTATATGTGACACGAGAAAAATCAACTTAATGCCCATGAGAAGAAAGTTTGCTACATGGTAATGGAGTATGAATTTTAAACCATATATAGTAGAGGTTCTAGATGGATACTCCATTACCAACTAAAGCCACAATTTTTCTTAAGATAATTTAAGATATCTACACTAGGGAACTTCTGATTTAAGAGTCCAAAAATGTACCCTTGTGGTACTAGAAAAATAATTCTCAAACAAGCGAGATGGCTTTTCCTCCAACTCGATGCGCAAAGTGAAGAATCATCCAAGGATTCAATAATCATGTGATACAAAATGTTAATCGCATCATGACACTACAATTGCCAACATGGTTCAAAATGCGGTTTCGGTTGAGGTGGCGGAAACGACTGCGATAATTTGATATTTGATAACAGAACTAATGTGTTTATCGTGGACTGCATCGCGGTTGTCTCAGACAAAATTATTTTGTTTTGATGTGTCAATGCATTATAATTTTTTCTCATGAAATTATTAAAATTTGTATATTCAAAAACTATCAAATTACTACTACAGTTTAATTTTGTTTTGTTAACAACACTATAGAGTGATTTTTCATTACAGATATTACTACAACTCTTTTATGGGTATTCCTATGCATGTACTTATATTACTATCTTATTTTTATTGTTAGTAATGAAAAGGGGGGCAAAAAGGTGAGAGGGTCACATGGAAAAATAAAGATATAAAACAAGGGAAGAAAAGGGGTGCTGAATCCAGTGTTTGAAAAGGCGCGCCTAGGCGCAAGGGGGTAGGCGGCTAACATCGTCTGGGCGAGGTGATTTTAGCAAGGCGCAAGTGAGGCGCGCCTGATTGGATTTTCAGTTGAATTACTATATGCATGCAATATTATTATAGTATTATCATATTATTATTATTATACTACCTTAACAAATAGAAAATGGGCCAAAGCCCAAGTTGAAGGCTGAACAATCTAGAAACATTGAAACAAAAAGAAAAGCAGCAAGAAAATAAGAACAGAAAAGTTGAAGAAGAAAGAAAGCAGAACAATAAAATAAAATTGATGTGTGTATCACCTACATGTTGTGTTTTTTTAGAAAATTAATAAAATAAAAATATTGAGGTATTTTGTTATACTATTATGTGCTTTCTTGCTTTATTTTAATGGGTTATGTATGCTTATGACTGATAAAAGGCTTATCCATGTAAAAGTGCGCCTCACTTCGATAAGGCGTGGGCCTAACGCCTGCACCTAGGCTCCATGACCCCTATCGCCTTAGTGCGCCTTTTTATACACCAGTTGAATCACTACTGAAGCTGGGTACACAGGTCACAGTTTCAAACTAAGAATAAACTAATTTTATTTAACAAGAAAAGCGTAAAAATCAAGGCTTCTGTTATCTTTTCAGACCATCTTTCAGATGTGGCCTACTTTCATGGAGAAAACGGAAGCCCTAGCCAAAAAGTAGTGACAATTCTTAAATTTTATGATTTTTTCTTCACATCTTTGCGGAAATGTTTAATGTGGCTGAATTATTGTTCAAAATTGTTGTATCAGCCAAAATTGTGAGTTTTGGAAAGCAAAGTGTTGAACCGTGAAAATTCGTTTGGGCTACAAATCTGTTACGAATCGACTGATTCACGATGATGTGGACGCAATTTCAAACCATGCTTGCCAATGTTGGGTAAATATTAGTTTCAAAGCATAAGAGGGACACTTGTACAACCAATTTCCAAAAGAAAAAAAAAGTTACTACTCTAAAAATAAAACCAGGAAAAGCAAAGTAATTAGCACTTTTTTTGTCCATATTCAAAATCATGTTGATTCTTCTTCCTCTACTTTTTTTAACTCGCATCGTTTTCCTTTTGAGAAATTGCATATTAATTGCATCATTTATAATTTCGGATACTTGGCCCCACCTAAAATTACATTACTAGCCTTACTAAAATAATAAATCATTCCAAGTTTGGGGACCACTTTCCACTTTCTTCTGTAATCTAGATTTTCTCTCTTGAAAAATGTATTTATATTACTAATTTGGGAACTAGTTCTCATTCTCTTTCTTTTCCTTAATTCTTGTGCACTATCTAATGATGCGAGTAAAAAAGGAGCAACTATTTGTCTAAATTTTTGTAATTTTTATGATTTGAATCATGACTAAAAATAAAAATTAAAACACAATGATATCAAAATAACCCTTACCTTTGAGTTATTTACTTTATCGCTAAACATTTATAACAATATTTAATGCTCACGAAGGATAGGACACATAAAAGTTCGACTCCGGAATAGGGTTCAGGTTTAACCGCTTAACAAGGAACAACTAAACCACACAATCATTATTGGTTCACCATTTTTGGTGCTACTCACTTTGTTTCCCCTAAATGTTTTTCCTGAGAACAAAGTAACATAGCTAACCTGCTCATTATTATCCCATATTATGTAGCGGAGGAGGGGAGTATGGTGCCAAATGAGATAACCGCACAGCCCTCATTCTTCATTGACCTTTACTGCATAGGAGCAGTTTTGGTAGTTGAGTACTAAAATTCTCCAAATTCACATTGACTTATGAAATTCCTTGTAATCATAAATAAATAATATTACCAAAAAAGAAACATTCAATTAATATATAGTTTAATTTGTCTTCAAGATTTTATTATTTTCAAGAAAATGACTTGGTTTGAAGGTGTTAAAAGTGATATGAAGCTTTTGGATTTAGAAGAGAAGGTTCTCGATCGCAAGGGATGGAAGAAAATTTATGTAAATGGACACATGGAATGATCAATTTTGGTCAAGTAGCCGACCCCAAATTTTTTTGACACAAATGTTAATAAAGAGGGAAAATGTCAATTTAAAATAAAAATAAAAAAGAGTAATGAAATTATTTATCAAAAAAGTTTTAAATGTAACTGAATTTTATGATGTGTTGTCAACTTTATCCTAAATCAATAGTTAAAACTTCTCATAGCACTTCATCAATTAGATGCTTCTATAACAATGCATATTTTGTGTGCAAAAGTGCTAGTAAGTTATGAAATTAAAGGATTGTTCAATTAGACTTATTATTTAAAGTTGAACTTTTTACTAGAGTAAAACCTTTGTCACACGTGCAACATACTAGAGTTAAGCTAGAGTTAAGCACTATATTGGACACCTTAGTTTTGAATCCAGTTATACATGAATGGATTATAAATTAAGGTTTGCTTCAAGCAATTTAACTAATAAAGAAAGCCAAGTGACTTCGTAGAATGTGAAGCCTTGAGTGTTTTTGAGAAGGCCTCTTAAGAGATGCATGAAACTTAGGCCACATTTGGATGGGTCTTTTTTAGAGGTATGGAATGGATTTGACACCAATCAATGTTTGGTTGGGTATTATTAGGGTCGATTGTGATACTCATCATTATCTAACTCCACCCCATCCCCCTCACCCCTCTCTCTCTCTCTCTCTCTCTCTCTCTCTCTCTCTCTCTCTCTCTCTCTCTCTCTCTCTCTCTCTCTCTTCTTCCCACAAGATTCCAACTCCATTCCTCTCAAGTTTCAAGCCCTAGCTTGAGATGATAGGAGAGAAAAGTTAGAACACCAAGTTGCCATAGCAACCAACCAACAATCTTTTCTTCTTAATTTACTACCAAACATCGCTTATATCCTTTTCCAGCATTACATTTTCTGATGAAACTTCATAAAATTACAACATTTCTGACATTACAAATATGGATTTTCTCGGTCTATAATGTGAGATTCAATTGCGCATAAAATTTTGATAAGTATTTAGAGATTTGTTAATTTAAACTCACTTTTAAGAAGAGATTCAGGTATTTGGACAAGTTTTTATGGTCAACTATTTGCATTTTACATGATTTACTTTGTCATAGGATAAACTTTCATTTCCCTTGTTAAGGGGACACACACTGCACTTGCTTCATGTTTTTATTTTATTTTATTTTTGTTTTTTATTTGCCTACTTTATTTCAATGATTTTCTTCATGAGTGATTATGAATCACCAACACATGAAGAAGTGCTTTGATATTGAGCATTTTTTTCCTTCTATGATGGATGATTGAATATGTTTTTTTTCTTTTAATTATCTTTTCTATTTGTTTCGGTAGACATGTTCTAACAATTTTAATGATATCTATAAATATTATGTGTTACAGTTTTCTTGATTGGTAAAATAGAAATATCGTTAAATTCTAATACTTCGTATAAGGAAAAAATTCCTCACAAAATTCATTCCAAGAGTGAAACAAACAGTATGAATGGATATTGAATCCATTACTAGAGTGAATCAAACAATTTTAAGTTGGTATGGGATTCGAAAACATACCATACCATTCCAATCTAATGAAATGGGCCCTTGTTGTGGTGACGTTTGGGACATGGATTCAATGTAGCGAAGGGTACTATTAACTTTGTCATTATAGTTGATTAATTTATGTCAGGCCAAAAACCTTTATCCTAAAGCCAGAAATTACAAAAAATTAGCATTGGATGGCATCAAAAGGAAAATGTCAAATAAGGTGATTTTGTCCAACCATTTTTTACGAGTAATTTTCACAAAGTTGGCCTTTTAAAGCTACCTTTTTGAGAATCTCCCTATTTTTATAGGAAAAACAAAGGATTAACAAAACTTAAATGAAACATGACTCCCAAAACCTTTAGTAAGGCGTCTATTGATCTACAAATAAAAAATCACTCAAGATCACAAGTTTAAACTTGCAATTCAACATCAAGAAAAAGGACATGAAAGCTGCAAACAACAAAAATACGAAGAAAGGAAAAAGGAGAGCAAGGAAAAGAAGGCTTCAAAAAACGAAATATAATTCATCTAAACATGAAGACAGCAATTTAGGGGCGAATAACACTAAAATTAAATCATACCTCCAAGGTCCCTAAAAGTTGACCCAACATCCTCTTATTCCTGTTAACCAACCTCGGGTCATCATCTTTAGGCAAAACCCTAGGAACCTCCTTCGCTTGATAATCAAGTCCCTAATGTATAATTCCAACACAAATGTCAACATTATCAAAATCGAAAAACCAAAAGAGACAATCTCATGAAGAATAGCAAATTACTAACATTTTCCGCTTGTTGATCACCAATTTTCCCATGAAACGGATGATTTTGCAAAGACCTCCTATCATTCCTCCCCCTCGGAACTGAATCATCAACACCAGCATCCTCACTCGGTACTTCACTGACCAAAATTCCTTCTTCTACCTCCCCTTCTTCCACCTTCAATTCATCAAATTCCACTCATCACAACTCCAATTAAAATTCCACTTTCCAATAAAAACCACATGGATACACAATATAACTACTACCTCCGTATCAAAACACTACTGTAGATAATTGGTTGCAAGTTTTTTGATACCGAGGTAGTAAAAACACAATAAATTAGAGCAACAAAAATTAGGGCAAACTAAAACAAAAGGCCCCAAACCTTGACAACAGCGGAACTCAATCGTCGCTTCGGTGGCGGCTCATCCTTCGAACTCAACCTATCAACCTAAACAACAAATTCAAAAAAAAAAAAAAAGAAAAAGAAAAAGAAACTCAACAAATTTGAACTAACTGCAGCGAAAGAACACAAAAATCGAAAGGAAAAAAAAAAAAGCAATAAACATACAGGTCTAACAAAACCACGTTGATTGTTGGCAAAGTTTCTAGGACCATTGCCTAAAAATCCTCCTCCACGACGAAGGCCTCTTGGATCCCTAATACGCTCAGTTATCTGTTGCAAATTTGTGACTTTATCATTTAATTATCCTCGAATTTGAGCAGAGATTTTACAGAAATTGTTAATTGGAAGAAAAAGAATACCTCGCGTTGTTGACGTTGAAGCGCTTCGAGTTCTTTGCGGAGTTCATCTTCAGTTTTGTCTGCAGTGAGATTCGCCATTGTTGCGAGCTCACGGTGTGCTCCGCTTTACTTTCTTTTGTTATCAAAATGACTGCGAGGTTTTCCTGTTCTTTGTTTTGCTTTTATTATTAATACATCCGCAATTGATTACGGGTATTTTTGTAAAATTTATAAATAATGGTTATTTCATCATATACTACTAAACCGTTAAAGAATGTATTATATGCTCTTAATGTTTCAGAAATTTACCATATGCATATAAACCTTCAATTTAATTCACAATATACCCTTATTTTGCTAATCTACCTTTAACTACTTCCAAATGAAGATATTAAATTTGACTAATCAATTAATTACATTAACCAATTCAAATTACTTTTACACAACCACCACTCACCACCCCAATCATCTTCTCCTTCTTCTTCCTCTCTCTTTCTACAAACCTCACTTCAACTTCGTCCTCTTCAATTAACTCATTCTCATTGATGAATGTGATGGTAAATTTAAAGGCAAATAAATGTTTGATTCTTTAAAATACTCAATATCAAATTACGTTCTAGGAAAATTTTTAAGATGAGTTTCGAATTTCTAGGTTCTTGTCTTAGGGTTGATATGTATCGAATTTGTTGGGTTGAGTGGTGGTGGATTTGGGTTCTAGGTTAGGTGGTGGTCGTCGTGGGTTTGGTGGTCGTAGGCGGATATATGTTATAGGTTTGGTAGTTGTCGCCATGTGTTTGGCGGTCGTGGGCCTTGGTGGGCGTGGGTTTGGGTTGTGAGGTGGTGGTGGGTAAAATAATTTAGATAATTAAAATTTAGTTGAAATTAAGATAATTAATGATTAATTTGATTTAATATCTTAATTAGAAGGTAATTAAATTAAATTTAGGAAAATAAGGGTATCTTGTAAATATAGTTAATTGTTCAAGGGCACACGGTGCATTTCAGAAACATTAAGGGTATATGGTGTATTTTGCAATAGTTTAGGGATATATGGTGAAATAGCCGTATAAATAATGGATGGTTCAAGGAGGTTGTATTTTTATTTTATTTTATTTTTTGGATTTTTTGTCCAAAACCAAATTAGTTTTATCGTTACTTTTTCATTTTTGTCCAAAACTATCTTAAAAGGTATGTTTTTTGTTGACTCATACTTAATCCTCATTTTTGGCGTTAACGTTCGGATTTTAGGCAAGAAAATCACATGACAAGCACGCAAAGTGGTTAAACCTTATTTCTCACCCTTTTTTTACTTCTTTTTGTAAGATTTCATTTGGGAAACTTATATTTATTTTATTTTTTTTTTGGATTTTTTGTCCAAAACTATATTAGTTTTATCGTTACTTTTTCATTTTAGTCCAAAACTACCTTATAAGATTTTTTTTTACTGATACTTAATCGTCATTTTTGGTGTTGACCTTCGGTTTTTATGCAAGAAAAGCACATGACAAGCACACAAAGTGGTTAAACCTTATTTCTCACCCTTCTTTTCATAAGATTTCATTTGGGGAAATTTGAGTTTTGCAATTCAATTTCATAAGAGTAAAAGGTAAGAGAAAAGAAAAAGTGAAGTAAGAGCGAGAAAAAAAGGGGGAAAAAGAGTGGAAAATAGGATTGAATGACTTCATGTGCCGCTCAAGTGATTTTTCTTGCTTGAAAAATAAAGGTCAATACCGGAAACAAAAACAATGTATGAGTCAACAAAAAAAGTACATTTTAAGGTAGTTTTGGACGAACACGAAAAAGTAAGGTAGTTTTTTCACAAAAACTAATACTCAAACTAAGGTAGTTGTGGACAAAAAATCCTTTTTGTACGAATGTTTGGTTTTATTAATTAATTAATAATACTGACAAATACTAGAAACTTTTAAAGCTTCTTAATTTTTAAAATTAAAAAAAAATTACATATCTATTATAGAAAAGAGAGTTTTTGTAGAGGGTTTTGAGAAAAAATAAATGAATATTCTTATTAATTAATCATGTGGGATATACATGTACTACCTCCGTCGTTTTTTAGTTGCTACATTCACTTTTTTACATCTCCCAAGACGCAATTTATATAACTAATATGTCGAGTTTGGTATAATAAAAAAACTATAAAAATTATATTTTTTGAAAAAATAAATTGAGACGAATTAGACAAGATCTCATCATCTCATGACTATGTTATTCGCTATGCATTAAACACTAAAGTGAGTCAAAGTTACAAGGTAAATAGTGTCAAAAACCCTAATGCAGCAACTAAAAAAATGACAGAGGAAGTATATATATGTGAAAATATTATGCTATTAGGGTTTCTTTGGAAAGTAATAAACGTAGTATATAGAATATCCTAGAATAATCATAAAGATATAGTGGGCATCTACTAAGGGTTTGTTTACTTTAGTTTAATTTCAGTTCAGTTCAGCTCAACTCAGTTTAGTTCAGCTCCAATCAGTTCAGTTCAGTTCAGCTCTTGTAACACCCTGGAATTTTCTAACTTCCTTCTCTAGATTTTCGGGAAAACATATTAAAATAATAAACAATAATAATAATAATAATAATAATATTAATAATAATAATAATTAAAACTCCTAAATACTAGGAAAAACCAAAGCATTACCGCCACTGTGAACAATAATTTAGGAAGCGCCTTTATTTTAAAACAATTTAGGAAACCTTAAAAATTCTATTTTTAGAAACTTGTCAAAGTAACATGAAATCTAATTTATAAACTTTGGAAAACATAAAAAAATTATTTCAAATAACAATTAATTTAAATTCTTTTCTTTTCTTATTTGTTGACTTAAATTTTCCCAATAAAAATACTAAAAATAATCACATAACATACGGATTAAATCCTTAAAATACGTGAAAATATGAGGTATCGCGTTATTATTGTTGATGCCATCCAGGTTAGCTTTCTAAACCCCCTTTATCACCTTTTAATTCTATTTTACTCCATAAAATATTGATTAAATAATCACTTCGAGATGTAATAAAACATGGAAAATAGAAAGAAATCATGCCTTGGCCTTTAAAGCTTTCATGAGCATGATTACATGATAATATAGTTGTTTTAAAGTTTTATTTGCTTGAGCATGATTACATGTTTTAAAAGCTTCATGAGCATGATCACATGAGTTTATCATTTTGTCCAAAGCATGATGACATGATTTCTATGTGCTTTTAAGCTTTTCCAACATGTTTTTCGCTTTCCCTATTTACGTGATTGCGCTTGTATCTAAGCCATGATAACGACTTTTCACATAGATTAGGACAATAATAAAAGACCGGTACTTGAAATCACATAAAGTCACATGAATCATAAAGATTCGAACCATGAATAGGGATAATCATGACTAAAACGAAGCGATCATCGTCCTAGCAAACAATGTGTACATTAACCTAACTCGCCTAATAAGCACTCGCGCGGTGCGCTTTTAAGGACTAAACATGATGTAATGTCGCTTGGTATTACATGATGAGATTACAAATGAGATCTAATAGAAGACCACATGATGTGGAGGAGTCTTATACTCTAAACCTCGTCCCCGAACCCATGAAACTAGTGCATGACCTAACTATTGGGAAGTTGTCGCACCTCACTTCGGTCGGTAAGAACGTAGTGACTTGGGTCTGTAAGACTCTATGGAGTGCGGTTGTGGACTCTATTAAAGTTTTGTTCCTTGTCGAGTTTACTCACCCTACGCGATGACCCATCTCACGGTCTAAAGAACAAAGTAATAAAAAACACTTAACTCGTGGACCTTATTTTTCGGACGTCTATAGTTTGGCAGCTTCACTGGGGATTTTCTTTGTGGATTTCCCCTTAGGATAAGAGGATGAAACTTGAAAAATCTCATAATTCTCATCATGACATATTAAGTATTTTGTTAGGCATAATATATATACGTCGCCAGGTACCCAAAAGGGGGCTTCGTTTAAGGATATGTCTCCGTGAGCATGCTTCATGTTAGAGACCAACCCCGAGGGGGTTTCATACTAGTGGTAGTGGGAAGCCATGCGATATGAACACCTATCCCAGCCAATGGCGTGTGGATTCCACAGATAGGCGACTCGCACCTCAATCATCACTAAGTTGTGACGTGAGTAGGATGGGAGGAAAGGGAGGCAAGGAAGGGGAGGGGGAGAACTGAAATTCATTTTCCTTTTAAATTCTCCACTTTTGGAGGGATAATCTTTATTAGTGGAGTGGGGAAAATAGATATTTTCTTCTCCCTACACTTCCTTCCCTCATCTATGTATCCAAATAAGGGGGTTTGTCCCCTTTCCATTCTCTTCTATTTCCTTGTATCCAAACAATGTGTAATCGAAAAACTACATCTTGATAGAATATTAGGAAAAAAAACGTAACGAAATATTCATTTGTTCACTTAAAAATTGCAAATTAGATTTTTTGTATTGAAATACGAGAGATGTTCTCCAACAGTTGCTTTTATACAATTATACATGATTTTGCTGAAGTGTACGCTCGATACAAGAGACTACTACTTTCACAGTTTCACCTGAAGGGGGGAAGGATGCAAAGAAATAATGTATTCCAAATACAAGAAACGAATGATGTTACAGTTGAGCAAGTTGCCTTCACCACTTCAAATATTTGCAGAGGTGAAATCTGAAAGGCAAGAAAGCTTGCTAGTTAAAAGTATGTGCCCTTTACTGTAATGCTACAACAAACCTTATTGCACCAAACCTACATTTTCTCCGTTCCAACAAGAATGCACAGGCGGTAGTTGATATTCATCAGGCTTAAGCGCCAAAGCAAAATCAGGTAGTGTTGGTGCAGTTTCCATTATTCTGCATATATACAAGTCATTACAGCTTTCAAGGTAACAAAAATTAAGTCCAACTTAGGGATAATGGATAAATTAACGTAAATGATGGTAAAAACATAAATGAAAAACAAAAATAATAAAACCAACGGAAGATCAAAGTGAACGTGAATTGGTATTGTACACTGAGATATTTCAACATTGAAATCTTGCCTCCTAGTATTAAAGTAAAACAAAACTGCATATAATACAAGGAGAAGGTGAGCCTAAAATTTGACAGTTAGCTTGATTTTGACTTCATCAAGTATACTCTCTCCATCTAACTATCTTTGATTTATTGGATATTACCTGCCTCTTAAAACTCTTAGAATACCAATGTACTGCAGAACATCAATATAGAACGACAGACGTGACACATTTACACTATTTTTAAATTCCAAATTCTCTTAGGGGCCGTTTGGTATAGGGTATTCAGGAAAAGAAAAGGGATGGAATCAGCTTGATCCCACACTCCCCCCCCCCGGGGGGGGGGGGGGGGCGAGTGTTGGATCAAGCTGATTCCATCCCTTTTTCTTTCCGGAATACCCTATACCAAACGGCCCCTAAAGAATTTGGAATTTAAAAATAGTGTAAATGTGTCACGTCTGTCGTTCTATATTGATGTTCTGCAGTCAGTCATACATTGGTATTCTAAGAGTTTTAAGAGGCAGGTAATATCCAATAAATCAAAGATAGTTAGATGGAGAGAGTATACTTGATGAAGTCAAAATCAAGCTAACTGTCAAATTTTAGGCTCACCTTCTCCTTGTATTATATGCAGTTTTGTTTTACTTTAATACTAGGAGGCAAGATTTCAATGTTGAAATATCTCAGTGTACAATACCATTCACGTTCACTTTGATCTTCCGTTGTTTTATTTTTTGTTTTGTTTTTTTTTTCATTTATGTTTTTACCATCTTTACTCTTATTTATCCATTATCCGCTAAGTGACTTAATTTTTGTACCTTGATAAGCTGTAATGACTTATATAATGCGAATAATGGAAACTGCACCAACACTACCTGATTTGTGCTTTTGGCGCTTAAGCCTGATGAATATCAACTACCTGCCTGTCATTCTTGTTAGGAAGAAAATATGTAGGTTTGGTGCAATAGGTTTGTTGTAGCATTACAGTAAAGGCACATACTTTTAACTAGCAAGCTTTTCTTGCCTTTCAGATTTCACCTCTGCAAATATTTGAAGTGGTTGAAGGCAACTTGCTCAACTGTAACATCATTCGTTTTCTGTGATTTGGAATACATTATTTCTTTGCATCCTTCCCCCCTTCAGGTGAAACTGTGAAAGTAGTAGTCTCTTGTATCGACGTACACTTCAGCAAATCATGTATAATTGTATAAAAAGCAACTGTTGAGAACATCTCTCGTATTTCAATACAAAAAAATCTAATTTGCAATTTTTAATGAACAAATGAATATTTCGTTACGTTTTTTTCCTAATATTCTATCAAGATGTAGTTTTTTCGATTACACAGTTTTTGGATACAAGGAAATAGAAGAGAATAAAGGGACAAAACCCTTATTTGGATACATAGATAGGGAAGGAAGTGTAGGGAGAAAAAAATATCTATTTTTTTCCCCACTCCACTATAAAGATTATCCTCCAAAAGTGGAGAATTTAAAAGAAAAAATGAATTTCATTTTCTCCCCCTCCCTTCCTTGCCTCCCTTTTTCCTCCCATCCCTACTCACGTCACAACTTAGTGATGATTGAGGTGCGAGTCGCCTATCTGTGGAATCCACACGCCATTGGCTGGGATAGGTGTTCATATTCGCATGGCTTCCCACTACCACTAGTATGAAACCCCCTCGGGGTTGGTCTCTAACATGAAGCATGCTCACGGAGACATATCCTTAAACGAAGCCCCCTTTTGGGTACCTGGCGACGTATATATATTATGCCTAACAAAATACTTAATATGCCATGATGAGAATTATGAGATTTTTCAAGTTTCATCCTCTATTCCTAAGGGAAATCCACAAAGAAAATCCCCGTAACTGCCAAACTATAGACGTCCAAAAATAAGGTCCACGAGTTAAGTGTTTTTTATTACTTTGTTCTTTAGACCGTGAGATGGTCATCGCGTAGGGTGAGTAAACTCGACAAGGAACAAACTTAAATAGAGTCCACAACGCCACTCCATAGAGTCTTACAGACCCAAGTCACTACTTCTATACCGACCGAAGTGAGGTGCGACAACTTCCCAATAGTTAGGTCATGCACTAGTTTTTCATGGGTTCGGGGACGAGGGTTTTAGAGTATAAGACTCCTCCACATCATGTGGTCTTCTATTAGATCTCATTTGTAATCTCATCATGTAATACCAAGCGACATTACAATCATGTTTAGTCCTTAAAAGCCACCCGCGCGAGTGCTTATTAGGCGAGTTAGGTTAATGTACACATTGTTGCTAGGACGATGATCGCTTCGTTTTGTCATGATTATCCCTATTCATGGTTCGAATCTTTTGAAGTCATGTGACTTTATATGAGGTGAATTTCTCACCAAAGAAAGGTAAGCATCAAGGAGGTGCTTTCTTGTGATTTCACGTACCAGGTTCCGTGTATTGATTGGTCCTAATTTCCTATGTGGAAAGGCGTTATACCATGGCAGTAGAATACAAGCGCAATCA
>PYUH01000015.1:2364982-2390537 GCA_016808085.1 Suaeda aralocaspica | reverse complement strand
GATACCAATGTTGCATCTGGCTGATGTGACTGACTTGCGGTACAAATGGTTGGGGATTTTGGACATTATTGCTCTTGTAGGAGAATATTGATGATCCTTCAGCCTGGATTGGATGTGTTGGAGAACGGATTGTTCTTGTAAGCCTGAAAATGCGCATACTTGCTCCATAAAAAATATGCCTGACTGAACATTATGACCAAATGAACCACATGAATCGTAGAAGGGTTCGATACATCCCGAAAGCGCAGGCATTGGAGCTGCAACGCTCGGTTGAGAAGATGGAGAGAGTACTAATTTTGTCGAGCTTTTGCCTATTTGCATCGATTGTGAAGCAAATCCTTATACTTGTCATCAACCACATGCTTTCACTTTTCTTTGAATGTCCTCTGGATTGCCAAATTGGAATTGTGAATGGCATTTCTTCAATCGAATCATAAGCAGCATTAACTTCTTGGTTCATGAATCGACCTAGCGGCAGAATCTAGCAAAGTCTATCTATCATAGAAAGATGAGACTAGGAACCACTTCTTAAAACTGTGATGAGGGCATAATCTCAAAAACTCCTTTGAACCTTTCCCATGCTTCATATAATGTCTCATTAGATTCTTGGTTGGAGTTTTGTTTACTTGAAGGTGGCAGTTTTCTTCGGAAGGTTAGTACTCCTTTGAAATGCAAGAGCTAACTCTTGCAACTATTGATCTTGTCCATGTTAAGATCGTTCAACCAAGACGAGCTTTGTCCTTCAAAGAGAATGGGAAAATCATCGCCTAGTGTAGTCTTGATTGAGACGGCTTGCTTGATGTGTGTGGAGTACGGAGGAAATTAGTTAAATGCAAATTCGGATCCTCTTCAATGTTCCTTGCAAATAGTTCCTCTCCACCATATTTTCCAAAGTTGGCTTCAATGACAAATTAAGAGCTCTGTACAGGAACGTGATAGCCACATCTTACATCACTAATGTGGGTTGTGAATAATCCCTAAATGATCATGCAGGCGGCGGCGCATCGTGTGATTTGCTGCCCTCAGACCCCGACATATCTCCTTGGTCGTATTCAGCGGAGTAAGTAGTCTAATTCAAACCAAAATTGACACAAATAACTATTGTTTGTGCTCGGTGATTTTCAAACTCCTTTTTCTCACTTCTTCCACGATGCGCTTTGTAATGTTCTTTTTGGTCAGGGAATCGTTCTTTGAGACGTAAAAACTAACAAAAAAGAAAATTAAAACAAAATATATTACTAGCAGAAATACAACAATTGCGCTCATCCAACGAGTGCCAAAATGAAGAGCTAGTTCAGTACTGTCATTAATTAACCTACACTCCAACTAATGTAGCTAGGGAGTAGGGATCTGGAATCCACAGGGAGGCACCAAATTCTACTAATTCTAAAAAGTTATTCTTATGTTTATAATTGTGTTGGTGATCAACTTAATACTAATTAGCACTAAAAACGAGAATTAAAAAAAATAAATCAATTTACAAGCTAGGACATTGGTTCACCTTATCACCAAAGACGAAACAAAAACCGTAATTAACAAATTAACGACGCTCTGAATTAAGGCACACGAGTTCTCTCGAATCTAGACTCTTCAAATCCTCTAACGGCTCAATCCGCTTGTACTCGTTTGTCTATCATCCCCTGTGATTAATTGTGGTCAACTTACCTCTCGGCATCAATTTCGACAATTATCAGATAACAATTAACCTAGCCACAAACAATTTAACTGCAAAGCAATATAAGCTGATAATAGGAATATGAAACGACCATAAATTGAGTCATCGGCTACCAACAAGTTCATTGGGATGGTTCATGGATCCCCTAGCCCTAGAAATAAACTAGTCACGCATATTGAAAATCACAGAATAAAAAATATTTAAAAATTATAACTAAAAACATGATCAATACAAAACCAAACACACTTAAAATTAGGGCATAAAATAAATCTGCTAATATAATTAAAAACAAACAGCTAACAGCACAAAATAAAACAAACAACAATCAAATAAAATTAACAAGAATAAAGAAGAATCTGAATAAACATTTGAGACTGAATAAAGTATGTATGAAGTGTAACATATGTAAATGTATACAATATTTTTCGATCGAGAGAGAAATTGACTAAAATAGGCTCTAATAATAATAAAAAGTCCGTACATAAGCCTAAGATAGAAATCCTATATTATACAAAGCCAAAACAAGTCGGAAGATCTCGAAAAACGCAAAATAATCAGTAGTATGCACTTGGTAGGCACACTGGACTCAGACAGGGCTCATTGCACTTTGGCCGGGTCTTTCGTGCTTCCTCGTTTGCTTCAAACTCGATTCTTTACTTCCTAAAGCTTCTAACTCACATCTGATCTCTGTGGCTCCCTAAAGTGGTCAAAGACTCCTAATAGTTTGTCAAGTGTCCAAAAAAAGCGACAACGATATTAATGCACCAATTCCTGCAATGCCTAACAAATGGAAACACAAAGCACTAAAACAACCAATTTAGTAGAATTATGCTCAAAAGAGCCTTGTTAGAGCAATAACCAATAAAAACGGAGGTAAATAACGAATATAAAATGTACTTATATAGACGATGGAGAAATATTATTTCACCTTGTAAACAATTGACAAAAAAGAGAATAAACTTAATGGTGGTATTTAGAAATGGAGATAACGTGATGTATAGATGAAGGGTCCCAACATGTGAATAACCATGAATGAGTGATGGGTGAATGTAATATTTGCTGTGTGGCGTAGAGACTTAACTCAACATTAAATAATATAATTTTTTGGGAGGTTGCTTCTGTTCATGGGTGGTTTCGGATTCATTTCATCTTTTAATTATAGCCGATTGTCACCAAAGACGCACACATTAGGGTAGCTTATTTTGGATGTGGAATTCTGGCTTCATATATTGCATCTTGTTGAGTCGTTTAGTTTTTGAGACAGCTTAAGTTTTTCTTTGTATGCTTGATGACAGAAATCCACCATCATGGGGAACGATGAAGTATCTTCTGAAAAAATTCCAAAAGACACAGCTAGCAAAGTGCGGATCAATCGGGATTTGTTATACACATGAAAAGTAAGCCTTTAACCTTAACATACAGCACTTGGTATATAAAATTAATTAAAATACGATTATTTCTGCCTTTATAGTCATTTCATGTTGAATGAACTGTTTTGTGTTTTCTTTCAACTTGTTTCTCCATTTATTTTCTTAATTTTATTGCAACATTCTATATAACTTTTGTAAGAGGTAAATACTTTCAAAGTTCAAGTTTCAAACTTTAGCTAAGATGCATTATGCGAGTTTTGTGGTGAGGTTGGCTGGAATGAAGTTTGATGAGTCATTGCTTGAGTTTTAGGTCTGTATAGAAAGAACTTTGAAAACAATAGAAAGACCTAAGTAGAGTGTTTGAGCGTAATTTTGATGTAGAAGACGTTAGGGAGCTTCAATTTTGATATAATAGAGGAGCTTTGTTTGATTGTTAATACCTGCTTTTTTTTTCTTTTTCTTTTTTTGTGATTGTATTAAACCACCTTAAATCAAAGAACGTATTTTTGTTGTTTTTGGGATTTATTTTGAACGAATTAAGAACAAAATTATTAAAATTTGATACTAGCAAATTAGGGATAAACCTTATTCAAGGAATATTTGATCTCCTACTCGGAACAAGAAGAGCAGCGAAAGGAATTCAATGACTAACACGAATTTAATTCACAAAAAGGATTTCTTGACTAAAAAAATCTATTTTCTTATTTTATTAATGAAAATAACCATATTTATAGGCATACATCTCATGCCAATAGGATAACTACATAAAAGATAAAAAACCTAAACAATTCTAATATTTTCTTTTGGGAGATAAAAACGAGATTTTTAATTAATTACCTAACAACTATTTATGCATAAACAAATCTAAATTTAAACCAACTACTTCGACTACTAAAAAACTAATGTCACAACAATTACAAACTAACAAACAACACAAATCTGAAAAAATCCCGAAGCAAATTCAAGTAGGAACCCATGGAAACTCATGCCCAACGTATAAATTCCTGCCATCCGAGTATCCGTCGTACATATAATACTCCCCACTAAAAAATTTAACCATTTTTATCTAAGTTACAAGATAATCCAGACCCAAATATTAAAAGATCGATAATTTGTGTTGAAGTGGGACTCCCTTCAATTCCTATCACTTTGTCAATACCACATTCTGATTATCCTTTGATAAACTTATAGTTAGTAATAAAAAATCATTCTTATATGCGACTCTATATGTTATGTTTACATATTAAGGGGGCGTTTGGTTAGGGCTGTCGATTGATCCAAACTTGTTCAAAGAGCGATTTTCGGATATTCGGGTATAAAGTCGGATATTCAGATATAATAGCGAATGATCAAATATGTACTAATACAAAACTACACAAGTACACAATTACAAGTCCAAATTCCAATCAAAATACAAAAGTTTGCGGAAGATTTTTGTGATTTTCCAGAATTATTTTCAAAAGTATCCTAACCCTTAATGGTCAAAATAAACAATATATTCAACAATAACATGAACACATTTATAAATCATTGTTAAACAACAAAGCTAATGACAAATGGAACTAACCATGAAAATAAAAATCTAATAACAGCTGACAACATGAATACAACACCAACTAACAAATCTAATAACAAAACTAACAACAAAACTAACAAATAACAACTAATAAGTATAGAGAGTACTTAATTTAGCAATATATAAAAAGAAAACTAACAAAGTAAGAATTAAGAAACTAACAATTACAATTAATTAACAAAAGCCAACTAAAATTTTGTTCGACTCTTGAGATTGTGAAAAAATATCAGAGGTAAAAAAATAGAAGAGTCAAAAATAGTCAAATACGAAGTTGGAAGTTCTGTCACAAAACAAAAGGGGAAAAATGATGTGCTACCAAGAGTCAGACCCCAGCTCTAGAGGTATAATAGTGACCATCCCAGTGAGCTACACTATGGACTGATTCTTTATTGTTGCGAATGTTTATATAAGCAGTTTTTATTTTTTTAGTCATAAAAAAAACCCCGAAACTATACCTTTCTTTGTCGGAAATTGAATGAACCCAGTTGAAGCCACCATGGATCAGCCTCTGCGTTCGGTAATATGGGGGTATACTATATATGGTATGGAATCAAACAAAGTGTAAGGGAGAGTATGAAAAGCAAATCCCTTTGATGTAGACTGTTGTTGTGATAAATATTTGGTATATCACCCTTTTTTTATCCATCAATGCACCACCACCATACACATTTATATGCCGCTGCCACTACCCTTGATGGCCAATGTCAAGTGACCACACTACCACACCCTTATATCCTGTCTGTACCGCAAACTACTTCTCTCTCAATGTTTCATACCATCATTAAAGCTTAAAATTCAAGGCTTTTATGGAAAATTTGAATATGAAAACTCTAGATCGAGAGTTTTCATTTTCAGATTTGACATTTTAAAGCATAAATTGAAGATAATAACCGGTAATTATCATATTTTAACTCTTTTTTTCTGCAAAATTTAGGTGGTGTGGGGGGTGGTGTGTGGTGGTGGTTTTAGGGGTGTGTGGGGTGTGGTTTCATGGGGGTTTGGAAGATTGAGGTTTGGTTTGGTGGTGATAGAGATGGTTATTGGATAGAGCAAGATGATTCAATGGTGGGTATGGTGGTGATAGATGATGTGGCAATGGTGTTTGGATGTTGTTGGTCATAGTATTGACGATGAAGGTGGATGTGCGGCAGTGGTGGTGATGGTTGTGGTGACTACTCTGGTGGTGTTTTGGTGATGAAGGTATCCTGGCAGAGGGGTTGTTGAATAGTTTTGTGGCGCGATGGTGCGGGCGAGAGGTCAGGGGTGGGAGGTCAATGAGAGGATGTTGAATGGGACTTAGTGGTTGTTGGTGAGAAGGGTGTGGGGGTCCAATGCGGGGGCTAGGGGGGAAAGCGAGGATACCGGTCGGGGGGGGAAGGCGTTGTGGTCGCGGAGAAAAGCAAGAGAGGGGGGAGGTAGGGCGATAAAGGAATGCGAGAAGGAAAGTGGGGGGGGGGGGGGATAAGGGTGGCGGCTGAGGAGGAGGAGGAAGGGGGGAGGGGAGGGGGGGGGGGGAGGGGGGGGACGTGGGAGGGGCCCCCTCCCCCCCCAAGGTATTTCCATTCCCTTTCCCCTAAGCCACCCCTATTGTACCACACAACCCTTCCCACCAACACTACCACTAAAACAGCCAACAAAGCCATCCAACCATTGGACCACCACTGCCACGTGACCATCTTCAGCAACACCATCAGAACAGCCACCAAAACTATTCAACAACCTCTGCCAGGATACCTTCATCACCAAAACTACCACCAGAGTAGTCACCACAACCATCGAACCACCACTGCCACATCACCTTCATCGTCAATACTATGACCACAAACATCCAAACACCATTGCCACATCATCTTCATCACCACCACCATACCCAACCATTGACAATCATCTTCGCTATCCAATAACCATCTCTATCAACCACCCAAACCAACCTCAATCTTGCCAAAACCCACCGTAATGAAAACCACACCCACACACCCGTTAAAACCACCACCCGACACCCTAAATTTTGCAGAAAAAAAGAGTTAAAATATGATAATTACCGGTTATTATCTTCAATTATGGCTTTAAAATGTCAAATCTGAAAATGAAAACTCTCGATCTAGAGTTTTCATATTCAAATTTTCCATAAAAGCCTTGAATTTTAAGCTTTAATGATGGTTATGAAACATTGAGAGAGAAGTAGTTTGCGGTTACAGCAAGGATAAGGGGGGTGGGTAGTGTGGTCACTTGACATTGGCCATCAAGGGTAGTGGCAGCGGCATATAAATGTGTAGTGGTGGTGGTGCATTGATGGATAAAAAAGAGGGGTGATATACCAAATATTTATCCAAACAACAGTCTACATCAAAGGGATTTGCTTTTCATACTCTCCCTTACACTTTGTTGATTCCATACCATATATAGTATACCCCATATTAACCGAACGCAGAGGCTGATCCATGGTGGCTTCAACTGGGTTCATTCAATTTCCGACAAAGAAAGGATAGTTTCGGGGTTTTTTTTATGACTAAAAAAATAAAAACTGCTTATATACAATTCGCAACAATAAAGAATCAGTCCATAGCGTGTAGCTCACTGGAGTGGTCACTATTATACCTCTACGAGGCTGGGGTCTGACTCTTGGTAGCACATCATTTTGTTCCCCTTTTGTTTTGTGACAGAACTTCCAACTTCGTATTTGACTATTTTGACTCTTCTATTTTTTTACCTCTGATATTTTTCACAATTCTCAAAGAGTCGAACAAAATTTTAGTTGGCTTTTGTTAATTAATTGTAATTGTTAGTTTCTTAATTCTTACTTTGTTAGTTTTCTGTTTTATATATTGCTAAATTAAGTACTCTATACTTATTAGTTGTTATTTTGTTAGTTTTGTTAGTTTTGTTATTAGATTTGTTAGTTTGGTTGTATTCATGTTGTCAGCTGTTATTAGATTTGTTATTTTCATGGTTAGTTCCATTTGTCATTAGCTTTGTTAGTTTAACAATGATTTATAAATGTGTTCATGTTGATTGTTGAATATATATTGTTTATTTTGACCATTAAGGGTTTAGGATACTTTTGGAAAAATAATTCTGGAAAATCACAAAAATCTTCCGCAAACTTTTGTATTTTGATTGGAATTTGGACTTGTAATTGTGTACTTGTGTAGTTGTGTATTAGTACATATTTGATCATTCGCTATTATATCTGAATATCCGACTTTATACCCGAATATCCGAAAATCGCTCTTTGAACAAGTTTGGATCAAGTCGATCAGCCACTAACCAAACGCCCCCTTAATATGTAAACATAACATATAGAGTCGCATATAAGAATGATTTTTTATTACTAACTATAAGTTTATCAAAGGATAATCAGAATGTGGTATTGACAAAGTGATATGGAATTGAAGGGAGTCATCAACATTAACAAATTATCGATCTTTTTAATATTTGGGTCTGGATTATCTTGTAACTTAAGATAAAAATGGTTAAATTTTTTAGTGGGGAGTATTATATGTACGACGGATACTCGGATGGCAGGGAATTAATACGTCTGGGCATGAGTTTCCATGGGTTCCTACTTGAATTTGCATTCGGGATTTTTTCAGATTTGTGTTGTTTGTTAGTTTTGTTAATTGTTGGACATTAGTTTTAGTACGAAGTAGTTGGTTAAAATTTAGATTTGTTTTATGCATAAATAGTTTGTTAGGATAATTAATTAGAAATCTCGTTTTTATCTACCCAAAAGAAAATAATTAGAATTGTTTTAGGTTTTTTATCTTTTATTTAGTTATCCTAATTGGCATGAGATGTATGCCTATAAATATGGTTATTTTCATTAATAAAATAAGAAAATAGATTTTTTTAGTCAAAGAAATCCTTTTGTGAATTAAATTCGTGTTAGTCAAATTGAATTCCTTTCGCTGCTTTTCTTCTTGTTCCGAGTAGGAGATCAAATTCCTTTGAATAAGGTTTATCCCTAATTGCTAGTATCCAATTTTAATAATTTTTGTTCTTAATTTCGTTCAAAATAAATCCAAAAACAACAAAAATACGTTCTTTGATTTAAGTGGTTTAATACAATCACAAAAAAAGAAAAAGAAAAAAAAAGCAGGTATTAACATACAAAACAAAGCTCCTCTATATATATCAAAATATGAAGCTCCCTAACGTCTTTCTAATCAAAATTAGCTCAAACACATCTACTTAGTCTTTCTATTGTTTAGTTCAAAGTTCTTTCTATACAGACCTAAAACTCAAGCAATGACTCATCAAACTTCATTACCAGCCAACCTCCCACAAGAACTCGCATAAATGCATCTTTAAGCTAAAGTTGAAACTTGAAACTTTGAAAGTATTATACCTCTTACACAGTTATATAGAATGTTGCAATAAAATTAAGAAAAATAAATGGAGAAACAAGTTGAAAGAAAACACAAAAACAGTTCATTCAACATGAAATGACTATAAAGGCAGAAATAAATTACGATTTTTAATTAATTTTATAATACCAAGTGACTGTATGTTAAGGGTAAAGGCTTACTTTTCATGTGTATACAAATCCCGATTGATCCGCACTTTGCTAGCGGTGTCTTTTGGAATTTTTTCAGAAAGATACTTCATCGTTCCCCATGATGGTGGATTTCTGCATCAAGCATAACAAAGAAAAACTTAAGCTGTCTCAAAAACTAAACGACTCAACAAGATGCAATATATGAAGCCAGAATTCCACATCCAAAATAAGCTACCCTAATGTGTGCGTCTTTTGGGTGACAATCGGCTATAATTAAAAGATGAAATGAATCCGAAACCACCCATGACAAGAAGCAACTCCCAAAAAAATTATATTTATTCTAATGTTGAGTTAAGTCTCTACGCCACACAGCAAATATTCAAATTCACACATCACTCAACTTCATTGTTATTCACATGTTGGGACCCTTCATCTATACATCACGTATCTCCATTTCCTAAATACCACCATTAAGTTTATTCTCTTTTTTGTCAATTGTTTACAAGGTGAAATAATATTTCTCCATCGCTCTATGATAAGTACATTTTATATTCGTTATTTACCTCCGTTTTATATTGGTTATTGGCTCTAACAAGGCTCTTTTGAGCATAATTCTACTAATTTGGTTGTTTTTAGTGCTTTGTGTTTCCATTTGTTATGCATTGCAGGAATTGGTGCATTAATATCGATTGTCGCATTATTTTGGACACTTGACAAACTATTAGGAGTCTTTGACCACTTTAAGGAGCCACAAGAGATCTAGATGTGAGTTAGAAGCCTTTAGGAAGTAAAGAAGTCGAGTTTCGAAGCAAACGAGGAAGCACGAAAGACCCGGGGGCCAAAGTGCAATGAGCCCTGTCTGAGTCCAGTGTGCCTAGCCAAAGTGCACTACTGATTATTTTGCGTTTTTCGAGATCTTCCGACTTGTTTTGGCTTTGTATATATAGGATTTCTATCTTAGGCTTATGTACGACTTTTTATTATTATTAGAGCCTAGTTTTAGTCAATTTCTCTCTCGAAAAATACTTTTATACAATTTACTCATTCACTCAATACAATTTACGTTTTATTCAGTTCTCAAATTTTATTCAGTTCTTCTTTATTCTTGTTAATTTAGTTTGATTGTTTTATTTATTTTGTGCTGTTAGCTTTTGTTTTTAATATTAGCAGATTTATTTTATGCCCTAATTTTTAAGTTGTTTGGTTTTGTTAATTTGATCATGTTTTTAGTTATAATTTTTAATATTTATTTGATTCTTGTGATTTTCAATATGCGTGACTAGTTTAATTTCTAGGGCTAGGGGATCCATGAACCATCCCAATGAACTTGTTTGGTAGCCGATGAATCAGATTTATGTCGTTTCATATTCCTATTATCAGCTTATATTGCTTGCAGTTAAATTGTTTGTGGCTAGGTTTAATTGTTAGTCTGATAATTGTCGAAATTGATGCCGAGAGGTAAGTTTACCACAATTAGATCACAGGGATGATAGACAAAACGAGTACAAGCGGATTAGAGCCGTTAGAGGAGTTTTGAAGGAGTCTAGATTCGAGAGAACTAGTGTGCCTTAATTCAGAGCGTCGTTAATTTGTTAATCGGTTGTTAATCAGCTTGTTGTCGGTTTATGGTGAACCAATGTCCTAGGCTTAGTAAATTGATTTATTTGTGTTTAATTCTCGTTTTTAGTGCTAATTAGTATTTAAGTTGATCACCAACACAATTATAACAGAATAACTTTTTAGAATTAGTAGAAATTTGGTGCCTCCCTGTGGATTCGATTCAATCCCTACTTCCCTAGCTACATTAGTTGGAGTTGTAGGTTAATTAATGACAGGTACGTGACTAGCTATTCAAATTTTGGCACTGTTGATGAGGCAATTGTTGTATTTCTGCTAGTAAAGTTATTTTGTTTAATTTTTCTTTTTTGTTACTTTTTCGTCTCAAAGAACGATTCCCTGACCAAAAAGAACATTACATAAGCGCAATCGTGGAAAGAAGTGGAGAAAAAGGAGTTTGAAAATCACCGAGCAAACAATAGTTGATTTGTGTCAATTTTGGTTTGAATTAGATACTACTCCGCTGAATACTGACCAAGGAGATATGTCGGGGTCTGAGGGCAACAAAAATCACACGCCGCCGCCTGCATGATCATTTAGGGATTATTCACAACCCACATTAGTGATAGTAAGAGGTGGCTATCACGTTCCTGATACAGATGCTCTTAATTTTGCATTGAAGCCAACTTTGGAAAATATGGTGGAGAGGAACTAGTTTGCAGGAACATTGATAGAGGATCCGAATTTGCATTTAACTAATTTCCTCCGGTACTCCAACACCATCAAGCAAGCCGTCATCAATCAAGACTACACTAGGCGAATGATTTTCCCATTCTCTTTGAAGGACAAAGCTCGTACTTGGTTGAACGATCTTAACATGGACAAGATCAATAGTTGCAATGAGTTAGCTCTTGCATTTCAAAGGAAGTACTACCTTCCGAAGAAAACTGCCACCCTTCGAAGTAAAATCAAAAATCTCAACCAAGAATCTAATGAGACATTATATGAAGCATGGGAAAGGTTCAAAGGAGTTATTGAGATTATGCCCTCATCACAGTTTTAAGAAGTGGTTCCTAGTCCAATCTTTCTATGATAGATAGACGTTGCTAGATTCTGCCGCTAGTGGTCGATTCATGAACCAAGAAGTTAATGCTGCTTATGATTCGATTGAAGAAATTGCCATTCACAATTCTCAATTTGGCAATCCTAGAGGACATTCAAAGAAAAGTGGAAAGCATGTGGTTGATGACAAGTATAAGGATTTGGCTTCACAAATCGATGCAATAAGGCAAAAGCTCGACAAAATTAGTACTCCATCTTCTCAACCGATGTTTCAGCTCCAATGCCTGCGCTTTCGGGATGTATCGAACCCTTCTACGATTCATGTGGTTCATTTGGTCATAATGTTCAGTCATGTCATAGTTTTATGGAGCAAGTATGCGCATTTCAGGCTTACAAGAACAATCCGTTCTCCAACACATACAATCCAGGCTGGAAGGATCATCAATATTTCTCCTACAAGAGCAATAATGTCCAAAATCCGCAACCATTTGTACCTCAGCAGCAGTCACATCAGCAGATGCAACGATTGGTATCGCCACAACCACCTGGGTTCACTAGACCACCATATCCAGGACCACCACCTCCACCTTCCGGCAATGAAATTTTAGTGTTGAAATTATGATGCACAAATGCATAAGAACATGGAAGCAGGGTCCACCTCCATCTTCCGGCAATGAAACTTCAGAATTGAAGAATATAATTGCACAAATGCATAAGAACATGGAAGCACGGTCCACCTCCACCTTCACCTTCTAGCAATGAAATTTCAGAGTTGAAAAATATGATTGCACAAATGCATAAGAACATGGAAGCATTGCAGGCTCATTTTAGTCAACAAGAAGCTTTTAACAAGCTACTTGAGACCTAGATTGGTCAAATCGCTCAATTTAATCAAAGGGAGCAGGCTCATCACCACAACCTGCACCGCCGAACCCTTCTATGACGGACCATTGCAATGCCATTACTACTAGGAGCAGGACCCACTACGAGGGCCCGAAAATGCCAACTGATGATGCTAATTCAGATCCTACAGTTTAAACTGGGAAGACTAATAATATGGAGATTGAAGAGGTTGTTGTAGAGCAGACTCTCGAAAAGGAGAGTGAAGCTACTACCAAGAATGCCATTGTTGCTAACAAGCATTTCGACACACTGACACCTCCTAAGGTGCTACTACCCTTTCCTCATAAGGTAGAGGGGAATAAGAATGACAACTACTTCCATAAGTTTCTTGATATTGTCAAAAATTTGCAACTTATTGTGCCTTTTACTGATCTAATTACGCAAGTACCCACTTATACTAAGTTTTTGAGGGATAAATTGAGCATGAAACATGAACTGAGTTCAGTGGAAACTATAGCTTTAACTCAAGAATGTAGCGCAATTTTGCAGAATAAGTCTCCACCAAAGCTTAAGGACCCTAGAAGTTATTCTATTCCCTCCCTATATATTGATAAAGCATTATGTGATTTAGGGGCTTTTGTCATAATGCCGCCATTGTCTATTTGCAAGAAGTTGAATATGGGGTCTTTAAAGTTTACTAACATTACCTTACAGATGGCTGACAGAACAATTAAGTACCCTAAGGGTTTTTAGAAGATGTACCACTAAGAGTGGGGACTTTCTTTATCGCCGTATACTTTGTGCTTTTAGACATAGATGAGGATGTTCATATCCCCATTATATTAGGTAGACCGTTTTTGAATACTGTAAGTGCCGTGATTGATGTGAAAAATGGTAGCTTAACTCTTACTGTAGGTGATGACAATGTTACTTTTAACCTTAATGATGCTTTAAAACGTTCCATGATAGAAAAATCATGCCATGCAATTTTACTGTTAATGAGATTATTCATGCTAACTTGCCTCGATACCCTAATGAAGATCTTTTTGAGGCCCCTCTGTGTTTAGATGTTTGGATTTTACTGTAGGTGACGAAGATGGTGACAATAAAGAGCTATGTTAGGATCAAAAGAAAAAGAGATCCCGTTCCAAGAAACTTCCCCTCGAAAACAATCTTCTCAAGTTTGTAAGGTGAATACGACAAATAATGAGGTTTTTAGTAAGGAATGTGAGGCATTTGAACAAATAATAACTCCAACTTGCTTTGGTTTCCTAACTAAATGGGATTCACCTTCACTCTTTGATCCGCCATGAGGTATGAGGTAATATGATCAAGCTAATGACCTTGAACAAGCGCTTTGAGGGAAGCAACCCGTAGGTAACTTAGTTTATTTTCGTAGTTTGTTTAGCTTTGGTTTGATTGCTAGTGAATAAGAGTGACGAACTTGGTGGAGTGTAATTAATTATTTTGCAGGCTAATGTGAGAGTGTATGGAACAAACAAAGAGAAAAGGCCCACTTTGCACTATGCCGGGTACCCGGGCGGGCTGCAAGGGGGCCGGGAAAATTGCATGGGAGCTAGGCGCATATCACTTTTTCCAACACTTACAAAAATTTTCTACCCATCACTATGCCTAGCTACTCGGGCGGAATGCACTCAACCCGAGCGGAATGCACTCAACCCGCGCGAACAGCCAGATTCAAACTACGCAGCAACGTCATTTTGAAACGGTCATAACTTGTTATAAAAGGAGTTTTATGGGGCATACGACCTATCGTTGGAAAGCTTTATGAGTCTACTTTTCAATGCAGCAAGAATCAGGTTCATCCGATTTTTAGATTGTGAGATATGATCGAAAGAGTGAAAAGTGGTCAAATTCTAATACGTGAATGGTACAAAAGCTAACCTCTACAACCCACACCTCTCTTTCTTTCCTTCAGCAGTTCATTCTTTTCCCTCAAACACTTTCCCCACCTTTAATAACGTCCTAAAACCCTCTCACTTTCCCTTCTCTCTCACTTTACTCCCTTCGGCTTGGGGAGGTAAGTGTTATTTGCTTTATTGGATTAGATTTTATTGCTTTCTAGTGTAGTTTTTATTGTTTTCATGAATAATTGCATGGTTTGTACTACTCGTGAGTAGGGGTGTGCACCAGTCCAAAAACGAACCGGACTGGAACCGGTTGGACCGGAAACCGGAATCCCTGATTTCCTAGGACGGGGGACTGGACCTGAAAATTTCCGGTCTGGACCGGACCAGACCTCAATTTTTCGGTCCGGACATATTTTGGACCGGGTGGACCTGAATTTTTAGTTTTTTCAATTTTTTTCTAAAAAAAATACTTATCACTTACAAAAAAAATATTATTTCCTTCATATAAATATTTTAATTAGAACATAAAATATAATGATATATAAAACATAAATATATTTAATATTTTAACTAAAATAAACCTTTATACATAGTAAACTTTTACATTAATTAACTAAAAAATTTTGTTTTTTCAAGGAAACTGTTCAACCGATCTGGACCCGAATTTTCCGGTCTTGGACCGAACCGGAAACCCGAAATCTTTAATTTTCTTGGATCGAACCGTTCTAAATTCCGAACCGGACCGGATTGTGCACACCCCTACTCGTGAGGAATAGGAGTTTACATGTGACCAAAAAAGATGTACTGCTTTCATAGATTAGTTTTTATTGCTTTCTTAGTTTTCAATCGACCGAATGATGATGAATGTGCGAAATTGGATAGATAGTGACTTCCCTGTGCCCCACATTTTTATAAAATGCTTTTGATTGTTTTGGGCATGTGATGAGTTATGTTTTAGGAATTGCTAACTTGGACTTGAACTTGATTTAGGTTGAAGCTATTTCTTATCTTGCCAATATAGTCATGTGTAGAGTAGGAGCTTGAATTGTGTTAACGGGAGGATTTGAGCTGCATTTTTTTTATTATATGCATTATTTCTTTTCATGTATGCTTACTTCTAGGTGTTTGTATAATCTATATATTGACTTGAGACTCTAATAGCTTGGCTTTGGTATGTTTCGTGTCGCGCATGATAAAAGCCTTTTATTTCATTAGAGCTTCCAGATTACATCTCTAGGTATTCGTGTCACATTATTTCTCATAGACCAAATATTTGTTGCCTTGACTTTTATTGCTTATTTTAGCCACATTACAACCCTTTTTAACCATGCATTGCATTTGTCTTGATATAGGGCAGTTGTATGGTGGAGGTGATGTTGTTGTGGTTATTAGGTGTTGATTTTGGTGTTTCATTGATTAATGCACCACTTAAGGATAATGGTTTTGGCGTTGTTGAAAAGTTGGGAATTTGATGTATTTTCTATTTTGAGGAGGTGTGTTGGAAGTGATGTTAATATTGTTTTGAGCTTGTANGCCCACTTTGCACTATGCCGGGTACCCGGGCGGGCTGCAAGGGGGCCGGGAAAATTGCATGGGAGCTAGGCGCATATCACTTTTTCCAACACTTACAAAAATTTTCTACCCATCACTATGCCTAGCTACTCGGGCGGAATGCACTCAACCCGAGCGGAATGCACTCAACCCGCGCGAACAGCCAGATTCAAACTACGCAGCAACGTCATTTTGAAACGGTCATAACTTGTTATAAAAGGAGTTTTATGGGGCATACGACCTATCGTTGGAAAGCTTTATGAGTCTACTTTTCAATGCAGCAAGAATCAGGTTCATCCGATTTTTAGATTGTGAGATATGATCGAAAGAGTGAAAAGTGGTCAAATTCTAATACGTGAATGGTACAAAAGCTAACCTCTACAACCCACACCTCTCTTTCTTTCCTTCAGCAGTTCATTCTTTTCCCTCAAACACTTTCCCCACCTTTAATAACGTCCTAAAACCCTCTCACTTTCCCTTCTCTCTCACTTTACTCCCTTCGGCTTGGGGAGGTAAGTGTTATTTGCTTTATTGGATTAGATTTTATTGCTTTCTAGTGTAGTTTTTATTGTTTTCATGAATAATTGCATGGTTTGTACTACTCGTGAGTAGGGGTGTGCACCAGTCCAAAAACGAACCGGACTGGAACCGGTTGGACCGGAAACCGGAATCCCTGATTTCCTAGGACGGGGGACTGGACCTGAAAATTTCCGGTCTGGACCGGACCAGACCTCAATTTTTCGGTCCGGACATATTTTGGACCGGGTGGACCTGAATTTTTAGTTTTTTCAATTTTTTTCTAAAAAAAATACTTATCACTTACAAAAAAAATATTATTTCCTTCATATAAATATTTTAATTAGAACATAAAATATAATGATATATAAAACATAAATATATTTAATATTTTAACTAAAATAAACCTTTATACATAGTAAACTTTTACATTAATTAACTAAAAAATTTTGTTTTTTCAAGGAAACTGTTCAACCGATCTGGACCCGAATTTTCCGGTCTTGGACCGAACCGGAAACCCGAAATCTTTAATTTTCTTGGATCGAACCGTTCTAAATTCCGAACCGGACCGGATTGTGCACACCCCTACTCGTGAGGAATAGGAGTTTACATGTGACCAAAAAAGATGTACTGCTTTCATAGATTAGTTTTTATTGCTTTCTTAGTTTTCAATCGACCGAATGATGATGAATGTGCGAAATTGGATAGATAGTGACTTCCCTGTGCCCCACATTTTTATAAAATGCTTTTGATTGTTTTGGGCATGTGATGAGTTATGTTTTAGGAATTGCTAACTTGGACTTGAACTTGATTTAGGTTGAAGCTATTTCTTATCTTGCCAATATAGTCATGTGTAGAGTAGGAGCTTGAATTGTGTTAACGGGAGGATTTGAGCTGCATTTTTTTTATTATATGCATTATTTCTTTTCATGTATGCTTACTTCTAGGTGTTTGTATAATCTATATATTGACTTGAGACTCTAATAGCTTGGCTTTGGTATGTTTCGTGTCGCGCATGATAAAAGCCTTTTATTTCATTAGAGCTTCCAGATTACATCTCTAGGTATTCGTGTCACATTATTTCTCATAGACCAAATATTTGTTGCCTTGACTTTTATTGCTTATTTTAGCCACATTACAACCCTTTTTAACCATGCATTGCATTTGTCTTGATATAGGGCAGTTGTATGGTGGAGGTGATGTTGTTGTGGTTATTAGGTGTTGATTTTGGTGTTTCATTGATTAATGCACCACTTAAGGATAATGGTTTTGGCGTTGTTGAAAAGTTGGGAATTTGATGTATTTTCTATTTTGAGGAGGTGTGTTGGAAGTGATGTTAATATTGTTTTGAGCTTGTAATAGTAGTTGTTATTTAGTTTTATTTTATTGTCAAAAGAAAAAAAAATCCTAAATTTCCAAAAAAAAAAAAATGATAAAATCGAAAAATGAGAAAAATCCAAAAAATTAGAAAATTCAAAAAGATTGTCTTGCTTTTCTAGTTAGTTTGTGTTGAAGATATTGTTGATGGCTTGGAGGCGTTGTGATCATGTTTTGTGAGATTTGGTTGATCTTTGTGGAGTTGGGTTTATTAGAAAATGTTTGTTAACATTATCTTCGGAGTTGTTAACGATTATTTTCGCTACATTACATGCACATAACCCGCATTCCACCACATTTATCCCAAATTTATCCTACCCTTCATTCTAGCTATGTTAAAAGCTTAATAAAGACCTTTTTGATCAGCATGTGCATATTTTTAGTTTTTGTGAAGTAACAATTGCCAAAGCTAGTGAGTATTACTTGCATTTCGAGTCGACATTACATTAGCTTGATTGATTACCCTTGAACACTTGCATGAGGTGTGAGATGTGGGATTGGGTTCCTTAAAATTGCATTCAAACACTTCTTGCATTTACATTTCTTGGTTGGGAGGTGAGGGTGAGCTATATTGTTTATATGCTCAACTAAATGTGTGGAGTGACACCCCGTGAGTTACACTAGTCATGGACTCCAATTTCTTACATAGTTGGCTTTATGATTTTGATTTAAGTGGACGGCGATCAAGGAATTTTGATAAGTTGGTATAGGAACTTGCGTGTTCGGAATTGCTTAAGTTGATGGTGTTTTGCAAAGTTTAATGGGATGAAGTCATTGTCTATTTGATTTGTTTGCTTGAGGACAAGCAAAGGTTGGCTTAGGGGAGTTTGATACGTGCATTTTATATTTGTTATTTACCTCCATTTTATGTTGGTTATTGGCTCTAACAAGGCTCTTTTGAGCCTAATTCTACTAATTTGGTTGCTTTTAGTGCTTTGTGTTTCAGTTTGTTATGCATTGCAGGAATTGACGCATTCGTATCGATTTTCGCATTATTTTGGGCACTTGAAAAGTTATTAGGAGTCTTGACCACTTTAAGGAGCCACAAGAGATCTAGGATGTGAGTTAGAAGCCTTTGGGAAGCAAAGAAGTCGATTTTCGAAGCAAATAAGCAAGCACGAAAGACCCGAGGGCCAAAGTGCAGTGTGCCCGGTCCGAGTGCAATGCGCCCAGCCAAAGTGCACTGTACCTAGGCATCGTGATTATTTAGCGTTTTTCGAGATTTTCCGACTTGTTTCGGCTTTGTACATGTAGGGTTTCTATCCTAGGCTTATCTACGATTTTTTATTATTATTAGAGCCTAGTTTTAGTCTATTCTCACTCTAGAAAAAATACTTTTTATGCAATTTACTCATTCATTCAGTCATTCAATGTAGTTCAGGTTTTATTCAGTTCTCAGGTTATATTCAATTCTTCTTTATTCTTGTAAATTTAGTTTGATTGTTTTATTTAGTTTATGCTTTTAGTTTTTGTTTTTATTATTGGTAAATTTATTTTAATTTTTATGTTGTTTGGTTTTGTTAATTTGATCATGTTTTTAGTTTTTGTTTTTAATATTAATTTAATTCCTGCGATTTTTAGGTATGTGTGACTAGTTTAATTTCTAGGGCCAGGGGATCCATGAATCATTCCAATGAACTTGTTTGGTAGCCCATTAATCAAATTTATGCCGTTTCTATATTCCTATTATCAACTTATATTGTTTGCAGTTAAATTGATAATTGTCGAAAACTTACCACAATTAGATCACTAGGATGATAGGCAAAACGAGTACAAGCGAGTTAGAGCCGTTAGAGAAGTTTTGAAAGATTCTATATAAAGAAAATTAGCGTGCCATAATTCAGAGCGTCGTTTATTTGTTAATCAGTTGTTAGTTAATAAGTTTGTTGTTAGTTTATGGTGAACCAATGTTCTAGGCTTAGTAAATTGATTTATTTGTGTTTAATTCTCGTATTTAGTGCTAGTTACTATTTTAGTTGATCACCAACTCAAAGGCCCTTTCTAACAGAATAGTTTATTAGAATTAGTAGAGGTGTCTCCCTATGGATTCGATCCCTGCTTCCCTAGCTACATTAGTTGGAGTCGAAGGGTTATTTTGATAGGTACGCGACTAGCCATTAACTCTATAGTAATTACCCTCCATTCTCCTTTATTTTACTTGTTTCCCAAAACCTTTTCTCATCCTAAATCTTCCATAGAATATTTCCCGTCAATTTCCTTATTTGAAAATTAGTACTATCTCCGACACAATTTAGATGCAACAATTTTCGGCCTCATAAGTGATTTTTACATATGAGTAAAAATACAATATTGTACATGAATCAGTAAGTCAACCTCACCCATTGCTACTTTTTTCTTTTTCTTTTTTTTTTTTTTTGGCAAAGAAAACAAATTAAACAGTTTTAGGCAGCAAATGGGCTACATGGACCTGACTTCTACTTACCTTAATACATTTAACATAAGAAAAGGAAGAAAAATACAATAGTAAATCTGCAATAATAGGCTTAATGTTATGAGGTGCAGTACTTGGCTGACAGAGAGCCTGAATTAGCTGACTGCAGTCAGTGAAGACCAAGAAATGGGAGCCCCGACAAGCAAAGGCTGAGATCCCAGGAAGCATTGCAAATGCTTCAGCTTGGAAAGGAGAACCGGCCATTATGGATTGTTGGCCTTTGATAATAGAATGGCCATCCGCCATTTTGATAACCCACCCCGCAGCAGCAGTAGGGATTGGAGGAGTATCCTTCCAAGCTCCATCCACTATTAAAAGAGACATAGCTATAGCAGGATCAGGAATTCCCCATTCGTAATGATCAGGTGGCTTAGGAGGAACGTGTGAAGTGGGAACAACAGCAATGGGAATCTGCTTCAGAGCTTTCCAACGACTAAAGAAAAAATCTTGTAGACGGATAACCATAGCTGGGTCAGTAGGAACACCATTGCTAGTCGTGGGGTGGGGAGTGAAAAGATGGCGGTGTTGGTGAGAGAGAAGAGAGGTGGGGTTTTTTATGAAGAAAATTCAAAGAGGGGCAATGATGTTGGGAAAAACGACGACGATGATGGTGGTGGGGTGGGTGTGAGAAAGGTGACGGTGATGGTGGGGTGGTAGGCAGAGAGAGGAAAAGTGGCTATGGAATTGTGGGGTGGTGGGTGAGTAGATAGAGGAATTGTAGAGAAAGGAGGGTAATAATAATATGGGCACTATAGTAATTTTAATTAAGAAAAGGTCCATAAAAGGAAAGTTTGAAATTGTTGCATCTAATTTGCTGTTGCCTAAAATAGCAAATGTTGCTTCTAAAGCGTGGCGGAGGTAGTACTTCATATTAATATTTGTACCCTTATCTAGTTGCATATAGTTATTTTTTACCTTCCAATTATCATTCTCTCTTCCACATTAATTGTTTTTCTTATTGTTTTTTATAATTGTAAAGTGGGGCTATTATTTCAAAAATTAGAATCTCTACTACTTTAATTATTTCTCTTCAAAAGATTTACTACTACTTGTCTCCCAATCTCCAAATGAGAAGAATAAAAGGGAATGGAGAAAGTATAATTTCACCAGTTTCCAACAAGAGACATTTCTCCTAAAAGAATAATTCATACCTATATCTTTCTAGTTTTTATAAAGAAAGACAATAACAAAAGTAGTACAGAGAGGTCAAACACTTAACTTGCACATTTTTTCCAAGGAAAAAGGGAGGGAGGAGATAACACTTTTCAGTTATCAAACTCAATAGGTTCTGCACCTAGGTGTCCAAGGTTCAATATAAAACTAGCTACTCACCACTACTGAACAATACAATTACAAATCATCTATTAGTTGCAATTCAAACCTGTTAACTAGTTTAGCAATACCAAAAATGATGAGTGAAGGTGCAAGATAATAACCTTGATTGAGGAGGAGCCACATTAAATGCTTCACACGCTTTTTTACTCTCTTTAAAATATTCATCAGCTGCTTGTAAGGCAGCTATAGCCATTCCATGGGATTTCTCTGTGTTGCCCTCATCCAAAATGAGTCCATGATAATAATAAGCAGCAGACTGCAAGAATTGGATAAAAACCAACAAATAAAAATCACATTCTTGCTGCATGGGAAATCGTGATAGCATATGCAACAGTAAGTGATTCCACACATTCAAGAAGTACCTATACACAATTGGTTGCATCAACGCAAGAATACCTCACATGAATTACACGGCATACTGAAAATCCTTTAAGCTGTACAAATTTATTTCTTAGCTAGCTTGTTTGGTATGTTTGTTTATGTGCTTTAATATTCCACTTTAAGTAGGTTTTACATGGTTTAAGCATAAGAATTGATTATAATATGGTTTGTTGGTTATGATTTTAGTCAGATTTTGGCTTGTTGCAAATCATAATATAACTAAAAATGTAAGTTTGTTACTAGTAGATGTTAGAAAAGTTGTCCTAGACAAAGCTGGTAGGATTACCGGTTGTATGTTTGATGTTCCTAGACTATATTTCGACCATGTCTACTCCTAGTCCAACTTGAGTTCAAGGCTTATCTTAAACAGCCTTGGATTAGATTCTTGGCAAGATAAACTACAAGCCGGATGTAAAGGTATATATGTATGATTGATGCTTTGTGTATAGCATTGCACAAGAAACAACCATTAACTTTCAATTCAAGAGTGACTGAACAAATTTAGGTAATCTAAGGAAACAATAACAAAACATTTCTTACAGTAGTGGTTGATCTTATTGATTTTTCAATGTTACCGGTCTCTTGAGCTTCAAGAAACAATCAAAGAACTAATCATTAAATCAACATTGTAAATTTTATAATCTAGAACATTAGGCATTAACATCCACATCAACATTTTATCTTGAATGCTTCTGCAATTTATTTATTTCAAATTCAAAGTAATTTTTGTTTGTTTAATCAAGCAGAGACATTAATAGAGCTCTTTTTGATTGAATTTGATCTCTATTTTTTCCCACCATTTTGAAATCAGTTATACTTCCTTTTTTCATTTCATTGATTAGTATGTTGATTGCAAAGCTCAATTATTTCACTTTTAATTGTAGAGGTTATTAGTTAAGTGTAACTTCAATTGAGCACTTATTTTGTACTTTATTTTTGACACACAAATCATTTTGTGGTTGATATCGCCAATATTGGTGGTCTTTTTTTTTTTTTTTTTTTTTTGCTTTTTTTCTAATTTCCTTTACTCACTTTGATTGCATTCTTTTGGGATCTTTGATATTGTCAACATAGTATGAGTAGTCTTCATAGTATTCCTTCTAGTAAAAAGTTATCATGCACCATTCTCCCCTCAAAATGTACTCCAGTTGGTGGGCAGTGAAGCTTATGGTGTTAATTTCATGTCTTTATAATAATAAGTCGACATATTATTGTGGAATTCTTGAATTAATAATAATTAGTTCCACTTCAGCAACAATTTTCTGAACTTCAGTCATTTGATAGTACGGGTACATCGCCTGTATCAAAATTGTGGTACTTTTCTTCAAGTACCTTATATTGTTCATATAAAATCTATTAGCTCAATTGGTAGAGCATTGTGCACTTGCACAAAGGCTTAGGTTCAAATCCAACACTGGTTACTGAATGATAATGTTAATATTGATACTACATATAAGATATTAGTGTTCTTATCATATGTACCCCTTTTATCTTATGTTTGGTATAGTTCTCAACTTTTTCACCGCAACCCTCTATTCATAGCAACAGTAATTGGTGTTGTTGCTCATCCCGTATAATCACATCCATGAGCATGAACCAATATGACAAGTGCCCAAAACCCTGATTCTTTAATAATAGTTTGTGAGCCCTTTTTCTTATTCTAGTGTGATGTATAAGCTATCACCACCAACTTCACTTTATAACTAATCATCGCAACATTATCGGCGTTGCTACTCAAACCATGCAGTTTTCTTTCATTCATTTTGTCGGTTTGTACTTTGCAGCCACCAAGATATTTGCTCATTTCAATAGTTTCAAATTCCCTTGCTTCGAAATTCTATTAGATTTGTCTAGTACAATTGCATTTGATTTTACTAGATGTGAGTATTCAAGCATTGTTGGGCATCTAATCTTATTCTTGTGTGTGTCTCTTTACAATCTAAAAGTTGTATAAATATAGTAAAAGGGTTAATACCAACCTAATAACTTCACCACAGAGAGGTCAATGCTGTATTAAATACTACCTCCGTTTCACATTATTTGCAACGATTAGACATTTTTCCTCTCTACTTTATGTTAAATCGCTGCAAATAATGTGAAAAGAAGGTGGTAATTTGAGAGATTTAAATTGTAGACATTGTAGGACTATGTGTTATTTTGCTGGACTTGTAAAAGCTAAATAGCTTACAGTGTGTTCTCTTCATCATATTAATCATTAAACTTATTAGGCTTGACTTTATTGGAGTTGGATCAACCTAATTGTAACTCAATGAAAAAAGTTCCCCTGATTGAACCTCCTTAGACTTGAAACTAGGGACAGTAAACCTTACCAAATTTGATCATCAGATTGTAACACACCTATATTAAGTAGAACTTAATGGAAACCTAATTTTGAAAGGTATTAAACAGAAAATTATATAAATAAATATATCCTAAGCAAAATATTAAATCATATTTTAACCATTTAAGATATTATTGACTCACAATTTACGTATATGGAAGTCGTAATGCAATTATTTGGAAAACCAATTTAATTAAATTAATTTTAAAAATTATGAAAGACTATGAAAAAAAGACACTTGAAAACCATAAAATTTACTTATGAAACCGTAAAAACATAGGGGGATTAACACCGCAAAAGCAAGATAGATCTCAAAAGCCAATAAAGACATAATAATGATTATTATAATAATGGTTTCATACCTTGGCTTCAACATACTTCCACTTAATGAACATCTGATGCTTTTCACCCCATCCATTAGATAATGGTAAATTCATTATGTTATCTTGTGCCTGTACAAATCTTGCCATTAGCACACGTGAAAGTCACAATATGGATCTTTCTTCTACTGAACATTGCAATATTAAAATGCCACAAAGGTGAAAATAGTTTAATATTAACTTTTGTCAATGGATTGGAAATGCCATAACAAGATAAACCATGAAGCATCATACTTCTTTTAGTACATTATTGGTTTAGAAATATAATGAAAAATGTATAAAAGTTTTTAGAAAAGAAAATTCACATAGTACACTTATTTTTTAGTAGTCCACCTCATCTTTTTGGCAAATTGCTTCTTGCTTGAACTTATGACAAGCAATGGGATGTGTGCACTCTGTGCAAAGAAACTCAGCTTAGGGAATAGGGGCTTTATGGCAGAAAATGAGTGAATACGATGCAAATTTTTATTTTTTTGGCTGAAAATTATACAACTATTTTAAAATTTGCTGGAAACTATACAACTAAATCTCTTCAGGATTGAATCTTACACTGGCTTCAAGAATCGAATTGATAATGTTTCAATTTGATGCATGAAATTATATGAAATTAAACCCAAATTAATAACCTAAATTATAAATACCCTAACATCAGAGTCCGCAATTGGTATTCTACTTACAGCGTAGACCTCGAGCCAGCCATCTTCTGTAATTCTCCTTTTGTCACTCCGTGTTTTTTTTTTTTTTTTTACTTTGACCTTCACAAACCCCCC
>PYUH01000015.1:2347586-2364957 GCA_016808085.1 Suaeda aralocaspica | reverse complement strand
TGGTTGATCTTTGTGGAGTTGGGTTTATTAGAAAATGTTTGTTAACATTATCTTCGGAGTTGTTAACGATTATTTTCGCTACATTACATGCACATAACCCGCTCTCACCACATTTATCCCCAATTTATCCTACCTTCATTCTAGCTATGTTAAAAGCTTAATAAAGACCTTTTTGATCAGCATGTGCATATTTTTAGTTTTTTGAGTAACAATTGCCAAAGCTAGTGAGTATTACTTGCATTTCGAGTCGACATTACATTAGCTTGATTGATTACCCTTGAACACTTGCATGAGGGTGTGAGATGTGGGATTGGGTTCCTTAAAATTGCATTCAACCACTTCTTGCATTTACATTCTTGGTTGGGAGGTGAGGGTGAGCTATATTGTTTATATGCTCAACTAAATGTGGGAGTGACACCCCGTGAGTTACACTAGTGGACTCCAATTTCTTACATAGTTGGCTTTATGATTTTGATTTAAGTGGACGGCGATCAAGGAATTTTGATAAGGTGGTATAGGAACTTGCGTGTTCGGAATGCTTAAGTGATGATGGTGTTTTGCAAAGTTTAATGGGATGAAGTCATTGTCTATTTGATTTGTTTGCTTGAGGACAAGCAAAGGTTGGCTTAGGGGAGTTTGATACGTGCATTTTATATTGTTATTTACCTCCATTTTATGTTGGTTATTGGCTCTAACAAGGCTCTTTTGAGCCTAATTCTACTAATTGGTTTGCTTTAGTGCTTTGTGTTTCAGTTTGTTATGCATTGTGCAGGAATTGACGCATTCGTATCGATTTTCGCATTATTTTGGGCACTTGAAAAGTTATTAGGAGTCTTGACCATTAAGGAGCCACAAGAGATCTAGGATGTTGAGTTAGAAGCCTTTGGGAAGCAAAGAAGTGATTTTCGAAGCAAATAAGCAAGCACGAAAGACCGAGGGCCAAAGTGCAGTGTGCCCGGTCCGAGTGCAATGCGCCCAGCCAAAGTGCACTGTACCTAGGCATCGTGATTATTTAGCGTTTTTCGAGATTTTCGATTGTTTCGGCTTTGTACATGTAGGGTTTCTATCCTAGGCTTATCTACGATTTTTATTATTATTAGAGCCTAGTTTTAGTCTATTCTCACTCTAGAAAAAATACTTTTTATGCAATTTAATCATTCATTCAGTCATTCAATGTAGTTCAGGTTTTATTCAGTCTCAGGTTATATTCAATTCTTCTTTATTCTTGTAAATTTAGTTTGATTGTTTTATTTAGTTTATGCTTTTAGTTTGTTTTTATTATTGGTAAATTTATTTTAATTTTTATGTTGTTTGGTTTTGTTAATTTGATCATGTTTTAGTTTTTGTTTAATATTAATTTAATTCCTGCGATTTTTAGGTATGTGTGACTAGTTTAATTTCTAGGGCCAGGGGATCCATGAATCATTCCAATGAACTTGTTGGTAGCCCATTAATCAAAATTTATGCCGTTTCTATATTCCTATTTCAACTTATTGTTTGCAGTGTTAAATTGATAATGTCGAAAAACTTACCACAATTAGATCACTAGGATGATAGGCAAAACGAGTACAAGCGAGTTAGAGCCGTTAGAGTAGAGAAGTTTTGAAAGATTCTATATAAAGAAATTAGCGTGCCATAATTCAGAGCGTCGTTTATTTGTTAATCAGTTGTTAGTTAATAAGTTTGTTGTTAGTTTATGGTGAACCAATGTTCTAGGCTTAGTAAATTGATTTATTTGTGTTTAATTCTCGTATTTAGTGCTAGTACATTTAGTTGATCACCAACTCAAAGGCCCTTTCTAACAGAATAGTTATTAGAATTAGTAGAGGGTTCCCTATGGATTCGATCCCTGCTTCCCTAGCTACATTAGTTGGAGTCGAAGGGTTATTTTGATAGGTACGCGAATAGCCATTACTCTATAGTAATTACCTCCATTCTCCTTTATTTTACTTGTTTCCAAAACCTTTCTCATCCTAAATCTTCCATAGAATATTTCCCGGCAATTTCCTATTTGAAAATTAGTACTATCTCCGACACAATTTAGATGCAACAATTTTCGGCCTATAAGTGATTTTTACATATGAGTAAAAATACAATATTGTACATGAATCAGTAAGTCAACCTCACCATTGCTACTTTTTTCTTTTTCTTTTTTTTTTTTTGGCAAAGAAAAACAAAATTAAACAGTTTTAGGCAGCAAATGGGCTACATGGACCTGACTTCTACTTACCTTAATACATTTAACATAAGAAGAAGAGAAGAAAAATACAATATAAATCTGCAATAATAGGCTTAATGTTATGAGGTGCAGTACTTGGCTGACCGAGAGCCTGAATTAGCTGACTGCAGTCAGTGAAGACCAAGAAATGGGAGCCCCGACAAGCAAAGGCTGAGATCCCAGGAAGCATTGCAAATGCTTCAGCTTGGAAAGGAGAAACGGCCATTATGGATTGTTGGCCTTTGATAATAGAATGGCCATCCGCCATTTTGATAACCACACCCGCAGCAGCAGTAGGGATTGGAGGAGTATCCTTCCAAGCTCATCCACTATTAAAGAGACATAGCTATAGCAGGATCAGGAATCCCATATCGTAATGATCAGGTGGCTTAGGAGGAACTGTGAAGTGGGAACAACAGCAATGGGAATCTGCTTCAGAGCTTTCAACGAACAAAGAAAAAAATCTTGTAGACGGATAACCATAGCTGGGTCAGTAGGAAACACCATGCTAGTCGTGGGGTGGGGAGTGAAAAGATGGCGGTTTGTGGTGAGAGAGAAGAGAGGTGGGGTTTTTTATGAAGAAAATTCAAAGAGGGGCAATGATGTTGGGAAAAACGACGACGATGATGGTGGGGGTGGGTGTGAGAAAGGTGACGTGTGATGGTGGGGTGGTAGGCAGAGAGAGGAAAGTGGCTATGGAATTGTGGGGTGGTGGGTGAGTAGATAGAGGAATTGTAGAGAAAAGGAGGGTAATAATAATATGGGCACTATAGTAATTTTAATTAAGAAAGGTCCATAAAAGGAAAGTTTGAAAATGTTGCATCTAATTTGCTGTTGCCTAAAATAGCAAATGTTGCTTCTAAAGCGTGGCGGAGGGTAGTACTTCATATTAATATTTGTACCTTATCTAGTTGCATATAGTTATTTTTTACCTTCCATAATCATTCTCTCTTCCACATTAATTGTTTTTCTTATTGTTTTTATAATTGTAAAGTGGGGCTATTATTTCAAAAATTAGAATCTCTACTACTTAATTATTCTCTTCAAAAGATTTACTACTACTTGTCTCCCAATCTCCAAATGAGAAGAATAAAGGGAATGGAGAAGAAGTATAATTTCACCAGTTTCCAACAAGAGACATTTCTCCTAAAAGAATAATTCATACCTATATCTTTCTAGTTTTATAAAGAAAGACAATAACAAAAGTAGTACAGAGAGGTCAAAAACTTAACTTGCACATTTTTTCCAAGGAAAAAGGGAGGGAGGAGATAACATTTTCAGTTATCAAACTCAATAGGTTCTGCACCTAGGTGTCCAAGGTTCAATATAAACTAGCTACTCACACACTACTGAACAATACAATTACAAATCATCTATTAGTTGCAATTCAAACCTGTTAACTAGTTTAGCAATACCAAAAATGATGAGTGAAGGTGCAAGATATAACCTGATTGAGGAGGAGCCACATTAAATGCTTCACACGCTTTTTTACTCTCCTTTAAAATATTCATCAGCTGCTTGTAAGGGAGCTATAGCCATCCATGGGATTTCTCGTGTTGCCCTCATCCAAAAGGAGTCCATGATAATAATAAGCAGCAGACTGCAAGAATTGGAATAAAAACCAACAATATAAAAATCACATTCTTGCTGCATGGGAAATGTGATAGCATATGCAACAGTAAGTGATTCCACACATTCAAGAAAGTAACCTATACACAATTGGTGCATCAAGCAAGAATACCTACATGAATTACACGGCATACTGAAAATCCTTTAAGCTGTACAAATTTATTTCTTAGCTAGCTGTTTGGTTGTTTTTTATGTGCTTTAATATTCCACTTTAAGTAGGTTTTACATGGTTTAAGCATAAGAATTGATTATAATATGGTTTGTTGTTGGTTTGATTTTAGTCAGATTTGGCTTGTTGCAATCTATATAACTAAAATGTAGTTGTTACTAGTAGATGTTGAAGTTGTCCTAGGCAAAGCTGGTAGGTACCGGTTGTGTGTTGATGTTCTAGAACTTTTCGACCACTGTCTCCTCCTAGTCCACCTTGAGTTCAAGGCTATCTTAAACAGCCTTGGATTAGATCTTGGCAGTAAACTACAACGCCGGACTGTAGTATATGTTGATTGATTGCTCTGTGGGATGCATTTGCGCCCCCACGAACACCTCCGACCCCACACGACTCTACGGCACTTCCAGATTTCAACAGCCTGGCTACTGGTATGAGGAACAACAACATTATACTTGTTTTTCATGTTTGTCACTCTCGGTTACTGTCTCTTTGTTCCGAACATCAACACGAAACTATACCTCTCATCACATTGTACATTTTATAACCACTCTACACATTAGGCCTTAACACCTCCCATCACATCCATTTTCATCTTGCGGTTCCTGCACATTTAGTATTCCAATTCAAAGTAATTTTTGTTGGTTATCTAAGACAGAGCATTAATAGGCTCTTTGTGATTGAATTTGAATCTTATTTTCCCCACACTGTGACATCGGTCATATCCTTCTTGTCTTTTGATCAATTAGTATGTTGATTGCAATAGCTCCAATTATTTCACTTTAATGTGGGTTATGAGGTAAGTTTCTGTGTCCTTCAATTGGCAATTATTTTGTACTTTCATTTTTTGACAAACAGATAATATTTTGTGCGTTGACTACGACGGAATGATGTATTTGCCTTTTTTTTTTTTGGTTTTTTTTGCTGTTTTTTCTAATTTCCTTTACTCACTTGGATTGCTGTGCTTGTGTCGGATCTTTGATATTGTCAACTAGTATGAAGTGATGTCTTTTCATGCCTATTCTTCCTAGTCAAAACGTTATCACTGCACCATCTCCCTCAAATGTACCTCCGTTGGTGCGGCAGTGAGCTTTATTCGGTGTTTTCATTTATGTTCTGTTTTACTCAGTCGAAATATCCTCTTGTGGAATACCTGAATTATAATCATCTTCAGTTCCCCTTTCAGCAAAAATTTTCTGAACTCAGTCATGGATAGTACGTGGTCCACTCGCGAGCATGTAAGCTTGCAAATATTGCTTCTGGTACTTTCTTCACGTACCTTATCTTGTTCAATCTAAATTCTATATTATGCTTCAGATCATGACCGGTTTTAGAGAACTGGTGCACTTGACAACAAAGGGTCTTCGGTCCAAATCTTCAACAACTGTCGTTATACTGCCCATGCAACTGTTACCCTATGTTGAACCACCATATACAAGAATTAGCCTGTGTTTACACAATGTACCCCATCTATTATCTTATGCGTTTGGTATCACTTCTACCCTCAACTTGTTCCAACGCCACACCTCTATTATTAGCAACCGTAATGGGCTGTTGTTGCTGGCATCCGTATAAGCACATCCAGAGCATGAACCACATATGACCACCGTGCCCCCAAAACCCCACCACATCGATTCGTTCTAATCATGTTTGGAGCCCTTTTTCGTCTGTTCTAGTGTGATAGTATAAAGCTATCACCACCACTTCACTTTATAACTACTCATCGAACTATCGGCGGTTGCTCCCAACACCATGACAGTTTTCTTTCAATCTTTTGTCGGTTTGTATACTTTGCACGCCAAAGTATTTGCTCATTCCATACGTCATTCCCAATCCCCTTCTTGAAGATTATCTTAGATTGCTCTAGCCCATGCATTGATTTTCATAGCGGTCTGCAAGTATCAAGCATTGTTGGGCATCTAACTTATTCTTGTGTGTGTCTCTTTACAATCTAAACGTTGTACTAACATATCACCCGTTACCGGGTTAACATCACCAACCCAGACATAAACTTCAACCACAGATACGCGTCAACCCGGCTGCTATACCCACAAATGACCAGACCTCCGTTTAACATACTTGTGCAACGATATTAGACATTTTTCCTCTTCTACTTTATTAAATCGCCGCAAAGACTGTGAAAGAACGGTTGAGTCCAAGTACACCATGATGTTCAAGGATGTATCTGTATGACCAATTGTACGGCCCCAACCTGCCCCACCCGCCTGTTTGCACTTTTAGCTGTAACCTACTGTAAAACGCTTAATAAGCTCCTACCAGTGGTTCTCTTCATCATATGAATCATTAAAACTTATTGAGGCTTGACTTTATTGGACGTTGGATAGACACCGACATCATGCCTCAACTATCAACACTGAAAAAAGATCCCCGATGGCACTCCTATAGCCTTAGACAAACTAGGGGACGCTTACTTGAAGCCTACTACCGGACCCACACCATTTGGATCATCAGATTGTAACAACCTATATAAGTAGAACTTAATGGAAACCTAATTTTGAAAGTATTATAACAGAAAATTATATAAATAAATATACCTAAGCAAAATATTAATCATATTTAACCATTTAAGATATTATTGACTCACAATTTACGTATATGGGAAGTCGTTAATGCAATTTTGGAAAAACAACTTTAATAAATTAATTTTAAAAATTATGAAAGACTATGAAAAAAAGACACTGAAGAACAACCATAAAATTATTATGAAACCGTTAAAAACATAGGGGGATTAACACCGCAAAAGCAAGATGATCTCAAAGCCAATAAAGACAATAATGATTATTATAATAATGGTTTCATACCTGGCTTCAACAACTTCCACTTAATGACACTATCATTACCCTTCTGTATGGCATCGTTATCTTCTTTCAGCACCATCCATTAGAAATGGTAAATTCATTAGTTATCTTGTGCCTTACAATCTTGCATTAGCACACGTGAAAGTCACAATAGGATCTTTCTTCTACTACATTGCAATATTAAAATGCCACAAAGGTGTGAAAAGTTTAATATTAACTTTTGTCAATGGATTGGAAATGCCATAACAAGATAAACCATGAAGCATCATACTTCTTTTAGTACATTATGGTTAGAATATAATGAAATGTATAAAAGTTTTTAGAAAGAAAATTCACATAGTACACTTATTTTTTAGTATCCACCTTCTTTTTGGCAAATTGCTTCTTGCTTGAACTTATGACAAGCAATGGGATGTGTGCACTCTGTGCAAAAGAACTCAGCTAGGGAATAGGGGCTTTATGGCAGAAAATGAGTGAAACGATGCAAAATTTTTATTTTTTTGGCTGAAAATTATACAACTATTTTAAATTTGCTGGAAAACTCTAAAACTAAATCTCTTCAGGATTGAATCTTAACCTGGCTTCAAGAATCGAATTGATAATGTTTCAATTTGGATGCATGAAATGATTATGAGAAATTAAACCAAATTAATAACCTAAATTATAAATACCCTAACATCAAGCCGCAATGGTATCTATGACAGCGTACCCGACTGAGCCAGCCATCTTCTGTTAATTGCTTCCTTATTTTGTCACTCCGTGTTTTTTTTTGTTTGTACTTTGACCTTCACAAACCCCCCCCCCCCCCCCCTCTTTTTCTTTTCTTTTCTTTTTTTTTCCGTAACCAGCCCTTGTTCTTCACTTCTTTTTGGCAACAAGGATAAAATAAAATAAGAGAATTTTCATGGAGGGATGGAGTTAGACAGTCTCTAGGCTTTAGGGAGCCTGCCTTTAATTTGAAGGTGAGAAAGTTGGCAGGCTTTGAGATGTGATGCAGGAAGCAGATTTCAGTTTCTTTTTATATAATAAAATTATACAACTCTAGTGTCTCACTGAAGATTTTCTATCTGCATTGCCTCTATTTTTGTTAGCTTAAGAGACCAAGGATAGGAAGTATAGTTCGACTGACAGTCGCTCCTCAGCAAAGTTCTCGAAACCAAGTTTTCCTTTTGTGGAGCTAGGGGTCACCAGCCAACCATGAGCCTTATGGTTGATGATAAAACTCCTTTTTCTAGCATTTCATTAGATATTCCGGTGTAAAGTATATCTCATTCTCTTGTTATTAAGGAGCTTCTTTTCCTGTAAAGGGGTCTTCAACATCCGATCCGGACCATTAAATTGGACCGTTACGGACCGGATCAAACTCAAACTGGACCTGAACAATTTAAACCGGTCCAATCACCGGGTCGAAAAAATTGAATTTTCGATTTTCGGTCCGGTCCAGTCTAAACCCCTTTAAAACAGGGTCCTACATACAAAATTATGTATAATCATATAAATCTACTAATGTTATTCCTTGATAAGTTAGAAAAAGTAGCTTTTTAATAACCTAATTCTGTTAAACTTTCAAAAATTCATGAATTCGTGGTTCTCTTTTACTATCTTTTCAAGTATATAAAAAAAGTATTTTTAAAGAGAAAAAAATTATTAAACCAATCCAATGTGGTCCGCTCCAGTTTTTGGACCGGTTTTATCGGACCGGTCTAGTTTCGCCGTCTGGGTCCTAACATATCTGGTCTGGTCTATGGTTCTTAAATTTTTTAGAACTGGTCTTTCGTCTGATCCGGGTTTTCCCGTCCGGTCCGGGTCGGTTTTGGACGGGTGAACACCCCTACATGTAATTGGGAAAGTAGCGGTTTGGAACTTTGGAACATCAGCTTTCTATACAGGAGATCAACATAATTAGTGGTGGTGAAAACTTCTTTTGAATGTGTCTACGAGAGAACATATGGGTTGAAAAAAGACAAGAAAAATAGATGGTCACAAGCTTTGGTGCTCAATGAAAATTTTGTGAAAAAATGTTGCGGGTGTTCTCACGGATATACCCTATAGCAATGATGTAATGGAGGTGCTTAATAAGAGCATTTTGTTGATCCTACAAGGTGAGGCGATGACTATTATAGGTGCTTATACACCACTAGGATATAAAGACCAGTTTTAGGAAGATATAGAGAAGGTAGTGAAACAAGTTCCTACAGCAGAGATGCTGATTATTGGAAGCAACCTTTATGAGCATGCGGGTCCTAAGAAAGAAGGCTTTGAAAGCATCCATGAAGGTTTTAGTGTTGGAGATAAATAAACATGAAGCGATATCTTGAACTTTACATTTTCTTAAGACTTAGGGGTACATTGAACGATTGGTTTCACAAAAGGCTCTCCCACTTGGTGACTTAAAGAGGAGGTGATCCCAAGTTTAAGAGACGGCTTCTTTCTAGTAAGCAATGATGGAGCAAAGGTTTAATTCACTGTAAATGATCGTCGGTGAGTGTGCCAACCTAACATAAGTCAGTGGTGCTCCATTTCGAGGAAAGGAAGACCAACAGTGTAGACACAAATCAAGTGGTGGAAACCTCATACAGGGAAAAGCATGAATTTGTATTTATACAGATTTGGTCGATGAATACAGATTTGGATGTAAAATGTATTTATACAAAGATCAAGAAGATCTCAATTATTTGGTGAAGGAGAAGTTAAAAAAAATCCAAAGGATCATGGTGGAACAAAAAAGTAATATGAGCTATAAAAAACAAGCAAGAGTGCAAAGATTGTCTGATTGGGAAATTTGGAATACTGAAAACTACAAAAAATATAAATAAGCTTGGAGAGAAGCTAAGAAGGCTATAGAGATGCAAGAGTGCAGAAATCAAGACCTTTAAGCAAATTTGAATTAGAAAAAAGGGGAAAACGACAATTACAGAATTGGCCATATAAGACAAATTTACTTAACTATTTACTAAGATTACCTAACTCTCATAAATGGCAAATTGGTAGTTCCATTTCTCATCTGAATTTCCAGCCCTAATGCCTCACTAACATTGATAATAACTCAATCCAAAATTATAAAGTTCTGAATTGGTAATAGCATTTCCAAATTAATCTTAATCAATAGAATCGTAAGTAATATTTGTGAAAAGTAGGACCTTGTATAGCTATAACGAGAGACTTGAACATTAGGTATGGCTTTTTGTTTAACAGGATCACAAATCACAACTCACAAAGTTATAAACTTTTACCTTTTAATATTCCTGCATGTCATATTCATTAGTTGAAAATATCATAGCAACATAGACCAAGGAGAGAATGCATTGATGTGGGAGAGTGAAATACGTGGGGTTTTAGATTTCAATAGAAAAAAGTAGGAAAGCTAGCACAGAATATTTACATGTGAGGCAAGAAAGGGTAAGGTAGGAAAAATATTTGCCAGAAAAAGGAATAAAGGAAAAGTGACACACGGTGTATAATGTAATAAAACAATAGTTAACAGTCATACTTGGCCAAGCTAGAGTGGCAAAAAAATTAATAAATAAAAAAGCCCTAGGATGAAGTTTAACTTCCTTGAGAAAAGGCATGGATAAGAAGGTGATCCACCAACCTGTTGCCAATATTTCACCATTTCACATGCAAGCCTACGCTTCACAGCAAGCGTAGCTTTAGCACTATCAATCGCCAGTCCCAGTTGAATATCTACTCCCTGTATCCATCAATATACAGAAATTTGTATCAGAGCTACATAAAATCAATTCTTCCTTATTTTGCACATTTTTCTTCAACAACAAAGCTCAACAAACTTATCTTTCAAACAAGACAGGCGAGATGATACAAAATGAAATAAAGGGCAGAAGGTTGAGCTGGGTAGTGTGAAGAAGTGATCTTCGAGCAGCCAACAGATAGTAGATACAAAAAGTAGGCCCTGAGCCCTATGGCTCATCTTTTCAACCACAATTATCTTAGTATGTAATAATATTTAAAAGACAATCCTTTTTTTAGCCTTAAGTGGACAGTGCTAAAAGGAATCCACATAGAGCCCTTTTACCCCTCCATTGCCTCTCAGTTTTACAAGTTCGACAAGAACGTGACTCCAAGGTGAAGTAACCGTAAAGAAGTTTTTGAACTGTATCCAGCAAATATATAAAGGGAAACATAAATTGGTTCAAAATTGATCAGAACATGTCCATGGCCAACAGAAAAGCAAACCCAACAGTACTCAGTGGAATGAAGAGAATTTGTCCAAGAGACATTGTTTCCTGATTCCTTGTGATGGAAAAGGGTGAAATAGGAAATGCCAAGTGTCACAGAGGATGCTTAGATAGTCACTGATTCATTGCTATGAAATAGAACACAAGGTAGGTTACTAACTGTTGCCCCTGCAAGCTGAGAAGACTGCCATAATAGGAAATGAAACAGTGCGGTGCAGCAGGCAGAATTGTTTGATCCATGTGGCAATTGGGTGGCTTGTACAGTGGTGCCAGGGGTATAAGAACTGCTGAAAGAAGGCTGACAATAGGGAGGAGGAATTAGTGAATTGAGAAAGGACCAAACACTCTTGAACTTCCTAATCCATACCAAAAGGGGCGAGAATGATCTTAATTCGTTCCACACCCAAACCACAGCTGTCTCATTCTGTTTCCAGTGAGAAATACAAAACAACTTCAGGAGGCAATGATCTCAATTCATACCTCACCGAAACTAAGACTTAAAAACATTTTATTTTCATACAGAGGAACTAAAGCAAAACACTATAAAAGCATACCAATGAAGCTTCAGTTCAAATCTAGAACATGCCTGCGTGGGTCATGATATCATTAAGCAAAGTAAAAACCTTTATTAACAATTATGACCAACTTACCCAATACCCATAAAATAACTGTTGAACATGATGACTTATTTAGAAATATAATGGTAAGCGGAAAGCAACTACGGCATACCATCTGTGGATGCGGATAAAGTTTTTACCAAAGCAGAAAATATGCCATTATGTTGTACTGTTGCAATGAAGCAAAAGCAAAAAAAGTTGAGAATGAGAAAATGTAAAAGAACTGAAAAGCCAGATTATGGCATTTTCGATCATCCCATAAACATAACATAGGTGTTGCTGACTACCTGACCATATAATTTGATAGACATGATTCCTACAGTGTGACACAGCAATGGATAAAAACGAAAGGGTTACAATAATTCAAAGAAAGGTGTACTTGAGAACTTTATTTGCTTCGCGTAACATATATTCATCAAAAAAGATGGAGTATTATCAATTGAAAGAGATAGAGAGAGAGAGAGAGAGAGAGAGAGAGAGAGAGAGAGAGTGAGAGAGCGAGAGAGAGAGTCTGCACACAAAGATGAGTGTGGTGTGTGTGGTCTACATATTAATATAGTTATATAGTGAGTGTGTATGGCTGTTTGTGGGTGGCTGTGTGTGTGTATACGGGTGCATCTATGCCTATTCGTGTGTGTCAGCGTGTGAAAGAGAGAGAGAGTGTGAGTGTGTGTGTGTGCATGCACCTGAAATTACCAATGCAACTGTTTCACTAGTGACTAACATGCAATCTAATAATAGTCTTCACAGATAAAAGGTGACAACAAACGCAGTGTAGAGGTAAAAAACATATTCTGAAGTTGCAAAGATGTAAAGCATTAGAGTTTTGGGGTGAGAGCGTAATTGCTTCAGATGAAGATAAAAAGTTGCAAGCTACAAGTACCTGGCCCAGTGCTTGCAGGGAAAGAGCTCGTATAACTCCTTCAGCTAGATCAACTGGCAAGTTTCTCCTACAATCATGAATCACAGATACTATGAGCACTACAAAGGGCAGTCTTTTATTGTAGGAGAACAAAAGACCATAATTCACAAGTGCATGATTCAAACCTCATTTCGGTTGATAGTTGTGGATAAACATGGCGAACAGCACAATCAAGGAATCCTGCTGCCTTTAAAAAGACATCAACAGAAGCACGTCTGCTTTCTGTGTGAATTGAACAACATTGATAATTAAGATGAAGAGAATGAACCTTTTGAGCTCATTTATCACTATCATACTTAACAGGGTTTTTTTGTTTAATGCCGCCTTTTGTTTACCTCCTTTAGCATTTTATTCGAGAAAATTTCACCGCCTATTAACATTTTTTTTTAGAATTTAAGTTTCCTTAGCACCCAACCGCAAACAAGGTTTTACACCCTCACAAAAACGCACAGTTTTATTTTTTTTTTTCTTGTCTCAAACACTCATTATATTTCCAAATAAAAAATGGTATGGAATTTGCAGGGAAAAAAAATCTCCAAGTTTTTGGAATTCAACGAGTGCTTGCGGGAAGAAAGGATAAAATTATGCTTGTTGGGGACAGAAGTAAGAGGTGAGTTGGGTTTTAAGAGCTAAAAAAACAAAAATATTATGGAAGACATTAAAAGGTGATAGAATACTAGGAAAGGCTAAGTAATAAGTAGTTGAAAAATTAAAAATCAAAAAGATATAAAAGGTGGTAATCTTAACAAGTGCTAAACAAAAGGTGGTAAAAAAAAAAATTTCCACTTAATAATAAAATAGTGGGAGACAACCAACAAAAATTACACAACACAACAAGGAAACTAAAAATACATCTAGCCCCTCCATTTGTATTTAATCTACAAATTTAACTTTTGGCATTGCTTACAAATTTCACTTTAATTGTCGTTCGTGATCATAAGGAAAAAGATAGACATTTGACATCTCATCAAATACGATATGTACTTTGATAGATGTCAACCTTTTATAATTTATACAAATACATAATTAGGGATATTAATCCTTAAACACTAATCTCAACAAACGTGAAAAGAAGAAGTGTATATATTAATTTTTTTTTTTAATAAAATATGTGTAGGGAGTATTTAGTAACTGGTATAGCCATATCTCATCAATCATTAGAGTATACAACATTTGTCCAATTTTGCCTATATCATGGGTTAGCAACACAAATTAAACAAAAAATAATTAATAATCGAGCTTTTAAAACAATAAATTATGGAGTTAAAGTGCAACACAAACTAACTTTGAAAGCAAAGATAGCCTAACACAGGCAAAGCCAACAACCATAACTATGAGAGAAATGCAAATTTTACAACATTACAGTTTCAGCTCCTACTCTTTTACACTTGTTGATGTATCTTTCTCCTCATTTTTTTTTTCTAATATATAGAAATACTACTCAATGATTAGTGATACAAACCCCAAATGTTGAATCAAATATTTTTTAAGGCAGCACAAATCAACCTATATTATTTTAAATGCAATTACTCAACTACTTGAGAAGTCATTCTTGCAATCTATCGTTCCACCTTGTCAAATAAGCAACTGTGCCTATTATTAAGAGTTTTAAGACTTTCTGCAATAATGATTTGGTGGGAAGGAGTTAGAAAGGATATGAAGCTTTTAGATTTCCAGGAGAATGAGGTTCTCGACCGTAGGGGATGGAGGAGGAAAATTTATGTGGATGACCACATGGGATGATTATTTTTGGTTCATGTACCCAACACCAATTTTGGGATTAAGGCTTTGCTTGATTGATTGATATCAGCCAACTAGTCATTGAGATGTGTAGCATTGCTGGTGACAGTGTAGTCAACAACTTAAACACTGCCTAATATGAAATTCAACAAGCAACTTACATTTACTGCATAAAGTAAAGAAGCATAAATTCTTAGTATTCATTCCTGACAAACTACCTAATGGAAAGGGGTGGAAATAACACATGGATCACCTCTCTGCACACAAAGATGTACTAGAATATCAAACAAAAATGGAGATTGAGAAAAAACACATCCAAAATCCTCAAAAGTTTTCTTTTACTTCTTTCACAATCTATCAAATTGACCTTAACATCTCCATTCTCTACATTGTACCCTCTATATATCTTCTCTTTGAAAGAAATATACAAGACATTAATAAGTAACATCCAAGCCTTGTCTCAAACATCTTACAATTGATAGAGGTGATGTCCACCTTTTAATTATTCACTTCATCATTGATTCTTTCCTTGAGAGGATAGGGAACCAGCGAAACATCCTTACTTGTAGCTTATGAATTTGGGTTTGCTTGACTAGCCAATCTATTGCTTCATTCAAAAACCTAGATTTTTCACCTTTTGGTAGTATTTATTATGCATCAGAAATATAGTTCCTACACCAAGATAAGATCTTATAGAATTATACAAACTCAGCATACAAAACATCGACACTCAGAACAAGACAGCAACAAGAGGTCAAAGAAATTGACAAATAAAACATAACCATCCCAAATATCATGAGCATAGAGGTACACTTAAAGAAAAGGTAATATCACAGTTGACTTTCCAATATTTGAAACATGAAAGCAGTGCCTACCATCTGAAACCTTTGGTTGATATCCATCAGCAGATATTCTGGGGAGAAGTAACAGGTTTGCTTGAGATAAAGATAGCATTGCCATCAAATGCAAGACAGACAATACCTCATACCAAGCATTAGACATGACAGTTTCCTGAAAGATGGGAAATAAGAATCAATTGCTAACTTTCTAAAGTAGGCATACAATCCACAAACACGCAAATCAATAAAAAAAGTAAGGGAACATTTGGTTGGCGAAGGGGAAAGGGAAAGGGAGTAAGAAAGGGAAAGGAGAGGAAAAGAAAGCTAATCCCATTGATGTAATGGGTTGTTTGTTTGCAAGAATGGAAAGAACACCCAACCACCACACTACCACCATGAAAAACTAAAAACCACCCCTATGAAAACCCTCCCCCCACTCCTTGACCCTTCTCGTCGCCAGCGTCACCCCACCCACACCCTCAATCGTCACCCCAAAACTTTAGCCACCCCCAAAAACCTAATAACCTTACTTTAAAAAACAAAACACCACCCCAGAACCACCTCCACTACCCCCTGACACCCCTCCATCCTCGTCGCCACCCAAATTCGCCCCTCCCACTCCCTTCGCCGTCCTAAATAACCCCTCCAACCACCCTTCATGGCCCTAGCATCCCTTTCAATTAAATCTAAGGTTTCGGGGAGGGCTTTTTGAAGGTGGCGAAGTGAGTGGGAGGGGCGGTGTGGAGAGGCCAGGTGAGCTAGAGGTGGGACGGGGGTGGTGAGGTGCTTTTGGTGGTGGGGAGGTTATTTAGAGAATATGGTGTTTAGGGTTTCCGGGTTTCGATGGTGGTGAGGGGTTTGTTCGTCGGAAGTTGAGGGGGTGGTGCAAAGGGGCTCGTGGTTTTTCTCGAAGATTTTGGGGGAGGTTGTGGGGTTTGTTGGTGGTTGTCGGGGGAGGGGGCTGCCGGCGAGAAGAATGGGGTGAAGGTGGGTGGTTGGTTTGGTGGATAGGGCTAGTGTTTGGGTGGTTTGGGCTAGTATTGGGTGGTTATGTGGGATGGGGGAATGGGGAGGGGAATGCAAAAGTGGCATAACAAACAACATCAAAGGGAATGGGGGCAGTTGATTCCCATTCCCTTTGATGATTACCCCCAACATAACAGCCCCTAACATTAAATGAAATATACAGCCCCACCTCGGCAGCATCTTCTTGATTCACCCAAGTAAATTGCATCTTATGCTGCAATGGACTTCCTGAAAATCACAAAACCAATAATTGTAGGAACTGAATCTAATGAAGGTTGGCGCAACCATTCACCAAAAAAGTGGTATGATGTTTACCATCTTTAACTAATCCCAGCAAAACAGGCAAGTAATCTTCAAGCGCTTGCTGAAGATCAACCAATGTTGAACCTCCTGCATACAAAAGTTTGTGTGTCACCTACTTTATTCTGGCTACAAACTACCACCTCATACTAAATATTGGCTTTTCATTCTTATAAACAACTAACCGTGCTGGGTGGCAGATTTTCTCCTTGACCTCGTGATCGTAAGAGCTTCATGACTAACCATAACAACAATTTGTGTTCTAAGAGCAGACAACCGATCCACAACACTTTTAGGTATATGATCGCCTAGGCATTGCGAGAAATCTACAGGTTTAGGAATTCGAAGCCCGGGGACAAATACCGACACTTCCCCGATATTACTCGGCCTCTTTCTATTTCCACCAGCCTCCTTCGGCGTTGATGCAAAACAACCCATTATCCTGAGTAACAAGACATCACAACTTGGCGTTACACTACTACTACAATCATGCAACCAGCAGACACTTGAACATCATCACAAATATGAAAAGAGTACACACAAACAAAGAAAAGGATAAATGTTCAAAATCTAGTTGTATACTACTTCTCAAACAATTTAATTGGAACGATTTGATATTTTTCCTCTCCACTTCAAGTCAAATAGTTGCAACTAAATTGTTATTGAGGTATTAAAAGATTTAGAAAAATAAACAATAAAAAATAAAAAAAAAGCTTACTAATTAATCATAATCAGCTCCACTTATGCTTATTCTCTGCCAAAGTATCTCAGTCAATACTGCTCCATGGTCATTAATATCCAATAAATTTGGAGCATATTTACCTAATATAATTGAAACCAAAACAAATACAAAATTCAGTATATTTTCTACTAAAAATCATAAAAAAAAAAAAAAAAAA
>PYUH01000015.1:2188776-2347561 GCA_016808085.1 Suaeda aralocaspica | reverse complement strand
ACTAGAAGCCTTTGGGAAGCATAGAAGTCAAGTTACGAAGTAAACGAGCGAAGTCGGAAGCTCCGGGGGGCATTTAGCAATGTGCCCGGGCAAAGTGCAGTGTGCCGGGTCGAGTGCATTGTGCCCGGGCAGACCGGGCATACTGCTTAGAGCTCGTTTTTCGACTCTTCCTCATTTGTTTCGACTTAGTACTTAATGAATTGTTCCTAGGTTTTCATTACGCATTCTATTATTCAAGAACGTAGTTTTAGTTTAGCTTTTCTCTAAAAGGTAATTATTGTGGATCTGTTTCATCATTCATTCATACAATTCAGTTTTAATCAATCAATATTTTCTTTAATTCATGTTTAATTTTAATTTATGTTTTTAGTTTTAGTTTCTTTAATCTCTTATGCCCTAATTTCTTGTGTTTAATTCCTAGCTTTATAATGTTGTTTAATTCATTGATATGATCATGTCTTTATTTTGTTTTCCATAGTTGTTTTAGTTTTTACAATCATAGTGAGCAATTAGTTTTCTAGGGTTTGGGAACCTTGAATAATTAAGGGCTATTAACTAAGATTGTTTCAGTTTCGCAATTAGTAGTCAAATTCCTATTATTAGCTTGCTGTTTACAATTGAATTGTGCGCAGATTTAGTTGTAATTTTGGTAATATCGAATTTGATGCCGAGAGTTAAAATACCACAATAAGACCACTGAATAATAGGCGGAATTGTCTAGGCATGAGCGAGAGCCGCTGATGAGTTTTGAGGGTAGGTCTAAGTGTGAGTTAGAATTAGTTGAGCCCTAATTTGACGATAATTGAGAGATGAAGTGTCTTTGTGGTGTAATCCATTAGTTGTCCTTGGTGACCCGAATAACCCTAGACCTTAAATATTAGTTTTAATCACTATCATTTCCCGTATTTAATTAGTAGTCATTATTTAATCGATAATTCTCAACCAAGGCCCTTTACACAGTTTAAGCTTTTAGAACTATGGAGTTCAATGCTTCCTGAGGATTCGATCCCACTTCCCTAGCTACATAGTAGAGTTGGTCCGCGGGTATTTTTGATAGGTGTGCGATAGCTCAGTCACTCCTCTCAAGGGAATATGGTGTTGCATGTACCTCTAAGTGTCGGAAAATGGCGCTATCCACTCTCTTTCTACTTTGACCCTTTCCTCTTTCAGGAAACATGCGTGTTGCATGTACCTCTAAGTGCGAAAAAAATGGCGCTCATCCACTCCCTTTGCTTTGCGGACCCTTTCATTTCTCAACGGAAATATGGTGTTGCATGTACCTCTAAGAGCAAAAAAATGGTGTTTGTTATCTTGTTAGTCTAATCTTAGACAAATTTAATGCATTTAGAGGTTAAGAAACTCAAATTTTAAGTGAGTAATGCATCGAAAATACATTAGTTTTTGATACTATAAAAGGGATAGAAGCAACAGAAAGGGTTTAAGCACAACAAAATTAGTGAAATCTCATTGCCAAAAGGTAATTGAATTTGGTAGTATCAAATCCTGCGACCCTGTTCATTACAGTGGTAGAAATGAGAAATTGGTTTATTGATTTGCAATAGTCTTCTATCTATTTGAATTGCTCTTGATTGATTTGATATTTTGATTTAAAATTGGTTGACATTGCATTTAATTTTATGAATCAGAAATCATATAAGTGAATAATAGCAGTGATTATTGCTTTGATCAGCATCATTGCAATTATAATTTTGTATTCGAATTTCTATATCTTTATAATTCTATTCTATCTATATGAATTGCATTCGATTTGATTGTTTTGATTAAAAATTGTTTGACATTGATTTAATTTTATTAATCAGAAATCATAAATGTGTTGTGTGAATGTGCAATGGTCTTCTATGTATTTGAATTGCCTCTGATTGATTTGATATTTTGATTAAATTGGTATTACAGGTTTGAATTTTATAATCAGAAATCAAATGATAATGAGTGAATTTGCAATGATATTGATCAGCATCATGGCAATCATAATTTTGTATTCGAATTCTGTTTCTATAATTACAATTCATTCTAGTCCAATATGATTTCATTTGATTTGATTTTTTGATTAAAAATTGGTTGACATTGATTAATTTTATATAATCATGAAATCTGAAATTGGTTTATGAATTTGCAATGGGATTCTATTTATCTTTGAATTGCTCTTCACTAATTACATTACAATTAACAAAGTAATTGTATGATAAATATTGTGGGCGTTATTTTCCGTAAAAGTCCTCAAAGAATATGTCTATTGAATGTACCATTGAAGTATTGTCCCCTTGAATGTTATAAACCTATTGTGATATATTTATTTAGTATATGATTGTTTGTGATAAGAATAATAAATCAATTGCCATTCTTTCATACTCTCTATATTCTCTCTATATCTCTATTTTATGGTTACTTTCATATGTACGTTATCAGCACGATTAACTACCCAATAATTAAGAAGATTTTCACAAAGGGAATGAAGAGGATATTATCCACTTATGTCGTAAGTTTCATTTTACTGATATCTTCCTATTGTAAATTGTGATTACTCTATCAATTTAAGAATAACATGACTTAGTTGTTTGCTTTTCTCTATTCATGCATGTAGATGGCTTTTGGTTTTCTGTCTTTGTTTGAGGTGTTAATGGTTAATGTACAATTAATTTTGCAAAGCAAATTCTTCTGCATGACATAAACACGACATCACTTATCCAGAAAAAGGAGGCAATGGTATTTATACAATTTGTTATACACAAGTATTCCACGCTTAAAGTCTTTCCACATTTTCAACACCACTCGTTTGTTGTTAGAGATATCTCAAATGGTATACGAAATATTTTGGAAAACAAAAAGGCATACTTCACTTTTTTGGATATGAAGAAAAAATATTTATCTTACTAAAGATAAGTCCTACGAAATATATACGTGATGTTGGTATATATTCTTTCTCCATTTATTTTGTTTTATTTTCTATTGACTCATTTACGCTATTTTTCATTAATCTATTGTTAGTACAAGTAATGATATTATATTATTTTAAACTAGTGAAAATATGTCGAATATTTGCAAACTGAATTTGTGGCCCTTGATATTACCGGGAAGAATTATTTATCATTGGTGTTGGTGCTGAAATACATTTGGAGACAAGGGTCTGTGTGAAACAATAAGGAGGGGAATAAAGCACAAGAAGATAGAGCCAAGGATTGATATTTTTCTGTCCATCACCTCCCACGATGCACTAAAACTGAATATTTGACCATAAAGATCCACAAATCCTTTGGAATAGTCAAAGAAAGATATGTCATCCAAAGAAGTTTATTGCCAAAGCTCGTTTAAATAGGTTACATTGAGATTACAGGATTTTAAATCCGTTACGAGTATAATTCAGCTATGTTTAAAAATACATCTCAGTTGAAATTATGTGGAGAAAGATAACAGATGTGGAGATGTTGGAAAAAATACTCCACTTTCCATGCAAATAAATTGTCCTGCAGACACCTATCGGGAGAAGGATTTAAAAATATTCTGAAATAATATCTTGTCTTTTGGTGGCTGAACAAAATAATGAGTTACTTTGAAAAATCATGAGTCCGTCCTACTGGAGCCAATCCATTCCCGAAGCGAATGTGACAACCACTGTAGACCACACCAGCTGTAGGGTATATCTGTGTCGTGGTGGCCGTGGATATGGACGTGGACATGGACATGGACTGGACATGGACGTGGATATGGGTAGATGTTGAGAGGTTATTTTAGATACTCAACTTCTAATGGAAAGGAATCGTAATGATAATAAAAATGAGAAGAAGAAAGAAGAGGAAGTAACTAGTATTTTTACGTTTGTGTGGAAAAAGGACATTGGTCACGCCGTTGTCGTGACCAAAGCGTTGTTGCATTATATCAAGATCATTAAAGCAAAAGGAAAGAAATTTGAGACCATCTTGGAGTGAATGATGGGACTTTATAATGATGATTGAACTCACTTGAGGTTTGGTTTCGATTCTTCACCTCTCCAGAAGGGAATAAATAAAGTCCTGATTATGTTGCTCATCCTATATAATATAGTATGTTATCAAGTGTTAAACTATGATGTATTTTATTACATTATTTAGTACTTTATTATTTAGTTGTGAAACTATGATTGTAATATGTTTTAATTTACTCTTTAAATACTTAGTGTTATGTTATATCTTTTATTTTTATGATTTAAATCTTATTTTAATTATGTATATATAATATATAAGGAAGAGGTTCAAATGAACCTCCCCTCTACATGAGAACGTGAGAACTACGTCACAACTCCTTATTCAATTTTTTTTTTTTACTTTTTCTAGGTGTTATGGGTTTACTTTATATCTTTTTATAATAAATGTAAACATTTATTTTCAGTGTGTTTAAGCTATCTTAAAAATGACCTTGTAGTTAACTATGATACTAATATATACGATTTTCAAAAGCCTAAAAATTAATTAACCTTGTTTAAATTGAAACCTAAGGTTTATATCTAGTTATAATACATCGTTAATTGTGATTGCAACTTTTTATAGTAGTTAATACGGCGTTATTAAGTAGTTCTCACGGTTCTCATGCAAAGAGGGTTCTCAGGATCCTCACCCTTTATATATATATATATAAATTATATATATGTGACACCAATATTATATTTTTTCTGAAGATATGAATACCCCTCAAGTTATGTAGCACATAATGGTGAAGAATTATGCCTTGCAGATAGTGCTATATAACTATCTCCTACTCATAAAAAGTAATTATTACTCTTGTCTATTATATAAAATATTAGTGTGAGTTGGACATTTCTGGGTGTACAAATCGATGTACTGAGGGTCTGGAAGGCACATATAGTTACCTTCGGGAAAAATTCGTATTTGTTGATGCTCTTGTACTCTCCCAGGTCTCAGGAATTTGCTAAGTTTTAGATATTCGTATAAGGCTATCTATTGAGGCGATTGTGAAGGAAATGATGAGTTCCTTTCCTAAATTATGAATAACTAATTTACTACAGGTATTTTAGCATATTTAATATAGAAATTACCTGCTTTCTCAACTGGTTTGTTACTACAACAATAAATTCAATGAAAGTCATAATTAGGTAAACCAGAAGTTTACTAATGATTTTATTGTTTGGCACGACCGGTTGGTCATTCCGTGTCGATTGATGAGTGGATTATTGAAATTCATGTGGAAATCCCTTAAAAGCCCGACACTATCTTTCAAATAATTTTTGTTTTGCTTGCTCAAAAGGTAAGCTAATAACGGGCTTCACTAGCTAAGTTAAATTTTGACTTATTAACTTCTTGGAACGTATCCAAGGGGATAAATGTGGACCAATTCATCCACCATGTGGACCATTTAGATATTTTTGTTTTATCGAGCTATCGACTAGTGGTCAATGTATTCTTTATTTATCAAACGTGATACAGGCATATGCGAATTGCTTATTCTCATTAATCAAATATAGCAGCACATTTCCCAATACTCATATAAACGATATTTCTTCTTGATTGCTTGGTGAATTTACATCTAAAAATTTAAAGATTTTGTTGTCGATAGGAATAAATGTTGAGCTACCAGTAGCACATGTTTAATACAAACGGTCTAGCAGAGTATGTGGTATTAAACGTTTGAGTGAGTACTTGTTGAAAGAGGCTTATAGAATGATTCAATTAGTCCGGTATTTTTATAAAGAAATTTGGATCAGATTTGTTTGTTATTGTGTTTATGTGATGATTTAAACCTTATTGAAACTCCTGAAGATGATATTCAGTAACAATGACTGAGTATGTTATTGAAAGAATTTGAAGAAGATGTTTGGTAAAGACAAATTTTGATTTGGGTTTACAAAATGAATCTTTTAACAATGAATCTTTGTACACCACACAACAACAGACAAAAAAGTGTGCAAGGTTTTATATGGATACCCAACACATTGTTGACCAGGCCTTAATTGTTGTATAAGGTCACTTGAAGTTGATTAAAGACCCGTGCGCCTCGGAAATATAGTAAGAATTCTTGGTCCCTGAAGTACCATATTTAAGTGCTATAGGTTGCATTATGTATCTTGCAGTACTATATTTTCGACCAGACATATCTTTTACGTCAATTTTGGCAATTGCAGTTTATGTTCATGTCCTACACGAAGGATTGGAATGGAGTACAAACACATACTTCGTTATCTTCAAGGTACAAAAGACATGGGTTTATTTTTCTTAATCGAGCCATAGAAGATTTAATTGGTTTGAGAGGCTGTGAATCCTATCTTGATCCTCCAATTGCTCGGATCACAAATTGGATATGTTATTCATATGTGGTGGTACTGCTATTTTCTTGGGTTCATGAAACACACTATTGCAGCTTATTCTTCTAAACATTCAGAGATATATTCAATACCATAGTAGTCGGAATGTGTATGGCTATGGTCGATGATTCATCATATACGAGAAGATCCTGTGGTTGATCATCGCCGGAAAGATATCCTACAATTTTATATAAGGATAACGCGAGCATGATTGCCACAACTCAAAGAAGAGATAGAATAATCCAAGGTGTGATCGCACCAAGCACATCTTACCAATTCTTTTCAAACATGATCTAGAAGAATGCCAAATTAATGTTTGAAGATGTCGTTCCGAAACGAATTAGCAGATCGTTGTCTTAAAGCACTTCCAACTGCTACATTTAGGAATGTGACTTATACCATTGGATTGTCGTCGTAAAAGATCTCAATGATGTACACATGAGGGGGGTAAATGCGTGTTCTACTCGTTTTCCCTAACATGGTTTTTCCCATTGGGTTTTCCTGGATGGTTTTTAATGAGGCCAACTTTCAAGGCCATACAATAATTAATTGACCTTAGATTAATATAATATAATTACGTCCAAGGGTTGGGTGTTATGAAAATATTGTGGACGTCATTTATCAGTAAAAATCCTCAAATTGAATAGTTTGAATATACCATTTGAAAGTATTGTCCCACCTGCAATGTTATAACCATATGTATTTTATATTAGATATGATGTGGTGATAAGACATAATAATACAATGTCATTCTCTTCATACCTTACATCTTCTTCTCAGTATTCTATTAGTTATGGTTACTTCTAGTTATCCATTAGTTTTTATAATTTTTGTCTGCATGGTTTAATTTTTGGATTTGGTGGTTCTAATCCTCTTGAATCTATTGTAATTTGATTGATTTATTATAACTATTTGGTTTTATAAACGTCCAGTGGAATCGATATTCTATATCATCTCTTGGGGCCCTCAGACAAACAAACAGTAGCGTTTTAATTGCTGTGTCTTTAAAGGTTCTGTCGTATGGGCTGGAAATATGCCATTATTCTCAGCTTTGTAAAAGGTGGTGTCACTTTTAATAACAAAACTTTGTAATTAACAAGTTATTGAACCGCTTATAAAAATTCCAAAAATTATAATTTTAATATATATAAAAAATGTAAAAAAACTATTCTTTTTAGTTGGTGGCATCAAATTAGATGGGCTTTATTGTCGCTCCTGTGTGTATAGAGTGTTCTTTCATATCTTGCTATTAAACGCTGTTTTTCATTTATTTTTGGTCGCCATTATTATACATGCTCTTTTCTAGTCTCCTTGTTGAAGAGGAGCTTACCCATCTATGCACCAGGCCCTCTGTACAAATTATTTATCGCCTGTTCTTCTTATACCCTGCAAATTGTTTTGTAAAAACAAAATTGGACTGATAACCCAAGTGGTTATTTAATGCTGATTATGCTATTTTATTTGTTTACCTTTTTGCACATTACGTATTATCCTATTGAGCTCATTTTACAATACATTCCATGAAATATTATGTAACAAACATCCCGTCTAGCTGCAATGTAAACTCAGTTGCGTTCCCTTACAAAGGGTGGTTTTCGTCCAACTGTCACACATACATTCCATGCCACCCACAATCCCTTGGAAACTCTTTATATTGTTCAAAAATTATTACATGTTCAACATCAACCCTTGGGTTATTTTAATTGTCTTTATCTGCTTTATAATATGGATAGTACCATACAATGTTTCGGACAAGTAAATTGTTTCTTTTACGCGAGCTGTAGAGTTGGTTTGTGCTTTTCTTCTTCCTGTGCACATCTATGTTTTGTCACACATTGTTTGCTATTTTTGGAGTTTGGTTATCACCTCTTGGTAGATTTTGCTTTTTAATCTTAAATTGTATACATACACGCTGATCTAGTAATCCATGTTGAACTCTCTGCTAAGCTATTTTATTGGTTCCCAGGTATATTATTTAGTTGTTATTTCTTTATATACATACCGTATCTTTTAGCTTGTCATATGTACTTACATGGTAGCATAGTATGGTTTGTCCGTTTGTAGTTTGTTTATTTTTTTGGTTTTTGACTCAATGTAACTTTATTTCCTTGTCTATATATGCTTGCTATATGTATTAGTGGATCACTAAACTATAAGCGTTAACTAACACGGGAGAGTAGTACTTTTACTGATTCATTCAGTTGTGTTTTTCTTGTGGGGAATACCCCTCTACCTCCTTATTCAGGTTAAGTAGTATTTTTTTTCGTAAAACCACTTGTGTAGGGGTGCACTAGACGTCGTTAATATGTTGGATATAATTCACATTTGTGTTTTCTATGAATTCCTGCTACATAAATGTATCTTAGGCTATTCCTCATTACGATATTTTTTGAATCGAAGATTCAGTGACTTTCAAGTTGATGTCTGACAGAGCTGCTACCATGTTGATTTGATTAGTGTTTTATACGAGTCCATGAGAATATGGCTCGAACTATTAAGGAATACGTACTAGCTTCGTGAGTATGTACTTAGGAGCGTCATGTGTTCCATTCACTTGAGCTGAATAGGTCGGTATCCCATAGTTGTTTCGTCCGTTATGTTAATTGCTCCTCTCTTGAGAGACGAGAGTCCTGCATCCTGACTTTAGAATGACTTCCGCTATCACACGCTTCCCTCTATGTCGGTTTTGGATTCCTTCACTCAAATTCCGTTTGAAAAACCTTTGCCTTTTTTCGCCCAATTATTAATGTCCCCCGACTTACCTTACTTCTTTTTAGTAACACTTAGTGTTGAAACCCTCTTTTCACAGTGAGATGGACGATCCTTACTTTGTGCTTTTCCCTAGAGAACTAGTGAGCCTGTATGGTTTATCTTTTGGCTTAGCACGAAGGTGCTATAGTGTTTTAACAGCTTTTTTACCTCTTTATCCTCTTTCTGATAAGCTTTAATGCTATTGATGAAATGTAAATCGGAATGAGCTAATCTTCTTTGGTCGTACTATTTATAATAGAACAATTTGGTATTTATGATTTTAAGAATAAATTATTATTTGTTGGTGTGGTTATCATCCATTCACAATTGTATTTCCTTCGAAATAAGTTCTCCACCGCTTTGTGGGAGTTTTGATGTCACAATTCGGTTTAGGATTGTCTTAAATGTTTAATGTATGTTGGAAATTACATTTCCATCGGAATTCTAGTTTCTAGTAATGTTAAAATTTCGTTCCTCTAACTTAATTACAAATTCTCCCTTTAGTTCCATTCTTTTTTTATGCGGTAGACCATGTCCTTCTTTTTCCTGGCATTTTCTTATTTCTGGGTAAGCACTAATCCTCCAACTAAACAATTACTAATAAATTGCAACCTTGTTTGAGTAAACAAAGCATTAAGATCATTGTTATATTTAACGTCTATGTTTACTCTTATTTTGCTGATTATTTTTGTTATGGTGAACTTATTTTCGCTTAGCACTTATACTGTCCTGAAATTATTAACCGATTTACTACGGATGAATTTTTTGTTGTTTGATTGAACTGAATTACTTAATTTTGGTACACATTGAACTAGTTTTGTTGTGATCTTGATTGAATTAATTTTAGATCGAAAAGTAAGTAAAAAAAATACAGACAAAAGATTATTTTGTTTTTTCTAAAAAGATTTTGAAGGCAAAACCAGTTATTAGGACACTTAGCACCTTAAGTATTACACTCACCTTTTGTCGATTTCTCCAACAATCTACACAGTAACAGTAGTCGACACGAGACGGTGAACTGTTGTCCAGGTATCAAACCAACACGTGTTTTGTGGAGGACGAGAAACTCAAGATCAGAGAGGCGACGTACATAGATAACTCGTCGGGACGCCACGCGGTTACGGTTCAAAATTAACGTTTCCTGGTATAATCCTTTACTTCGTCAGATTTTTTAACTACGTCATTTTAGAATTTTCGCTTTGTTTTGTTTGATTTGAGTTTGGTTGTGTTATTTTTATTCATTTTATTAATGCGTGAATCTTAGTGTCTTTAATTTATGTGCTATTTTGAATTGTATTTGGATGAAACTAAATTGATTAATTGAGTGTGATTTGTGGAGTAGTTTGCTTGGGTGAAGATGTTACCAAAATTGTTAAATGTGACTGAATTGTGGAATTGTCTTTTCTTTTGATTAAGGTCATTTTGTTATTATATATATATATATATACAAAAAATCAAAAAAAAAAAAAAAAAAAATATATATATATATATATATAACAAAATTACGCTTAATCAAAAGAAAAGACAAATTCCACAATTCAGCACATTTTACCAATTTTTAAACATCTTCACCACAAAATCTACTCCAAAATCAACTCAATTATCAATTTAGTTCATCAAATACAAATTCAATAAGCACATAAAATTAAAATTAAAGATTCACAATCATAATAAAATTGAATAAAATAAACACCTCAATCAAAAGAAAAAAAAAGCGAAAAATACAAAAAATGACGATTGAAAGAAAGAAATTGAGATTATACCAAATTGAATTTGAGTAAAAGAATTGAGGATAAAAATTGAGAGTTTAGTGTAGTAGTCTCTCTCTAGTTCTTGAGTTTCTCTCTCTAGACGAAGTGTTTTTGTCTGGAATACAGTTCACCGTCCTCGTGTCCTCTGTAACTGGTAGGTTGGGTCGACAGTTGAGTGTAGACTTTAAGGGGTGTCTAATATATCTGGTTTTGCCTTCAATCTTTTTATGGAAAAAACAAAAATTAAATCTTTTGTCTTATTTTTACTTATTTTCGATATAAATAAATTCAATTCAACAAAAAATAGTTCAATTTACCAAAATTAAATTCAGTTCAATTCAACAACAAAAAAATTCAATCCTTAGTAAATCGTTAATAATTTCAGCAAATATAAGTTTAGATAAGGAAAATAAGTTCACCATAACAAAAATAAATTCAAATAAGTAAACATAAGTTAATAATAACATGATCTTAATGCTTGTTTTACTCAAAAAGGTTGCAATTTTTAGTAATTGTTTAGTTGGAGGTTATTTCTACCAGAAATAGAAATTCCAAGGAAAAAGAATGGTCATGGTTTCCCTTTAAAAAAAAATGGAATGATCATGGTTTGTTTAGTTAGAGTAAAAATTTAACTTACTAGGAAATAGAATTACGAATGGAAATGTAAATTCCAACATAACATCTAAATTAACTTATCAATCCTCCCAAATTAGTTAACTCCCACAAAGCTTGGAAACTTATTTCGTAGGAAATACAATTTTGAATGGTGTCAACCAGACAAGTTAATTTAATTCTTAATCATTACCAATTTTCTATGGTGTTAGCCAAATAAGTTAGCTCAATTCCTATTTATTATCAATAGATTAAACTTATCATGAAATAGGAAAAATCGTTCACTGATAGCCTGTCGTTGGGCTACCAAGATAAACCATACAAGGCTCACTAGGTTACTCGTAAGCACAAGTAAGGATCGAATCTCACTGGAAAAGGGTTTCAACACTAAGGTGTTCTAAAGAGTAAGTTAAGTCGGGAATTTTGCTAGAAAAGCAAAGGTTTTCACGTAAATTAATAGGTCAAACCGAACATAGAGGGAAGCGTATAGCGGAAGTCATTCTAAGAGTCATGTTTACTCTCTCGAGCTAGCATGACGAGCGAAACTATGGACACGACCTATTCTCATGGCATGAACACAAGACGGCTCCTAAGTACATACTCACGAAGACTAGTAACGTTCCTTAATTCGAACACCTATTCTCATGGTACTCGAACTAATCAAACATGGAGAGTCTTCACTCAACTTCATGTCTCGATTCTTCGTTGAGGAACCTAAGATGACATTTATGGTAGCAAATCATAGACTATGTGATTATAATCCCATGTAACGACTCTAGTCACCCCTAAGCTTGGTTTTTACTAAAAATCTACTTAATCATGAAGGAGGTGAGGGTTCCACCCACATTTTAATAGTTAAAAGTACTCACTATCCATTTTATTAACTAATTTTAGGTTGTGATCCATTATTAGCAAGATTATAGCAAAGAAATAAGTTATGGCAATGAAACTAACAAACTACAAGAACTACTAGCATAAGCATGGAAATTATATGAACAACTAAGATAACTTGAATATTAAGAAATAAACAAACTTAAATATAAATGGGAACAAAATAGTGCAAGAGATTAAAATGGATTACTAGTAGCTTGTATATATAAATTTAAAGCAAAATATCCAAGGTTCCAAGAACTCCAATACAACAATGGTGACCAACTAGATTCAAGGAAGAAGAAGAAGAACAAACCAACTCTACTCAATTGCAATTTACTTTGCTATTTTGGTATTTCTCTATATGTATATATGACAAATTTAGAACCAAGGTTGTGGTGACATGGAATGTATTTTGAAACAAGATAAATTAGTTCCAAGGTTGTGGTGGCATGGAATGTATTGTTACATTTTGCGTAAAACACCCATTTGTAAGGAACGAAACTGGTTTAATTGAAGCTAGACGGGAATGTGTTGTTACATAATATTGCATGGAATGTATTGTTGAAGCTAAATAGGTTCGGTTGAAGGTAGACATGATCAAATCAGCAATTTTATCCTTTTTTTTAAAAAAAAATTTGCAGGTTTTAAAAGCAGTCGTAAAATAAATGTTGTCATATGTGCATAGTTTTTAAAGCTCCTATTCAACAAGAGCTATAAAATGCTATTTATTTGGCGCCAATTGAAACACTTTTAATAGCAGTATAAGAACAACTATTAAAAAGGAGCTATAAAAGCCCTCTAATTTGGCGCCCATAGGTTTTTTATTTTTTATTTTTTATTATTTTTTTTATAGCGGTTCAATAACTGTTATTAAAAGTTTTTTTTAAAAGTGACACCACTTTTTACAAATCTTAGAATAATGGCTATTCAACAATCGCTATAAAAGACCTTTTAAACAACCATTAAAAGCTCTTTTTGTTCTAGTGCCCCAAGATGAATTATAGAATATCGATTACCCTGACGTTTTAAACCTGGATTATAAATAAAATCAATCAAATTAATAATATCAGAGGGATTAGGAACCACCTCCAAAAATTAAACACATGAGAAAAAATTAATAAAAACTAATTACTAATATGAAAGTAACCATAAAATAGGAATATAGAGAGAATGTAGAGGGTATGAAGAGAATGACAATTGTATTATTATTCTTATCACAACATCATATACATAATATAAATACATATGGTTATAACATTCAAGGGGTACAATACTTTCAAATGGTATATTCAATAGACATATTCTTTGAGGATTTTTACTGATATAATGACGTCCACAATATTTTCATAACACTCCCCCTTGGACGTTAGTTATATTATATTATCTAATGTCAATTAATTATGTGTATGCGCTTGAATGTTGCCTCATTAAAAACCTCACCAGGAAAAACCCAATGGGAAAAACCATGGTTAGGGAAAAAGAGTAGAACACGCATTTACCCCCCTCATGTGTACATCATTGAAGATCTTTTAGACGACGCAATCCAATGGTATAAGTCAACTTCCTAAATGTAGCAGTTGGAAGTGCTTTAGTAAACAGATCTGCTAAGTTTTCGCTTGAACGAATCTTCAAAACATTAATTTTGGCATTCTTCTGAAGATCATGTGTGAAAAAGAATTTTGGTAAGATGTGCTTTGTTCGATCACCTTTGATGTATTCTTCTTTGAGTTGTGCAATGCATGCTGCGTTATCCTTATATAAAATTGTAGGGATATCTTTCCCGGATGTCAAACCACGATCTTCTCGTATATGATGAATCATCGACCTTAGCCATACACATTCACGACTAGCTTCATGGATTGATAATATCTCTGAATGGTTAGAAGAAGTAGCTGCAATAGTTTGTTTCATAGAACGCCAAGAAATAGCAGTACCACCACATATGAATACATATCCAATTTGTGATCGAGCATTATGAGGATCAGATAGGTATCCAGCATCTGCAAAACCAATTAAATCTTCTTTGGCTAGATTAAGAAAAAATAAACCCATGTCTTTTGTACCTTGAAGATAACGAAGTATGTGTTTGACTCCATTCCAATGCCTTCGGGTAGGGCATGAACTAAATCTTGCCAATAAATTGACGGTAAAAGATATGTCTGGTCGAATATGACTTGCAAGATACATTAATGCACCTATAGCACTTAAATATGGTACTTCAGGACCAAGAATTTCTTCATTAGTTTCCCGAGGGCGGAACGGGTCTTTATCCACTTCAAGTGACCTTACAACCATTAGGCTGTTCAACAAATGTGTTGTATCCATATAAAACCTTTGCAGCACTTTTTGTCTGTATGTTGTTTGGTGTACAAAGATTCCATTGTTAAAGTATTCAATTTGTAACCCCAAACAAAATTTTGTCTTGCCAAGATCTTTCATTTCAAAATTCTTTCTTTAAATACTCCATTGTTACTGAAATCTCTTCAGGAGTTTCAATAAGGTTTAAATCATCAACATAAACAGCAATAACAACAAATCCTGATCCAAATTTCTTTATAAAAATACACGGACTAATTGAATCATTCTTATAGCCTTCTTTCAACAAGTACTCACTCAAACGTTTATACCACATACTCTGCTAGACCGTTTTGTGTATGAACATGTGCTACTGGATGCTCAACATTTATTCCTATCGACATACAATAATCATTGAAATTTTTAGATGTAAATTCACCAGCATTATCAAGACGAATAGTCTTTATAGGAGTATTGGGAAAATGTGCTCGTAATTTGATTAATTGAGTAAGCAATTTCGCAAATGCCATGTTACGAGTTGATAATAAAGATACATGTGACCATCTAGTCGATGCATCGATTAAAACAATAAAATATCTAAATGGTCCACATGGTGGATGAATTGGTCCACATATATCCCCTTGGATACGTTCCAAGAAGTTAATAGATTCAAAATTTAACTTAGCTAGTGAAGGCCGAATTATTAGCTTACCTTTTGAGCAAGCAACACAAAAATTATTTGAAAGAATGTGTCGGGCTTTTAAGGGATGTCCACATGAATTTTCAATAATCTTTCTCATCATAATCGAACCGGGATGACCTAACCGGTCGTGCCAAACAATAAAATCATTAGTAAACTTCTGGTTTACTAAATTATGACTTTCAATTGAATTTATTGTTGTGTAGTACAAACCAGTTGAGAAAGCAGGTAATTTCTCTAATATATGCTTAATACCTTGAGTTATTCTAATAATTTGAAGGAACTCATCATTTCCTTCACTCAATGTCTCAATATGATAGCCATTATAGCGAATATCTTTAAAACTTAGCAAATTCCTTTGAGACCTGGGAGAGTACAAAGCATCAACAATATCGAATTTTGTTCCCGAAGGTAACATTATATGTGCTCTTCCAGAGCCCTCTATAATATTTGTACTACCAGAAATAGTACTCACACTAATATTCTTCATATTTAGCGGAGTAAAATATTTATTATTTTTGAGTATTGTGTGAGTAGTTGCACTATCTGCAAGGCATAATTCTTCACCATTATGTGCTACATAAACTTGAGGGGGATTCATATTCTTCAAGAAAATATAATATTGTGTCACTATATATATATATATATATATATATATATAGGGTGAGGATCCCATGAGAACCCTCTTTGCATGAGAACCGTGAGAACTACTTAATAACGACCGTATTAAATACATTTAAAAGTTGCAATCACTAATTAACGATGTATTATAACTAGATATAACCTTAGGTTTCAATTTAAACAAGGTTTAATTAATTTTTTAGGCTTTTGAAAATCGTATACTATTTAGGTAGTCATAGTTACTACTTATAGGTCAATTTTATAAGATAGCTTAAAACACTGAAAATAAATGTTTATACATTATTATTATTAAAATAGATATAAAGTAACACCATAACACCTAGAAAAAGTAAAAAAAAAAAAATTGAATAAAGGAGTTTTGACGTAGTTCTCACAGTTCTCATGTAAGGAGGGTTTTCATTTGAACCTCTTCCTATATATATATATATTACATAAATTAAAATAAGATTTAAATCATAAAATAAGTATATAACATTAACACTAAGTATTTAAAGAGTAAATTAAAACATATTACAATCATAAGTTTCACAACTAAATATAATAAAGTACTAAATAATGTAATAAAATACAATCATAGTTTAACACACTTGATACACATACTATATTATATAGGGATCGAACATAAATCATGGGACTTTATTTATTCCCTTCTTGGGAGGTGAAGAAATCGGAAACCTCTAAGTGAGTTCAATCATCATTATTAAAGTCGCCATCTTCAATCACAAGATTGGTCTCAAATTTCTTTCCTTTTTGCTTTAATGATTCTTGATATAATGCAACAAGACGCTTTGGTGCACGACACACGCGTGACCAATGTCCTTTTCCACCACAACGGTAAAAAATACTAGTTACTTCCTCTTCTTTCTTCTTCTCATTTTTATTATCATTACGATTCCATTTCCAATTAGAAGTTGAGTATCTAAAATAACCTCTACAACCTCTACCATATCCACGTCCATGTCCATGTCCATGTCCATGTCCACGTCCATATCCACGGCCACGGCCACGACCACGAGTATGACCACTACAGCTGGTGTGGTCTACAGTGGTTGTCACATTCGCTTCAGGGAATGGATTGGCTCCAGTAGGACGGGACTCATGATTTTTCAAGAGTAACTCATTATTTTGTTCAGCCACCAAAAGACAAGATATTATTTCAGAATATTTTTTAAATCCTTTCTCCCGATATTGTGTCTGCAGGACAATATTATTTGCATGGAAAGTGGAGTATTTTTTTCCAACATCTCAGCATCTGTTATCTTTTCTCCACATAATTTCAACTGAGATGTAATTTTAAACATAGCTGAATTATACTCGCTAACGGATTTAAAATCCTGTAATCTCAAATGTAACCTATTATAACGAGCCTTTGGCAATATAACTGTCTTTTGATGATCATATCTTTCTTTTAGACTATTCCAAAGGATTTGTGGATCTTTTATGGTCAAATATTCAGTTTTTAGTGCATCGTGGAGGTGATGGCGAAGGAATATCATAGCCTTGGCTCTATCTTGACTTGTTGCTTTATTCCCCTCCTTAATTGTTTCACCAAGACCCTTTGCATCCAAATGTATTTCAGCATCCAACACCCATGATAAATAATTCTTCCCGGTAATATCAAGGGCCACAAATTCAAGTTTGCAAATATTCGACATATTTCACTAGTTTAAAATAATAATAATATCATTACTTGTACTAACAATAGATTAATGAAAAATAGCATAAATGAGTCATATAGAAAAATAAAGACAAAATAAAATGGAGAAAGAATATATACCATACATCACGTATATATTATGTCATGGACTTTATCTTTAGTAAGATAAATATTTTTTCTTCATATCCAAAAAATGTGCAAGTATGCCTTTTTGTTTTCCAAAATATTTCGTTACCATTTGAGATATCTCTAACAACAACGAGTGGTGTTGAAAATGTGGAAGGAACTTGTAAGCGTGGAATACTTGTGTATACAAAAATTGTATATAATTACCATTGCCTCCTTTTTCTGGATAAGTGATGTCGTGTTTATGTCTATGCAGAAGAATTTGCTTTGCAAAATTTAATTGTAAATTAATCATTATAACCGTCAAAACAAAGACAGAAAAACCAAAAGCCATCATACATGCATGAATAATTGAAAAGCAAACAACTAAGTCATGTTATTCTTAAATTGATAGAGTAATCACAATTTACAATAGGAAGATAATTAGTAAAATGAAACTTACATCGATAATGATTGATAATATCCTTCTTCAATTCCCTTTTGAAAATCTTCTTAATTATTGGGTAGATAATTCGTGCTGATAACGTAATATGAAAGTAACCATAAAATAGGAATATAGAGAGAATATAGAGAGTATGAAGAGAATGGCAATTGTATTATTATTCTTATCACAACATCATATACATAATATAAATATATACATATGGTTATAACATTCAAGGGGTACAATACTTTCAAATGGTACATTCAATAGACATATTCTTTGAGGACTTTTACGGATATAATAACGCCCACAATATTTTCATAACAATTACTTTGTGTAATTGTAATGTAATTAGTGAAGAGCAATTCAAAATAAATAGAAGACCCATTGCAAATTCAATAACCAATTTCAGATTTCTGATTACTATAAAATTTAAATCAATGTCAACCAATTTTTAATCAAAAAATCAAATCAAATGAAATTCATATTGATAGAATAGAATTATAGATATAGAAACAGAAATTCGAATACAAAATTATGATTGCAATGATGCTGAATCAAATATCATTGCAAATTCACTCTATTATATTTGATTTCTGATTAATAAAATTAAAATCAATGTCAACCAATTTTTAATCAAAATATCAAATCAATCAGAGGCAATTCAAATACATAGAAGACCCATTGCACATTCAACAACCAATTTATGATTTCTGATTAATATAAAATTAAAATCAATGTCAAACAATTTTTAATCAAAAAATCAAATCGAATGCAATTCATATAGATAGAATAGAATTATAGATATAGAAATTCGAATACAAAATTATAATTGCAATGATGCTGAATCAAAAGTCATTGCAAATTCACTCTATAATTTCTGATTTCTGATTCATAAAATTAAATGCAATGTCAACCAATTTTAAATCAAAATATCAAATCAATCAAGAGCAATTCAAATAGATAGAAGACTATTGCAAATTCAATAACCAATTTCTCATTTCTACCACTGAATTGAACGGGTCGCAGGATTTGAATAACCAAATTCAATTACCTTTTGGCAATGAGATTTCACTAATTTTGTTGTGCTTAAACCCTTTTCTTGTTGCTTCTATCCCTTTTATAGTATCAAAAACTAATGTATTTTCTGATGCATTACTCAGCTTAAAATTTGAGTTTCTTAACCTCTAAAATGCATTAAAATTTGTCTAAGATTGAGACTAACAAGATCAACAAACACCATTTTTTGCTCTTAGAGGTACATGCAACACCATATTTCCGTTGAGAAATGAAAGGGTCGCAGCAAAGGGAGTGGATGAGCGCCATTTTTCGCACTTAGAGGTACATGCAACACCATAGTTTCCTTGAAAGAGGAAAGGGTCAAAGTAGAGAGAGTGGATGAGCGCCATTTTCCGCACTTAGAGGTACATGCAACACCATAGTTCCCTTGAGAGAGTGATGAGGCTATCGCACACCTATCAAAAATACCCGGACAACTCTAACTAATGTAGCTAGGGAAGTAGGGATCGAATCCTCAGGGAAGCAATTGAACTCCATTAGTTCTAAAAAGCTTAAACTGTGTAAAGGGCCTTGGTTGAGAATTATCGATTAAATAATTGACTACTAATTAAATACGGGAAATGATAGTGATTAAAACTAATATTTAAGGTCTAGGGTTATTCGGGTCACCAAGGACAACTAATGGATTCACCAACAAAGAACGTTCAATCTCTCAATTATCGTCAAATTAGGGCTCACTAATTCTCTCAAACTTAGACTCCCTCAAAACTCATCTAGCGGCTCTCGCTCATGCCTAGACTAATTCCGCCTATTATTCAGTGGTCTTATTGTGGTATTTTAACCTCTCGGCATCAAATTCGATAATTACCAAAATTACAACTAAATCTGCGCACAATTCAATTGTAAACAAGCAAGCTAATAATAGGAATTTGACTACTAATTGCGAAACTGAAACAATCTTAGTTAATTAGCCCATTAATTATTCAAGGTTTCCCAAACCCTAGAAAACTAATTGCTCACTCATGATTGTAAAAACTAAAACAACTATGGAAAACAAAACTAAAGACATGATCATAATCAATGAATTAAACAACAATTATAAAGCTAGGAATTAAAACAAGAAATTAGGGCATAAGAGATTAAAGAAACTAAAACTAAAAACATAAATTAAAATTAAACATGAATTAAAGAGAATATAATTAAGATTGAATTAAAACCTGAATTTGTATTGAATTGAATGATTGAAAAGATCCACAATAATTACCTTTTTAGAGAGAAAGCTAAACTAAAACTACGGTTCTTGAATAATAGAATGCGTAAATGAAAACCTAGGAACAATTTCATTAAGTACTAAGTCGAAACAAATGAGGAAGAGTCGAAAAACGAGCTCTAAGCAGTATGCCCGGTCTGCCCGGGCACAATGCACTCGACCCGGGCACACTGCACTTTGCCCGGGCACATTGCTAAATGCCCCCCGGAGCTTCCGACTTCGCTCGTTTACTTCGTAACTTGACTTCTATGCTTCCCAAAGGCTTCTAAGTCACGTCCTAGCTTCCTTTTAGCTTCTCAAAATGGTCAAGACTCTCACTAACTTGCCAAGTGCTCGGGATAAAGCGGAAACCGACACCAAAGCATCAATTCCTGCAATAAATGTTAGGCAAAGCAACCAACACAAAAAGCAACCAAAGTTAGTAGAACGGGCTCAAGAGAGCTGTGTTAGAGCCAAAAACCAATATAAAATGGGGGTAAATAATGAATAAAAAATGAACTTATCAAACTCCCCCAAGCCAAGCCTTTGCTTGTCCTCAAGCAAACAACTAAACAAATAATGACTTCACCCCTAAAACTTTGAAAGACAAATCAACTCAAGCAATTCCAAGCATGTAAGTTCCTTAACCAACCCATCAAAATCCCTTGACCGCCATTCACTAAAATCAAAATCAATAAGCCAACCATGTGAGAAATAGAAGTCAATGACTAGAGTAACTCACTCGGTGTCACTCCGCACATAAAATTGAGCATAAACAATGAAGCTCACCCTTAATCCCAAACAAGAATGCAAATGCAAAAAGTGTTTGAATGCAAATTTTGAGAACCCAAACCCACATCTCACACCTCATGCACGTGTTTAAGGGTAGTCACTCAATCCTAATGCGGAAGGCGACTCGAAATGCAAGCAATACTCACTAGCTTTGGCAATTGACTCACTTCACAAGAACTAAAAACATGTACATGCCGATCAAAAAGGTCTTTATAAGCTTGTAACGTGGCTAGGGTGATGGGTAGGATAAAATTTGGGATAATGTGGTGGTAAATGCGGGCTATACGCATATAACAATCAAAGATCACGATCAACATCTCCAACATCAACTCCAACATCAAAACAATTCACATAGAATCACATCACGCCATAAAAACTTTACATTCCAACTACTCCAAATAACATAACCTTTTCTTTTTCAACATCTTTTCAATTCTTCTTTTTTTTTCATTTTTCATTTCTTTTTTTTTCAACTTTCAAGATTTTTTCAATTTAGGCTCATGACTCTTAATGACATGTCAAAGACAAAATCTTCACACATACATAACTAGGCCAAATAAAAGATGTATAGCATTTTAATTCTTCATTAGAATCTAGCCTAAACATTGGTATGCAGAGCCTTAATGTGAGACCTATTGTTAAACTTTTAACGACAACCATTCACAATCTTCCAATCCTCCGAAATTTCCAACAAATGCAAAACAACAACAAAACAACTCCTCAACACCCCCAAGCCAAGCTTGGGCATATATCAACTGCTTAGAACAAGGCCAAATAGGGTTGTAATGTGGCTAAAATGCAAATGAAGGGTAAAAAGCTCAAAATAAGGATCAAGGGAAAATTTGTGAAGGAATGCCTAAAATCTGAAAGCTCCTAAAAGAAATGAATGCCTTTTATCATTCGCGACATGTAACACACCAAAGCCAAGCTACTAGAGTCAAAAGCCCAAACACGGATCATACAAGCACCAGGAACTAAACACACATGAAAAGAAATAAGCATATAACAATGTATGTGGCTCAAATCCTCCGGCCCATTAACACAGTTCAAGCCTCTACTCTACACATGGCTATAATGGCATGATAAGAAACTGTTTCAAGCTAAGTCAAGTTCAAGCTCGAGTTGGCAATTCCCGAAGCATAACTCATCACATGCCCAAATCAATCAAAACATTTGTAAATAAAATGCGGGGCACAGGGAAGCCATTATTCATAAAGTTTACATCAATAATCATTAATCAACAATTTCAATCAATTCATACAATTCAACTACTAACTACAAAAAGCAAAGCAAAAATCTAAACTATGAAAGCAGTACATTTTTTTGGTCATATGTAAACTCCTACTCCTAATAAGTAGTACAAACCATATGACTATCCTAAGAAAGCAATAATACTATACTAGAAAGCAATAAAAGCTATACTAAGAAAGCAATAAAAGTACCTCCCCCAAGCCAGACTCAACAATGTCCTCAATGCTGAAGGGAGTAAAAAGGAGCCAGCTGCTCCTCAATCTGAGCTCTCTATGAACTCATCCGTGTCAGGACCATCATCATCCTCCTTATCATCATCATCATCATTAGCATTCCCACCATCATCATCACCAGCAACATCACCAGTAGCAGCTCCTGCAACTCCTCTACTGGACCCCTCTCCCGGGTTAAAGGTGTACCAAGAAGGGTGAGGTCTAGTAGAAGGTACAACTCTTGAACAAACAAAATAATCATAGATCGAATACATCGCTCGAGTATGATCCTGCTGAAAAGTGTCAAACCACTGGATAAGCTGGTGCTGCTGGATCTGAAAATTGTCAAACTAACTCTGGAACTGGCCCATCGCATAACGCCATGACCCGTCACCTCCTGCATCGGGCTCCGCAGGCTGAGAGGTAGAAGGCTGAGAGGTGGAGGGCTGAGAGGTAGAAGGCTGAGAAGGCCCCCTCCTCATGTAGGTCCGCTGGCTAGCGGTAGTAGCAGCCTGGTGCCCGTTAAGGGGCATAGTCCATGACTCCATGTCTGGAGTTAGGGGTGTTAATGAGACGAGACAACTCGTGAGTTACTCGCGAGCTACTCGGTCAAAGCTCGGTCAACACTCGGCTCGAATAAGCTCGACTCGGGGTTCAAACGAGTCGAGTCGAGCAACCCCTTACTCGACTCGAAAAGCTCGTGAGTAGCTCGATATATAATTATATATAAGTAATGTTTTTTTAAGTATCTCAAACAAATTTTAAAAATTATACCCTTAATGGCTTAAGTTCTTATGTGTTGATGTAGCCGTTCATTTATTTCCATTTCAACCATCAAAATTCAAGCTAATAAATAAAACTTAAAAAATAAAAATTGTTTATTATTTTAAACAATAAAAAATTGTTCTAAATTTCTTAAAATTGTAAAATATTTATTTAGTATATAATTACATAAATTTGGAAGTTTTTAAGATAATTATGTAATCTTCTGTTTCTATTAGTTACTTCTAAAGACAATTATGATAAATTTATTTTCAGGTTACTCATTATTATGAATTTGAGCTTCATTCGATTCGAGCTCGAGCTCGAGCTGAGCTCACCTTGCATCCTACCGAGTCGAGTTCGAGCTCCATTTTAAAAGCTCCCGAGCTTTTGAGCTCGAGTCGAGCTTGAGTTTTAAGTTTCGAGTTCGAGTCGAGCTCAATGATACTCGAGCTCGACTCGCATCATTAACACCCATATCTGGAGTCAAACCTATAAGGGTAGGGTTTGGAAGAATAACAAAAAACCTCTTCCCCCTACCAATGTACCACCTAAGCCGCTGCCCTTCTAGCATTGTCATCCACTCACAGTTTGAAAGTCTAAATCTAATCTCCTAGAACCAACAACTGGTGTACGCTGTTGCTCAAAGTCTACCCAATATCGCCTAGCAATCAAAGTGATTAAACCTCCAAAAACAATATTATTCACTATAGGATTACCATAAGCATCTCTACCCGCAAAAGTCCGACATTGTGTTTGTAAATGAATAGCGAAGTGATGAGCTACAAGAAGACGGTGTGGACAAGTACCCTTAACTAAGTGTTGCCCCAAAAAGGCAATTTCCCTAGTAGAAACATAATTGCACTCATTACGACCAAAAATCGTCCATCCCATAAACTTATGAACTATTCTTGCCGAGGGTTGGTGAATCAAGTTAGAGTAGTTGTGTTGCCAAGTATCGGTTTCTAAGCCAGTTAGTGCATTCCAAATAGCAACATCACTAAATTCCTGAGGTGGGTTTTTGGTACCCAATCGATTCATGTTAAAAATTAAGGCAAAATCATCAAGTGTTTGATAATGATCATGATCATGACCAAACAAACGAAAGGAGACACCTTAGATGGGCCTATGGGCATTTGCCTATCGATGCGAAAGCTAGACATAAATTTATATGTTATATCGGCATATGTAGGCAAATCCATGGTAAAGAACAATTCTAGACCCATTTTTTTCAAGCAAAGTCTAGTCTCATCTACAATCCCCAAAGCATGAAGTAAAGCATGATCTAAAAATCTAGTAGCAACAATAGGTCTATGCTTAAGCTTTGCAAATTTTTCTTTTTGTTCGATAGAAGAGAAACTTACCATGGGATAGTCCACATCTCTCTCAATCTCGTTGTTCGGAGGTTGCCTCCTCCTTATAGTGCGACTTGATTCACCCCTAGACCTTTTTGGAGGCATATTTGAAGTATTAGCGAAATTAGGATTTTTAGGTGATGATGAATTTGGGGGTTTTGATGGAATTTGTGGTGAGGAAAGGAAAGAGGGGAAGAAATAAGGAAGATTAGTGAAAATTTGAGTGAATTTGGTGGAGGAATGAGTGAGTTATGGAGAGTTAAAGATTTGGGAATTGTAGTTTTAATGGTGAAATTGGGGTTTCTTTGTAGTGTGAGAAAGTAGAATAGAAGTAGGAAGAAGAAGAAGTGATGGAAGTGAGGGAGAAAGGGGAAGCTCGTGGTATTTGTGGAGGTCAGAGCAGCCAACCCGAGCTGACCGAGCATGATGCAAGGGTGGATTTTTTCTAAGTATCGAAAAACGTCATTCGCGCTCGGCCAAAATGCTTTCCGCCCGATCTAGTGTCAGTGTGCCCGGGCTGACCGGGCATGCTGCATTTGGTGTGTTTTCTTGATTTTTAAACTCGTGCCAGTGCGCCCGGGTCAAGTGCATCTCGCCCGGTCTGGCATCACTCCGCCCGGGCTGACCGGGCATGCTGTAACCTTCAAATTTTTCAAGAAAAAACTAAGTGTTCGGAATCGTCATGCGTGCTCGGGTAAAGTGCAACGTGCCCGGGCACCCTTCAATCCGCCCGGGCTGACCGGGCATAGTGCAACGTGGCCTTTTCTTGCTTATTTACTCCATAATGGCACACCTATGCCTGTAAACACTTAAAACTCCACACAACCATTAGTCCCTCCCGCTCTCTCACTAAAAGAACTTAGTAAAGCTAATCTAAATTACTAAAGAATAGGAAAAGAAATGAAAACACCTACGTACGGGTTGCCTCCCGCAAAGCGCTTCTTTAAGGTTATTAGCTTGACCATGGTCCCGAAGTGGTCAATGGGAGTCGGGGTTGTGGAAATGCACCTCTTCCACTAATCCAACTGCACCGCCTTCATAATAGAGCTTCAATCGTTGTCTGTTTACCTTGAAATTTTCACCTTTATCATTTTGAACCTCAATGAACCCGAATTTGCTCACCATAGTAACCGTAAAGGGACCGCTCCACCTGGATTTCAGCTTTCCAGGGAATAATCTGAGACAAGAGTTGAATAAAAGTACCTTGTCACCAACTTGGAACTCTCTTCTCATGATTCTCTTATCGTGCCACCCCTTAGTCTTCTCTTAGTAGATTTTGGCACTATCATATGCTGCTAAACGAAATTCATCGAGCTTATTCAACTGAAGAAGTCGCTTTTCTACCTCAAGCTTAGCATCCATGTTCAACTCCTTTACTGCCCAATATGCCTTGTACTCTAGCTCAACCGGAAGATGCACGCTTTACCATAAACCAACCGGAACGGTGAAGTGCCAATTGAAGTTTTAAAAGCCGTCCTGTACGCCCACAGAGCATCATAGAGCTTGTTAGTCTAATCCTTCCTCGATTTTGCAACTGTCTTCTCTAGGATAGACTTGATCTCTCTATTAGAAACCTCGACTTGGCTGCTTGTCTGTGGATGGTAAGCCAATCCCGTTCTGTGGTAGACACCGTACTTCTCCAGCAGCTTATCTAACCTCTTCTCATGGAAATGCTTTCCCCCATCGCTGATGATAGCTCTAGGGACTCTGAACCTAGGAAAGATGACCTGCTTAAAGAACCTCAACACGGTGTTAGAATCACAATGGGGGGTAGCAAGATCTTCCACCCATTTAGAAACATAATCCACAGCAACTAATATAAAACGGTTTCCATTAGAGGATGGGAAGGGTCCCATATAGTCAATGCCCCAAACATCAAAAATCTCAACTTCCAATATACTTGTTTGAGGCATTTCGTGCCTTTGTGAAATATTACCTTTCGTCGGCACGAATCACAAGACATAATAAAGGCTCTAGCATCCTGTAGGACAGTGGGCCAATAAAAACCCGATTCGAGGACCTTAAACATCATCTTAGAAGGTCCAGCGTGACCTCCATACGGTGATGAATGGCAATGGTGAAGTACACCATAGACTTCCCATTCCGGAGCACATTTCCTATATAGACCATCTGCACACTCACGAAACAAGTTAGGATCATCCTAAAAGTATCGCTTAACATCATGCAAAAACTTCTTTTTCTGCTGGTAAGTCAAATCAAAGGGTAAGACACCTCCAACAACATAATTAGCAAAGTCAGAAAACCAAGGAGAATTTACAAAAACTGCAAACAGATGTTCATCAGGAAAAGAATCATCGATGGGGGTAGAGATCTCCCTATCATCATACCGAATCCTCGATAAGTGGTCAGCTACCATGTTCTCTGCTCCCTTCTTATCACGAATCTCGAGATTGAACTCTTGGAGCACCAAAATCCACTTAATAAGCCTAGGTTTGGCTTCCTTCTTCCCAAGTAGGTACTTAAGAGTTGCATGGTCAGTGTAAACAATAACTTTCGAACCTATAAGGTAAGCACGAAATTTATCTAATGCATAAACAATAGCAAGCAACTCCTTTTCCGTGGTGGCATAGTTGACTTGAGCTTCATCCAAGGTCTTACTAGCATAGTGAATAGCATGTAGGATCTTATCCCTCCTTTGACCTAAAACTGCACCAATTGCAAAATCACTAGCATCATACATTATCTCAAAAGGTAAATTCCAATCGGGAGATTGTATGATAGGTGCCGAAATTAATGCATTTTTGATCATATTAAAGGAATCAAGACATTCATCAGTGAATTTAAACTCAACATCTTTCAGAAGCAATTGGGTTAGTTTTCACAATTTTAGAAAAGTCCTTAATAAACCTACGATAAAAGCCAGCATGACCCAAAAAACTTCTTACCCCTTTAACATTCACCGGAGGTGGCAATTGCTCAATTACCTGTATTTTCGCCTTATCCACCTCAATGCCAGGCTCGAACACCAAATGTCCCAATACCACCCCTTCTTTGACCAATAAAATGGCATTTTTCTCAATTCAAGACCAAATTCACCTGCTCACATCTTTTGAGAACTTTAGTTAAGTTAGTCAAACAGGATTCAAAATCAGAACCATAGACACTAAAATCATCCATGAAGACTTCCATAATAGACTCTATGAACTAACTCAGAAAAGATGCTCATCATGCAATGTTGAAAAGTAGCTGGTGCATTACATAAACCAAAGGGCATTCTAGGATATGCAAAAGTACCATAAAGACATGTAAAGGTGGTTTTCTCTCTATCATCAGGATGGATGGGAATCTAGAAGAAACCCGAATATCCATCAAGGTAACAGAAATACTTATTCTTAGCTAACCTTTCCAACATTTGATCAATAAAAGGGAGGGGGAAATGATCCTTTTAGTTGCAACATTCAGTTTTCTATAATCAATACACATTCTCCATCTTGTAACAACTCTAGTAGGAATCAATTTATTCTTATCGTTACGAACAACAGTTGTTCCCCCCTTCTTAGGGACTACCTGTACAGGACTTACAAACTGGGAATCAGGCACCGAGTAGATGATACCTACATCTAGAAGTTTAAGAACTTATTTCTTCACCACCTACTGCATGTTAGGATTCAAACGACATTGACCCTGTATACAAGGCTTATGACCTTCCTCTAAATGAATTCTATGCATGCAAAAATCAGGACTAATAACAGTCAAATCATCGATAGTATAACCGATAGCCTTCTTATGAGACTTAAGCACAGACAAAAGCTTATCAAGTTGACTATCAGTAAGAGAAGCACTAACAATGACCGGATACAACTCCTTATCATCTTGAAAAGCATATTTCAAGTTAGAGGGGAGGGGTTTCATCTTAGGTTGGGTTACCTCCTTAACAGAACAAACCTCTTGTGGTAACTCAACAAATCTCTGGCTCTCCTCCGGATTCAATTCCTCACCAGTAAGATCCTGGACCAAACTATCGGCATCAGCTGTACCTTCACCTACACAAACATCAAGACAAACAACGGCCTCCAGAAGATCCTTTGTAGTGGATCGAGGCATATCATCAATAACAATCTCATTAATGACATCAATAACATAGCATGACTGTTCCATCATAGGACTCTTAAGAGCAGCATTAAGATTAAATGTGACTTTATCATCCCCTACACAAAGAGTCAAACTACCATTTTTGACATCATTAACAGCATCTGCAGTGTGTAAGAATGGTCTACCAAGTATAATTGGAATATGAGCATCCTCATCCATATCTAACACAACAAAATCAACAGGAATAAAGAATTTCCCGACTCTCACCGGGACATCCTCTAAAATACCTTTAGGGTATTTCACTGTCCAATCTGCCATCGGCAAAGTAATGTTAGTTTCCTTCAAAGCACCCATATCAAGCCTTTTACAAATAGATAAAGGCATGACCCTAACACTAGCCCCTAAATCACATAAAGCTTTGTCAATAAACAGTGGGCCAATGTTACAGGGAATAGAAAAACTTCACGGGTCCTTCAGCTTGGGTGGAGACTTGTTTTGCAATATAGCACTGCACTCCTCCGTAAGTGCTACGGTCTCCACCACATTCAACTCACGTTTCTTGCTCAAAATGTCTTTCAAAAACTTAGTGTAAGTAGGAATTTGAGTTATCAAATCAGTAAAAGGAACAGTAACCTGCAAATTCTTAACAATGGCTAAAAATTTACTGAAATGATTATCATTCTTACTCCTGGTCACCCTGTTCGAAAAGGGCAACCTAACCTGTGACCTCGGGATCGTATCAATCGATGTGTCATCTACCTTCTCCTTAGGTGCTTCGGCCTCCTTCTTTGGAACTGTATCTACCTCTAAGTCTTCAATTACCACATCATTAGTCTTCTTAGCTCCAGCTGCAACATCATCACTAGGCATTTTCGGACCCTCATAAGCAGTTCCACTCCTCAAAGTAATGGCATTGACATGGTCCCTCGGGGGATTTTGCGGAGCCTGTGATACTGGAGGTGTAGGTTGTGATGGAAGGTGGCCCGGTTTCCTTTGAGCATTTGATTGTGCAATTTGAGCTATCTGAGTCTCCAAGTGCTTGTTGTGAGCCTGCATTGCCTCGATATTTTTCTGCATCTGCAACATCATATTCTTCAGCTCCGAAATTTCACCACTAGGTTGAGCCGGCAATGGTGGTGCTGATAATGGTGGCCTGCTGAAACCTGGCGGGTGTGGTGGTACATATCTCTACATCTGCTGGTGTACCTGCTGAGGTGGTATAGTTTGCTGAGGATTCTGCACATTGCTACTGTTTTTGTAGGAAAAGTATGGATGATCCTTCCAGCCCGGATTATATGTATTGGAAAATGGGTTGTTCTTGTAGGCTTGGAAGGCACACACTTGCTCTATTGAACTGGTACATGACTAGGAACTATGACCGAATGAACCACAGGAATCACCAAAAGGGTCAGTGCATCCCGAAAGTGCAGCCATTGCAGGTACTAGTGATGGCGGAGGAGCTGTTGTACCAATCTTATCGAGCTTCTGATTTATGGCATTGATCTGTGCAGCCAAACTCTCATACTTATCATCAACTACATGTTTTCCACCCTTCTTCGAATGCCCTCTAAGGTTACCAAACTATGAATTATGAGTAGCAATTTCATCAATGTGTTCATATGCAGCATTGACCTCCTGGTTCATGAATCGACCATTAGCAGCGGAATCCAACAAAGCTCTACTCTCATTGCCCAAAACATTGTAGAATGATTGAACTAGAAACCACTTCTCAAGCTCATGATGAGGACGCATTCTCAATAGCTCCTTGAACCGTTCCCAAGCATCATAAAGTGACTCATTTGTCTCCTGATTAAAATTAGTAGTTTGACTCCTCAATAAAGCAGTTCTCTGTGGAGGATAGTACTTCCTTTGAAAAGCAAGAGCCAAGTCCTCCCAACAAGTAATTGTATCCATATTAAGATCATTCAACCAGGTTCTAGCTTTATTCTTCAATGAAAATGGGAACATTCTCCTCCTGATGTAGTCCTTAGAAACATTTATTTGCTTGATAGTATCACAATATTGGAGGAAATTCTGCAAAAGTAAATTCGGATCCTCCTTCAATGTTCCTAAAAATTGATTTCGTTCAACCATATTCACAAGAGCCGGTTTCAGTTCAAAATTAGCAGCATCGGTACCAGGTACCAAATAACCCCCAGCCATAGACTCTGTACTAGGTAAGGAATAGTCTCTCAATGAACGGGCCGCAGGTGGCGGTGGTGGAAGTGGTGGTCCTCTACCCTATACTTCTCCTTTGGCAGCCATTTCGACCTCTAAATACCCTTCAAAGAGCGGGTTGAAGGTGAACTAGAAAAACTGAGACAGATTAGAAAAAGTTTCCTCCACAGATTGGGGAAGAAATATTCGGCGTCTACTACGTCTCAACCGCTTCAGAAATACTTTCTCGGGCTTAGGGAAAATGAAAATATCAGGCTCGTGGTCGTTTTGCATAAACCTGTAAACCTGCACAAAATGGAAACTCCGAGCAAAGATAAGAAACTACCCCAAAGAACCGAATAGTTCTTTGAGACTAAGAAAAATAAAGAGGAAACAGTATAAACCCGACTAACAGAGTTAAGAATTGCCTCCCCGGCAACGGCACCAAAATTTGGGTGATTAAAACTAATATTTAAGGTCTATGGTTATTCGGGCACCAGGAACAACTAATTGATTTACCAACAAAGAACGTTCAACCTCACAACTATCGTCAAATTAGGGCTCACTAATTCTCTCGAACTTAGGCTCCCTCAAAACTCATCTAGCGGCTCTCGCTCATGCCTAGACTTATTCCACCTATTATTCAGTGGTCTTATTGTGGAATTTTTACCTCTCGGCATCAAATTCAACAATTACCAAAATTACAACTAAATCTGCGCGCAATTCAATTGTAAACAAGCAAGCTAATAATAGGAATTTGACTACTAATTGCGAAACCGAAACAATCTTAGTTAATTAGCCCATTAATTATTCAAGGTTTCCCAAACCCTAGAAATCTAATTGCTCACTCATGATTGTAAAAACTAAAACAACTATGGAAAACAAAACTAAAGACATGATCATAATTAAAATGAATTAAACAACAATTATAAAGCCAGGAATTAAAACAAGAAATTAGGTCATAAGAGATTAAAGAAACTAAAACTAAAAACATAAATTAAAATTAAACATGAATTAAAGAAAATATAATTAAGATTGAATTAAAACCTGAATTTGTATTGTATTGAATGATTGAAAAGATCCACAATAATCACCTTTTTAGAGAGAAAACTATACCTGTAAATGAAAACCTAGGAACAATTTCATTAAGTACTAAGTCGAAACAAAGGAGGAAAAGTAAAAAAACGAGCTTTGAGCAGTATGCCCGGTCTGCCCGGGCACAATGCACTCGACCCGGGCACACTGCACTTTGCCCGGGCACACTGCTAAATGCCCCCGGAGCTTCCGACTTCGCTTGTTTACTTCGTAACTTGACTTCTATGCTTCCCAAAGGCTTCTAAGTCACGTCCTACCTTCCTTTTAGCTTCTCAAAATGGTTAAGACTCTCACTAACTTGCCAAGTGCTCGGGATAAAGCGGAAACCGACACCAAAGGATCAATTCCTGCAATAAATGTTAAAGCAAAGCAACCAACACTAAAAGCAACCAAAGTTAGTAGAACGGGCTCAAAAGAGCTATGTTAGAGCCAAAAACCAATATAAAATAGTGGTAAATAATGAATATAAAATGAACTTATTAGAGTGGAAAGGGTCGCAACAAAGAAAGTAAGAGCAGAGGAAATGGATTAGAAGTGCATGCAGCACCGTAGTTCCCTTTAGAGAAGAAAGGATCGTAGAAAAGAAAGTAAGAGCAGAGGAAGTGGATGACCGCCAATGTTTGCACTTATCAGAGATTAGAGATGCATGCAACACCATAGCAACATAGAAAAGTTAGATGAAGGAAAATAGATGGTGAGGTGGAAAGCAAGAGACACATGGATGAAGGTTAGAGCATACACACAAGTATAATGAGGCCCACACCTAACAAATGGCATAACACCTCAGCATCAAACACCATTCAACTATTCACATGAATAGTGTTTGACATTGGGGCTTTTTAATATGTATAGATATGACATTATTCTAAATTACTTCAAAATTGGTCCTCAACCATTACAAGGAACTTCTATTCATATCCTGTGTTACCTCAACACCCTCAATTATCTCAAATATTGTATATCATATTTTTCTCATTTTTTTTACTATTATTTTTTTTTCTGTTTCCAATAGTTTTCCTTAACTTTTATCTATAGCAAGCTCAAGTAAATTCGTTAACCCTACATGTTTCAATAATTTTACTTAACTTATATCTATCAAGGCCTCAAAATTTCTTATTATTATACTCCCTCCATTTTTTTAGTTCCAACTTTTGCGATGTTTTCTAAGAGATAAATATTCAAAAGTTGCAACTAAAAATAACGGAGGGAATATATGATTACATCTCATACTTGGTTCCATATAATTCCATCAGGTTTAGCTAAGCAAAGACAATATTGACAACATTATCTCTTCCCTAATATTCTCTACTCATATCTGGTTCAATAGGTTTACGTAAGTTACAACTACTCATGTACTACAATAGATTAAACCCTTCTTCTAATTCTTGTGGAAAATTGTTTCATGCTAATATTAACAATTGATGATTTTGCAGTAAAAAATATAAGTTGATTAACTTCAAAGTGGAGTGTACACTTGCCCACTCCACCTCTTCGACTGTAGTACTAATTTTTGCACCCTCTTTTGTTCATTATGAGTACTTTTCATCCTAATAATCTATTAGTTCATACTTTTTATTATGTATATTACTTGAGAGATATTTGTTATACTTATGATCAATTTTGGAGTTGCTAATATTTATTAGATAGCGTTAATATCAAATTTCATTGCTTAATAAAATAATGTGTATTTTAGGTTAGTTTGACAATTCTTCGGTTGCTATTATTATTATTTTTGTGACAATTATGACTATAAATAAATATGTAATTATTGATGTTTTTATTGGAATTATGGTTAATTACATTTGGAACTATATATTATTTTAGTCGGCCTTAGAAACTAAAATTGAGAGATACATATATTATAAACTTAGACAACTCATGATATTATATCTATGTGTTTCGATTGTCTTCAATCTTTTTTTCTATATATAAATACTTAACTATTTAACAAAAAAAAAAAGGATTTTGGAGTTGCTAATATTTACTTGATAGTGTTAATATGAACAAAGTTTATTGCTTACTGGAATATAATAATGTGTATTTTAGGTTAGTTGGACAATTCTTTTATGGTTGCTATTATTATTGTTTTTGTGACAATTATGACTTAAATAAATATATTATTATTGATGTTTTTATTGGGATTATGATTAATTACATTTGGAACTATATATTCCCTCAGTCTTTATTTACTTGCTACATTTACTTTTTGCATCTCCCAGACGCAACTTATAAAAGTAATATCGCGACTTTGGTATAATAAAAAATTACAAAAACTATATATTCAAAAAATATACATCAAGACGAATCAAACAAGATCCCATATGACTATGTTTTTCTTTACATATTAAACACCAAAGTGAGTCAAAGTTACAATACGAATAGTGTCAAAAAACCCTAAGGGAAGCAACTGAAAAAAGACTGAGGGAGTATTATTTTAATCGGCCGTAGAAACTAAAATTGAGAGATACATATATATATATATTATGGACTTAGACAATTCATAACTTATTATCTATGCTTTTCGATTGGCTTCAATCTTTTTTTTTTCCATACATAAGTACTTAAGTATTTAAAAAAAAGTCATAAATAAACATCCTTCATCTTAAAATACTTCATGTAAGATAATAAGCCTTTTAGGCTAGCATAACAAGTAGTTGCTATTTACAATATATGTCCCTACTTCATTTAACCTTCTATATTTCACTTGCTACATTTTGTAACCTATTCTATTCGGTAGAATGGAACGAAGCTTACTTAAGGCATAAAATCGCACGATTAGCTAGAAGGAGAAAGTTACTACGAGCACATACCCTTAACCATAACAACATAACTTTTAATACAAGACATCGTGCAATGGAAAGGGACGCACATCAATTGAGAATAGCAATGATGCAATTGGCTCGAACTGTAGTTATCCATCAATTCACATCAGCACAACTCGTCAAACACGCAATGAATTTAACACTCCAGGTAATAAGTTCACACTCTTCTTCATTTGTAATTTTATTTTTTGCATCAGTGTCACAAATTTAAAACTACGAATTCTTTTACCATTAGAAAATTATCAAAGACGAAGCCTAACAGTATGGATAAATGCGGGTGAAAATTGGCAAAATGAGCTACTTGGCAACCACCATGTACCCCTTGAATCTACAACTGAGGGTCAAGCGATGGGAGCTAGGACCTATCGACAACGACGAAATATTTTTGTCAACCAATGGGAGTTAGGACCGAGAACATCCATTTGTCCAAACTGTAATGCTCTAATGTGGATATCGAAGCGAATAATGGGTAGTTCTATAGAACAAACAATATATAATATGTGTTGCCAAGGTGGCAAGATCCAACTACCACTTTTACCTCCAACACCACCATACTTAACATCACTTCTATCAGATCAACAATTTCAACCCAAAGATAAGATATATAATTCCCTTTTGTCTTTTACTTCCACTGGTGGAAAGATTGACAACACTGTAAATGATGGTAGGGGTGCTTATGTGTTCCATATAAGTGGAAATAATCATCATAAGATAGGATCTTTGCTCCCACAGCCGGGAAATAAGCCAAAGTTTGTATGACTGTACGTCTAAGACACTAACAACGAAACCACAAATCATATCAACGCGGTGGGTGGATCAGCTACCTCTGATCTTAGTCCATATATCTTACAAGGATTACAGCACATGCTTGATGACATCAACCCTTATGTAGCAATGTTTAGAAATGCTGCCAACATATTACATGAACAACATCAGTATAGAGTTTTGCAAATAAAATTAATTCATTTTAGAGGGGGTAAACAATACGTCCAACCTACAACAAATGAAGTGGCTGTATTAATAGTAGATGATAGAACTGAGGAGCTAGAGGATCGAGACATTATACTGCAAACATTAAATGGAAGACTGCAGAGGATCGATGAAACTCAAGTTATATGCCTTTGCAATACCTACTGTTATTCCCATATGGCATAGATGGGTGGATCACAAATATACCAAAAGTAGGAAGTTCAAATACCAGCAGAAGCACTGTGACAATGAGACAAGCGTTAGCATTTCGATTACAAGATAAGGTACATGAAGGTGACAGTTTAATTGATTGAGGGCTTTTATTACAACAATTTGGAATTGATGGCTACGCAAAAATGAAACCATGTCGTTTGCTCTTTCTGATGCATAACTATGCAAGCTACGAATGGATTTATACAGTGGCCTACAAGATGATATCACTGCAGGTGACATCAATGCTACGGCTGTAGGTCGAAGATTCATATTGCCATCTTCTTTCACAGGAGGCGCACATAACATGGTGCAACACTATCAAGATGCCATGGCAGGGGTGCGTGTTATGGATCCCCCTGATTATTTTATTACCATGCCTTGCAATCCTACATGGCCATAAATTGTAAATGAGTTATCCGCCCATGGAAGTCGGTGTGCTGAAAAAAGACCTGACATAGTGGCATGGGTATTCAAACTCAAATTGAAGGAGCTATTTTGAATTTGGAAAGACAGTAAACATTTTGGCAAAGTTATTGCTGGTAGGTAATTAATTACGTTTATGTATCTTATTACCATATAAGTCTTTCCTGGTCTCATAAAATGCTCTTATTATTACTGTATTATATGTCATTGAGTTCCAAAAGCTTGGCCTTCCAAATGCTCATATTCTCATAACACTTGCATCTGAAGGCAAGCCTACATGTCTAGAGGATATAGACGAATTCATTTGCGCAGAAATTCCCAATTATAATACAAATCATGTGGCTTATGACACTGTCACAAATTTCATGCTCCACGTACCATGTGGTCCATGTTTAAAGATTGGAAAATTTTCAAAACATTACCCAAAGAAGTTTTAAGCTAAAACAACATTTGACGACAAATGATTTTGGACGCAGACAAACATAACCGATCACCATCCGAGGAAGACAAGTGGATAATCGTTGGGTAGTTCCATACAATAGGGATTTGTATGTTATATTTGACGCACACATAAATATGGAATGTTCTGCAGCAAGAAGTGTGGTAAAGTATTTGTACAAATATGTAACCAAAGGTCATGATCGCGCTATTGTCATCGAAGACAATGCAACAATAAACGGTTACCAACACGCACAACAACCCAGGAGAGTGGATGAAATAAAACAATACTTGGACTGTCGATATGTGTCCCCCATTGAAGCGTGTTGGCGAATTTTTGAGTTACTCCAATTTCACTTACATGGTGAGAAACTGGTGGTTTGTAATGATTATGATGATCTCTACCAAGTCCTAGATAACCCAAGATTGCAAGACACCATGTTGACAATGTGGTTCCAAGCTAACAAAGACTATCCATATGCAAATCAATATACTTATCAAGAGTTTTCAACCTACTATGTATGGGATCGTTCCCTAATAAGGTGGAAGCCAGGGTAGCAAAGGCTTGGCCTTGGGAGATTATCATTTGTACGTCCTACATCAGGGGAGCGATGTTTCTTACGTTTGCTTCTGACAAAGGCTGATTGCATAGAGCGTCATATTACCAGTGGTTCCAAATGAAGGTTGGGCATCGATAGTTTCATCAACATTGCATAGAGCGTTATTCTAGGCTGATTGCCAAGTAATACACTTGTGGATAAATATGCGACTATGTCGAAGTTTGTAAGTGCTGAAATTCAACGAAAAAATGTAGAATTTGCTAGTTGAATTTTAAAAGTTGGTGAAGGTAATGTACCAGCAAAGGCTACGATAGAAGAAGGTGATCCATGTTGAATTTAAATCAACCATGAACTTTTAATGAATGATGATGCCAATGGGTTGCAAGATCTCATCAATTCTGTTTACCAAACCTACACTCAAGATACTTAGGTTGGGAGTATTTGAAACAGTGAGGAATACATACACCAACAAATGATGCTATTGATCAGCTAAATTTAAAAATCTTATCAATGATACCAGGGTATATGCAAAGTTATTACAGTTTTGATACATTGGGACGTATGGGGGAGGGTGGTTTTCTTAAAGGCATAAACCTACAGAATTATTAAATTCATTGAATGTGACTGGTCTTCCTAACCTTTGTTTGGGCGTTAAAGTTGGTTCACTGGTAATATTACTACGTAATATGAACCAATCTATAGGGTTGTGTAATGGCACACGCCTTATAATTAAGAAGTTAGGTCATAGGGTAATTGAAGCACAAGTCATGACTGGGCCAAGATCCCGTGACTCGGTTTTAATTTGATGGATTGATTTATTTCCCTCAGATAAAGATGTTGACTTACCATTGACAAGAAGGCAATTTCCTTTAAAATTGGCTTTTTGTATGACAATCAATAAAAGTCAAGGGCAAACATTGAGCAGCGTTGGCATTTTCATTTTCCTCTCGAGGCCTGTATTTAGTCATGGCCAACTATATGTTGTAGTGTCACGAGTTACCTCTCCTTCTGGATTGAAAATTATTATAAAGAATAAGAAAAATTTTCCAAGGAATTAAACCAAAATTATTGTACATAAAGAAGTATTAAACAATATCAATTAATTTATAACTATGCTATCTTTGCTATTAAACTAATGCATAATGTAAATATTTGCAACTACTTTCTATTAACTATATACCTTTTTTTAATTTTCATCACACTAATTGTGATATATATATATATATATGTATGTATATAAAGGGTGAGGATCCCATGAGAACCTTCCTTACATGAGAACCGTGAGAACTATAGAATAACGACCGTATTAAATACATTTAAAAGTTGCAATCACTAATTAACAATGTATTATAACTAGGTATAGCCTTACTTTTCAATTTAAATAAGGTTTAGTTAATTTTTTAGGCTTTTGGAAATCGTATACTATTTAGCTGGTCATAGTTACTACTTATAGGTCAATTTTATATGATAGCTTAAAACACTGGAATAAATGTTTATACCTTGTTATTATTAAAATAGATATAAAGTAACACCATAACACCTAGAAAAGGAGTTTTGACGTAGTTCTCACGGTTCTCATGTAAGGAGGGTTCTCATTTGAACCTCTTCTTATATATATATCCTTCCTTTTCTTTTTAAATTTACTGTTTCAGTTATGTTTTATTATCTATCATTTTAGTAGTTACATGATCATTTTACTACACATAAGTACGTTTGTTATTTCTTATCTCATTGCCGCAACTTTTGATAATCGTTACATACAAATGGATTTGAGTAACATATTTTTTATGTTGGACACTAAAATCTATGTCATTTACTATATAACATTGCTAATAATGTAATGTTTAAGTGTAGGAAATGGAGATAACATACACACCCTGCTACGCTGTAACAATTACATTGAAGAAAGTGAACCTTAGGGTACGTTTGTTATGAGCTATCAATGTATGCGAAAAGCAAAGGGGAAGAAAGACCCACTGGTCATGGAATTTGGTGTTTATGGATGAAAAGGTACAAACATCAAACATGTAATATTTGTTACAATGTGTTTCTATTGTTACTTTATATATATATTTACATTTTTTTAAGAGTGATGAAGCTCGAGTGAATCTATTTGATAGTGATATTGATAAGTAACAGGAAATCTTGAAAATTGAAAAAGTATTTTACATTACCAAGTTGCAAATTATGCCATTACATAATACGTACAAGTATGCAACAATCAACACAAGCTTGAAGTTTAGAAAAAATATTGAAATCTTGAACGTGTTTGATGATGATGACAAGGTACCAATGTACAACTTCAACTTTGTAGAGTTGGAAGATACATCAAGAAGGAAACGTGTTCACCACTTATAGGTACATTGTCTGATCCATCTACATGTCTATGCGTGATTCACAAACATATAGATTGATGAGGCTATCGCACACCTATCAAAAATAAACCTAACCACTCTAACTAATATAGCTAGGGAAGTAGGGATCGAATCCACAGGGAAGCAATTAAACCTATTAGTTCTAAAAAGTCTAAACCGTGTAAAGGGCCTTTGAGTGACGATTGTGACTAAGAAATTAACTAGAATTAGAACTAAATTGATTAAGGAAATTAATTAATAACTAAACCTAGGACATCGGTTCACCACAGTTTAACCAGTGAATTTGCACACAAATAATTAATTATATTATCAATTTCCTTGAATTAAGGTCCACTAATTCTCTCGAATCTAGTCCCCTTCAAAACTCCTCTAATGGCTCTCGCTCACTTAGACTCGTTTTGCCTATTGTCCTTATGATCTAATTGTGGTAATCTTACCTCTCGGCATCGATTTCAACAATATCAAACTAACAACTAAACCTGGCCAGTATTTAATTGAAAGCAATAGTAATTGACAATAAGAATTCAAGCAAATTAATAGTTAAACTAATAATTATGAGCAAAACATCACCAATTAGCCCATGGATCCCCTAGTCCTAGAAAAGGAACTACTCACTCATAATTACAGAAACAAAAACTAAAACAATAAAAGTAATTAAAATACTAAACATGATTAAACTAAACAAAACTAACAATAATCAAGAAAATTAAATCTAAACATAAAACTATGAAAATTAAGAACATAAATTAAAAATAATAATAAACATAACTAAAAACAAGAATTGAGAATAAAATAGAACCTGAATATTATTGATTGAATGATTGAATAGAGTTTTACACTTTGAGAGAATTTTAGAGTAAACTAGGATTTCCAAAATCTAAAAAGGCGTAATTCACTAAATTAGGAGGAAAAACACTTAAGTACTTAGGCTAAACAAAGGAAAAACGCTGATTTGGGCCTTCAGAGCCACCCGCCCGGGCTACCCGGGCGTGCAGCCCTCACCCGGGCACACAGCCTCGACCCGGGCGGGTAGCCTAATTTGCTTTGTTTCTCGATTTTCGCTCGTTCTTCCTTAATTTCCTCTTTAATTCTTCGTTTTAACACTTCTAGTCTTCGGTTTAGCTTCCCAAATGACTTCAACTCTTCACTAACTTCTTCAAGTGCTTCAAAAGGCTCGGAAAACAACGATAAATCATCGATTCCTGAAAAATCTAATAAAAAGCACAACAAACACTCGAAATAGCAAAAGTTAGTAGAAATGGCTCAAAAGAGCCGTATTAGAGCTAAGAATCAACCGGGATCGGGGATAAAATACATATAAAATATTAACTTCTCAAACTCCCCCAAGCCAAACCTTTGCTTGTCCTCAAGCAAACAACTAAGCAAACAATGACTTCACCCCTTTAACTTTGCAAAACAAGATTAACTCAAGCAATTCCGAGTATGCAAGATCCTCAACCAACCTATCAAAATCCCTTGACCGCCATCCACTCAAATCAAAATTAATAAGCCAACCATGTAAGAAATAGAAGTCGATGACTAGAGTAGCTCACTCGGTGTCACTCCACAAATAAAATTGAGCATAGATAATGAAACTCACCCTTAATCCTGAAAAAAAATGCAAATGCAATAAGTGTTTGAATGCAAAATTTGAGAACCCAAACCCACATCTCACACCTCATACAAGTGTTTAAAGTTAGTCACTCAATCCTAGTACGAATGTCGACTCGAAATGCAAGTAATACTCCCTAGCTTTGGCAATTGACTCAATTCACAAAAACTAAAAATATGCACACGCTGATCAAAAAGGTCTTTATGAGCTTGTAACGTGGCTAGGGTGATGGGTAGGATAGAATTTGAGATAATGTGGTGGAAAATGCGGGTTATACGCATGTAGTAAAAATCAAAATCAACATCAAACCCAACATCAAGCCAATTTTCATGGAATCACATCACACCATTAAAATTTACATTTCAACTGCTCCAAATATCACAAGTCTTTTCTTTTTCAACATCTTTTCAATTCCTCTTTTTTTTTCAATTTTCATTTCTTTTTTTTCTTTCAACTTTCAAGAATTCTTTTTTCAACTTAGACTCACGACACTTAATGACATGTTAAGGACAAAATCATCACACATACATATCTAGGCCAATAAAAGATGTATAACATTTTAATTCTTCATTAAACTAGCCTAGACATTGGTATGCAGAGCCTTAATGTGAGATCTATTATTAAACTTTAATAACAACCTTTTCACAGATTTCCAATCCTCCAAAACCTCCAATCAATTGCAACACAACAACAAAACAACTCCTCAACTCCCCCAAGCCAAGCTTGGGCATAAATCAAAAGATTAGAACAAGGCCAAATAGGGTTGTAATGTGGCTAAAATGCAAATGAAGGGTAAAAGCTCAAAATAAGGACCAAGGGAAATTTTGTGAAGGAATGCCTAAAATCTGAAAGCTCCTAAAAGAAATGAAGGCCTTTTATCATTCGCAGCATGTAACATATCAAAGCCAAGCTACTAGAGTCAGAAGCCAAAACATGGATCATACAAGCACCAGGAACTAAGCACACATGAAAGAAAATAAACATAGAAAAATGTATGCGGCTCAAATCCTCCCGTTAACACAGTTCAAGCCTCTACTCTACACATGGTTATAATGGCAAGATTAGAAATCGTTTCAAGCTAAGTCAAGTTCAAGTCCAAGTTGGCAATTCCCAAAACAAAACTCATCACATGCCCAAATCAATCAAAAACATTTTTAAATAAAATGCGGGGCACAGGGAAGTCACCATTCACAAAGTTTCATCAAACCAATCAATCAATTAATCAACTAAAGTTAACTAACAAAAGCAAAAAGAAATCTAAACTAAGAAAGCAGTACATTTTTTTGGTCATATGTAAACTCCTACTTCTAACAAGTAGTACAAACCATATGACTATTCTAATAAAGCAATAAAACTACACTAGAAAGCGGTAAAAACTAAACTAACAAAGCAATAAAGTTACCTCCCCCAAGCCGGACTCAACAATGTCCTCATGCTGAAGGAAGTAAGGTGAGAGATAAGAGAGATGGTGGAGGGGTGTAGGGAGTTTGGGGGTGTAAAATGATGTATATGGGTGAGAGGATGAAGTTGTGCAAGGATAAGAAAGAGGCGTGAGTGGTAGATGGTATTGCATATAGCATGCACAGATTGAAGTTTGACCACCTCTCATTGTTTCGACCATATCTCACAAAATTTAACTCGGATTAACGTGATACTTGTTTCATTGGAAAGTAGACTCAAAGATCTTTCCAACGATAGGTCGTACGCCTCCTGGGACATCCTGGAGAAAAAGCTATGGCCGTTTAAAATTGACCTTTTAATTCTTCGTTTTAACACTTCTAGTCTTCGGTTTAGCTTCCCAAATGACTTCAACTCTTCACTAACTTCTTCAAGTGCTTCAAAAGGCTCGGAAAACAACGATAAATCATCGATTCCTGAAAAATCTAATAAAAAGCACAACAAACACTCGAAATAGCAAAAGTTAGTAGAAATGGCTCAAAAGAGCCGTATTAGAGCTAAGAATCAACCGGGATCGGGGATAAAATACATATAAAATATTAACTTATCATAGATCACTCTTGAATGCTTATTATGTGTGTGGACCCGGGGCTTTGGGGGACCACGTGTCCTTTTTTACGGATAACGAATGTTGTGTTAGTTTGTTTGCATAGTGTGAGTACGCTTGGCTTAAGGAGTGAGTCTAGAATCTCAACACCCAAGTAGAGAAGTCGCCATCGTCCTCCTTTCGGGAGCTAAAGGAACACCATTAGGTCATAGCCCAATGGAAAAATGGCAGCCAAGGATAAGAAGGTCTCATATCTCTGGATTCGGGGACGAGGGTAAGGACAACCGTAGATCATAGTGTCCCCCCACGTATAGTAGCCTCTACTTGTTCTCATGTGTAATTTCACAATCATAATATATAATTATAACATTCATATCTCAGGTTTAGACCTACAAACACATAAGGACATAAGGCTAGGCAGGCTTTAGTTAATGCACACATAATTTTCGTTTTATCATGCATGGGTGATCACTTTAGGATTAAGTTGATTTTAATCTTAAATTAGTGGAAACATGCTTTTAGGTCTTTTAAGATAAAGATGAATTTTACGTGATTTGAAAGAATTAAACATTTAGCATGTATTCACATAAAACCGAAAGCAAGGTTTCTACTTAAGATTGATTTTATTTTAGGAGTCGAATCATCAATTAGTCAATGTTGCATGAATTTAATTATAACATCTCAATTATCCAATAAAGCATTAAAATCACATAATCATGCGAACTCACTCCTTTGAAGAACTCAATATGATGATTTTGATGTTGTTGGCCTCATTCGAAGTACCTTTCGTGCAATTCATCGACGACCCTTTAGAACCGAGAGCTTGAAGAACCTTAGTTTAGTAGCAATAGTAATAATTTTAATTATTTTAAGCGTTTTGCACGGTTTCCAAAGTAGGGCAAGAAAACCGAGAGATGTCTAGTGGAAAAATCGATATTTTCTGCGTCACATTTGATGCGGTTCTTTGGAATTTTTGAAGAACAGCAGCAAATAGTTATTGGAAGGTTTGTTAAACTGGAGTATTTGCTGCAGGTAAAAAAAACCACAGCAAATAAAATATTTGCTGCGGTCCTTTTTGTATTTGCTGCGGTTTTTAAAGCCGCAACAAATAATACGGAAAACTTAAGCAAAAAAAAAAAAAAAAAACCTGGCCCAATTGGGGACTTATAAAAGCTCACACTTAACCTAACATCGCTCTCTCCTACCTGACCCTAATACCTCCTCTCTCCTTCCTCATCCCGTCTCTCACTCTCTTTCTTTCTCATTGTCCACTTCACTTCCTCTCTCATTCACCACTTCACTTCCTCTCTCATTCTCCATTTCACTTCCTCTCTTATTCCCAATTTTGAAGGTATAAATTCATCTTTTTTTTTCCGGTTTTATTTTATTTTTCTTTGAATTTGTGTTCTTTTTTTGATTCGATTTTTTGCATCTCTGTCTTTGAGTAGTTTTCAAGGTAAAGATCGATTTTTTTGATTTATTGTTGTTGAAGATCGATTTCTTTGTTTCGCTGTTGCTGAAGATATATTTCTTTTTAATAGCACTTGCTTTTTTTTTTTTGATTTATCTTTTTTGGAATTTAAGTATTGTTTATTTGATTAGATTTTTTTTAATTCTCGTTTTTTTTCTGCTAGTGGTCGAAGATCCGTTTGTTGGAAGCCACTTTTCGATGACAGTGAAGGATTGAACAAAGTTGTGAAGGTGGGTTAATAATTTATTTCGATTTAGGGTTTTGGTTTGGTGTCTGAACTTTTGGGTTGGTTTGAGTTCGTGTTTTTGGATAGAATTCGTGTATTTTGATTTTAGTCCGTTTGTTTCAAGTTTGTTATGTGTTTTGTTTTTTTTTTTTTTTTTTTGTTTCTGATTTCGCGAGTTTCAGTTGTGACAAAGATCGATTTTTCGGGGCGATTTTTGTTGGCCTCCATCAAATCATTCTCTTATCTATGCTATACAAACTGACAAGTAATTTCATCTTATTTTGTTCATTGAAGCAAGAGTAATAAAATGCTTTCTCTTAGCTACATTTTTGCTTGTAGAATTCTTTCTATTAATTACAACTGTGACATTGGGCGCTTTTGAATACCTATATATATCTCCTTTTTCAATTGATTGATATTTACCATTTGTTATCATGCTGTTTGCTAGAGCTTATTACAAGCCTATAAGAAGTAATAATTTTTGAAGTTCTTAAAATGATGATTATCTATGAATGTTGCATGTCTTAACAATTTGCTTGATGTTTGATAACAAATGTGTAGCTATTCTAGTGCCCGTTGTTGGCTCTGTTGTTAAACCTAGTTTGCTAGTATTTAGTGTAGGCATAGCATGTTGATCAAACAAAAGGGGTTTCTATTGATTCGACCATGTTTCATGCTAGTCGAATTTCTGTAGTTTAGATCTTATGTATTTTGTGATTGTCAGTACTAGTGTGACATGTGATCTGAGGTTGTTTTTCTCTTTTCCTCCGCTTGTTGATGTATCACCACTTTGTATTTTTTTAAACCAATTTCTTTTTATCTCACTGATTCATTATGTTTTTAGCTCCATGAATGGTGGAGGTGGATTTTATTGTGGCATTGAATTTTGTAAGTGTAGTGGTCGTATTTGATTATTACAAAGGTCATAGGCTTGTTGCTTCACAATGCAGTTTTGATCTTGTGAATAGATGTCTTAGTTAATTCTTCATGTGTAATTATGTGGGGGCTGATGGTTTTATATTTGGTAAGGTTGTAATGTTGTATGATGAGACAACATAGGCTTGCTTGACCTAGGGCCGCAACTTGTGATCACACTGGTGGTTGTATATTTGAGATGTTTGAATGTTTAAAATTAGAATTTGAATGTCATAGCTAAATACCTTACTTGATGATATCGATGACTACTATCTCCAAACAATGACTTATTCAGACTTTTTCAATACTATATATAGTAGTAAGGAGTTGGGAATGCAAATTGCTTGATGTGGTGGTTGTATGGATCTCATTGCTGTGAGCCTATGAGAGCAAACTGCATTTAAGAATCACGATCAAAGACATCCTGCTCTAGTATGAAACTTTATTCTGTCACGCTGGTTCCATAGGTTAAAATAGCGTAATTTAAGACAAAAAAGCTCCTGAATTTTCTATGATAACCACTTCATGGAAACAATTTTCTAAATGAAAGTCTTGTGAGGCTTTGTTGCATCAAAAGCTTGGCCTGGTGTAATTTTTTTGTTACTGAAATGCCTGCTGTCATCTACAGAGCAGTTCCTATTATTTAACGACTTTTGCATGAATATGTTTAGTTATTATGTGAGATATGAGGCAACCTGGTTATATGTTTAGTAATCATATGGAGGTCAAGTACTTATGCATCTACTTTCAATTTTTGATATTTGATAAGATTTGTCTAAAGCTAGGATATTGTCTTGAAATTTTTTATTGGATAATAGTCTTAGGAGTAGTAAAATGAAGGTGAAATACATCAAAAAAATGAACAATTTTAGTGATAAATAACTAGGAAAATACCTCTAGCATTCACTCCCTTCACAAACATGATTTGGTTAATTGTTTTTTGCAGGGAAGCTGTACAGGATGTTCATGTAGTAGAAAGTGGTGCATTGAGAGATAGGTTACACGGAGTCGAGAGCGGGGTCGAAAACGAATACGGATACGGGGACAAAAAATGGCTACTCTGAAAAATATTGTTAATGGGTACGGCAAATTATAACATGAAGAATCGGGTTCGTCCCCAAAACGGGGACGAATCGGATTCGGGGACGGCTACCCATTAGAAGTACCCATGCTACATAGATTGAGAATGCCACATGAAATGATATTTGGTCTTGATCTTATATTATTAAGATGAGTTGCTGTTGTTGCATCTGTTCTCTAGCTAGTTGCTATCGCTGCCAGACTTCTGTAGTTGCTCTTGATGCTATATCTAGTGTTGATTGTATAATTTGTCTGCGATTTGTTGTTGTAAGTGAATTGTTTTTGTTGTTACTATATTTGTTTCTGTTGTCTTAAAAGTGTAATTTGTTGAGATATACATGTAATTTGGCTGAGAATCAATGATAACATGTATATGAAACTTTCAAGATATCATTTCAGCTTATAAAATGCTAATTTTTTTTTGTTTTTGTTTTTTTGGGTACTTATTTGTTGTGGTTTTCCATAATTACAGCAAATAAGTGTTTTTGTTGGAGGGAAATTACTTATTTGCTGCAATTTTTTGAAAAAATCGTAGCAAATAACCAACAATTCCCACCAAAAATACTTAATTGCTGCAGTTTTTAAAGTACCTTTCATGCAATTGTCAACTTCTTAGATTAGAAGGCTTGAAATACTTAATTAATAATGATGATGATGATGATGATGATGATGATGATGATGATGATGATGTGTTTAGGGTTTAATGATGTTTTTAACATGATTAAGGTTGGCTAGAAGGAGTTTTGTGGGAGAAGGGAGAGAAGAGGCACGATTTTCGAGGCTCGGGCACGAAATCAAGAGAATTAGGGTTTAGAATGTTGAGAGATGCCTTGAATGCCAGAAAAGGGTAGGATATGGCATAAGCGAGCGCCACAACTCCCAGGGATGAGCGACTAAGCACCCAGCCAGCTCCGTAGCACAAGCGACCAGGCGCTCGCTGTAATACCCCATATTTTCACGTATTTTAAGAAAGTATTTTTGTATTTTATTCGTATGATTATAGTATTTTTTATTGAAAAATTATGTTCAATAGGAATATTAAATAAAAAGTAATTAATAATAATAAGATAAATAATAAATTAGTTTTAATTGAAAATGATTATTTGTGTTCATAAATAATATTTTATGTATTAAAAATATCTTAAAAGGCTTCTAAAAATAGAAATTTCAAAGGTTTCCTAATTTGTTTTGAGGCAAGGGCCTAAAGGTAATTTCCACTTGTTGGAATAAGTATGGGCTTTTCCAAATCCTACTTTCGGGCCGATAATTACCTTTTCAAACCAAAATTTTCAGATTTTCATGCTAAAAGTAGTCATTAAGATTCTAAAAATTTAGAGAGAAAAGAAAGCAGAAAGAAAAAAGAGTGTAATTTCCGAAAAAAAAACTGCAGTTTTCGGAAAACAGAAAAAAAATATTTCATTGCATTGGGATCCGAGCCCTCGCTGGACCCCCACATGCGCCTGCTGGAGCTGCCAAGCCCAGCCACCCTCGCCACCGCCGGCCACCACTCGTCGGTTACCCCTCCCCTTCGGTATTTTCGAGTAAAAAAAAATTCTCCTTCTTTCTTTTTAACTCAATTTTCAAATTCATGATCATATTAATGTTTAATCATATTTTTATGAGTTTTAATCATGTTTAATAAAGTTATGATTTGTTTTAAGGCATGAATTAAATTGTTATTCATGAAAATATTAGATTAGGGTTTATAAATCATGAAAGTTATGATTTTTGTGAGCTTTTATGACTTTAACTTCAATACTATGATCATGAATTATTGTTGTGTGAGTTTATGATGATTTTATGAAGTTTAGATTGATTTTTAAAGGCTTTAAAAATAAAATAAATTGTTGTCCAAAATTTATAATCATGAAATTCAATTGAATAAATATTATGAACATGTTATGGCTTATGAAATAATTGTTCTAAAGCATAGATTGGTTTCATAATTATGTTGGTTGATTGTAGAAGAGTTTTACTATGAAATTATGATGTTTTTATAAGTTTTTCATGACTTTAAAGTTAATAAATAAATCTGAAATTTTTACAAAAACAAGTTAAAGTAAGTTTTAAGTGTCCATATTATGCTAGTATGATCACATATGAATTCTATGATGTTACATATAATTTTTAGTATGTTTTAGGAAGTTAAAAAGTGATTTTAAGCATGTTTAACATGCTGTTCAGAATTTATAAAGTGAATAATTAGGCTTTTAAAGTATGTAATTAGCATAAATTGATCATATAAATTAAGTAATACATTGTATGGTTGCTTTATGTTGCTTTTGAAGTTTTTCAAGGAGTTTTGGTAATTTTATATTGCTGTCCACTTTCTAAAGTGGCATTAAATTTATACTAAGGTTTTATAAAGCATAAATAAGTCTCGAAAACCAAGTAATCATACAATAGAAAAGTAAAGTGTAGTATGGAATTGAATAGAGACCATGTAAGGAATGTTTTGGACAAGTTTCCAATATAAAGGTTAGTTATAGTTGTTGTAGAACTTAGTGAACAAGGTTCTCATTTAGGTTCAGTTTTTCCGTATGTAGGGGACTTTGAGCTAGTCCACTTCTAGAAATTGTGGCGGAGCACTGTTACTTTGCAAGGTACGTAAGTACTAAAGACAAACACAGGAACTAGAATTCATGCTTGAATGATTCCTTGATTGTATGAAATATTGTTATGCTTGTTGTATCGTGAATTTATGTGCATGACAAGTTTATTAGAAGCATGTTTTTGTAGTATGTTGACATTCCATGTTAAATAGTAATATGAATTCTTATAAGTTTGAATTGGAATGTTATGATCAATTTAATTTGGCCAATGGATATGAATCAAGAAAGGAAGTTATTTTTTAGTTGGTTAGTTACTTAATCAACAAGAAAGGTAGTGGTGAATTTTTATTCACATGATTAAAAGAAGTTAAGAGCAATTATTTTAGATATGATGCCACTCACAGTTTAATGCGTGTTCAAGGAGAGAGTAAGCAATTAGCCACTCACAGTTAATGTGTGGTAAAGGAAGTTCAGTTTAATTAAAGGACACACATGAGATTAATTTAGAATCACCTTAAATTGAAGATAATTAATTTGGCATACTTGATTTGATGCATGTCTTTATGTGGTGTAGTCTGTGACACATAACATTTCTAAACCGGTTAATCACGTAAAGTGTAAGAGGGCTTCCATCAAAACTCTTGGAACGTATATACCTTGAGTATGAACAATGAGGGGAGTCGTATGGAATAATGATTTATGACTTCTAATTGGAGTACAAGACGTTAACTCTTTTCTACTTTTAATGCGGTTGATATCCGTCACTTATGTGACAAAGTAATACCTTCTTGGAGTTGCTCCCAAGTTGGTGTCCAATAGAGCGATGATTTTTAAGGAGGAAACCTGTTCGATGCAGGATCCATATGTTTAAATATAATAATCAATTTAATTATGTCCATGTACAGGTAAAAGGTTGTCAAAGGTAAGTTGAGTGCGTGTTTTAATTCTTATTTGTTGTTGCATAGTCTTTCGTAGTTATGTACTCAGCTTTGCTGACTATTTGTTTTGTGTGTATGGCTTTGTCTTGGACTTGGCCCTACAATGACCCACTTGTGGTGAGTAGTTGTCTAGTAAAAGAAAAGTTACAGGTACAAGTGGGCATAAGTCATTTCATGATGGGCTGGAGTGAGAGCGCTTGCTGTGTTTGTAGCTTTGCTTTATTTTATTGCTTATGATGAATAACATTTATTTTGTATGATTGTTTTATTTCTAAAGACTTTTAGTTTTGGTTTTGGTTTTTAAGGGCCATTAATATGGTTCCGAAGTGTAATAAGTTTAAAGTTGATTTTTATTTTGGGATTGTTTTGAAGTTTAGTTTTAAATTGTTTTGGTTTTAAGACTTCCGCTGTAGTACTTTGATAAATGCCTTAGCCGTTATCACGATGGCGGTAATACTTTGGTTTGTCCATATCTAGAAGTTTTTATAAATACAATCCTTAACAATTATAATATGTTTTCCGGAAAAATAGGAAGTAAGAAGTTAGGAAATTCTAGGGTGTTACAAAGTGGTTACGAGAGCTTAGATTTTGAAATAAAATAAATTTATTTTGGGGTACCCTAAGTTTTAATTATTTGAAAGAGGAATTTCTTATTATGGAAAGTTTTCGAAAAGAAAATTTTTCTAAAAATAGTAATTTCCGAAAATGGAAAGTTTTGAAAAATAAATTATGTGTTCAGGTATGCATGGAATTCAGGTATGTATCATGTGTTATGGCTTAAAAACCATGTGATGAGCTTGGGTAGGAATTTTGGGCATGTAGGATAGACTTTGTTTCTATTCTTTCATGCATTAAAGTTCATGTTTAAGGTGCTGCTTACGTGAATAGTTGGGTGTAAAGAAAATTATATGACCTCTTCTTGTAGAACTGCTAGTTGTTTTGTTTTGTTTTGGGAAGGATAGACCATTAGTCTTAAATTTTGTGCAAGATGACACATAGTATGCCTAGTAAAGATACTCAAATAGGAACATTGTAGAAGAAAGACTACGAAAGTCCGCCTCAATATGTCTGGAAAATACGGTTCTACTGTTTGTACATGAGTACTATATTGAAGTTACCACAATGGGATCAACCTGATCATGTAGCAGCCTTGGTTGTTGAGTGCTTGCCCGACCGTTCACCCTATTTAGAGATTAAGGCAAAGTTTAGTGATTTCCATTATGTTGGAGGCCTTCCGAACTATTCTAAGCATAAGGATGCAGTTGGTCACTGGGGTTGTGATTGGAGATTCTTAGAGGGGTATATTGCTAGGAAGGAGCAGAAGTATCAAGAAATGAATGCAAGTGAGGATACCCCGCCCACACCAAGTCCAGAAGGTAGCCAAGGAAGTGAATACCTGATGGGGAAGGAGACTCCTACGGGTTCGAAGACTGATGAGTCAATGGATAGTTCGTGTTATGAAATTGAGAACCCAGACCAAGTAATTCCAGTATATGTTGACTTGGTAACCGAATCTGAAGAAGATGAAGAAGAATCAGATCCTGAGGAAGAAATGGAAGAAGAAGAAGAAACGAAGGTAGAAATGGAGGTTGACACTAAGAATGATCCCGAGTTCATACCAAGGAAATATGTGATGTCAAGAGACAAGAAAGATATAATGTTAATGTTTAGAGACTTTGTTTAGATCTAGTTTAGCTGTTGATTTTCAATGTTTCTGATGTTTAGTTGATCTGTTTATGTTATTGTTTTCATTCGTTTGAATAAGTGGCAGTGAGCCATAAGAAATGATGAGAAGAGTAAAGTAATAAATTTATTTTATGATTTAAAGCCTCAAGCAAAATAGAACCAGGGGAATTATTTTTATTTCTTATGTGCTTTATTCTTATTATAATGGTTGTGTAAGCAATCAAAACAAAGTGAATCTTTCGCTCTAATATAATGAAACTTCTTTTATGAGACGAAATGAGAAAATGTCTTATGATTTAAGTTTATGTTGTCCTAACTTGCAGTTAGACATAATTTAATATAAAGGTCTTTTACTCTACAGGAGGAAATAAGATGGGTGAACGTAACAACAATCAACTGAATGAAGTAGTGAGGCAATTAGCTACTGTAGCTAAACAGTTAGCTGCCAGAGGAAATGGAAATGGTAGTGACCTTGCTGGGGAACTTTTCAAGAAAATTTCTCAAAGTAAGCCACCCAATTATCAAGGAAAGCACAATCCAACTATTCTAGAGGGATTGTTGAGAGAGTTTAATAAGTTGTTTGGAGCAGTTGAGTGTCCAGAAGAGCTTAAAGTAAACGATGATGTGTACTATTTGAGAGGAGAAGCTGATTTATGGTGGTCACAAAATGAGGCTGTAATAAGGGCTTTACAAGGATTTAATTGGGATATGTTTCAGGAGCAGATTCGTAATAAGTTCTATCTTGTGTTTCTTCAGAAATAGAAGGCTGAGGAGTTTCTAGAGCTTAAGATGGGGAGTAAGTTTGTCACTGAGTACTACTCTAAGTTCATAGAATTGTCTAGGTTTGCTCCTGCGGCTGTAGCAACTGAGAGGTTGAAGGCTAGTCGCTTTGAAAGAGGGTTACCCTTAGATTTACTGTCACAACTAGCTGGACAGATTTTTGAATCCTTAGATGATTTATATGGTAGAGCTGCACACTTGTATGCCATAGACCAAAAGAAGAAAGAGGTACAGAAGGAAGGTGAGACGAGGTTGAAGAGGAAGGATGGTGGAGGAAACTTCAACCAACAAGGGAATCATGGTGGATATAAGAGACCTCGTTTCAACAACAACTTCCAGGGTAATAAGAGAAACTTTGGGAAGCCTAATTCTGGAAATGGGAATAGAACTCAGATGGCTAGTCAAGGATGGCATGTGTACTTTTGCAAGAAGTGTCCCAACGATCACCCAGGAAAGGACTGTGCCGGAAACCCAGTGACTTGTCGATTGTGTAACAAACTTGGACACCGTGAGTATGAGTGCTTCTCTAAAAACAAAGGAAAGGAGGGACAAAATTCGCAACCTAGGGGGAATCCAACTGGGAGACAACAAAAGGGTTTTCAGGGAAATATAGGAGGAAAGGTGACACCTTAAGCCAGAAATAGGAATGGGAGTGGGAAAGGTGGAGGACAGACTAAGACCTCAAACACTGGAAAACTGAATGTGATGGCTCGAAGTGAAGCGGATGCTAATAAGGATGTGATCGCTGGTACTTTTTCTATTCACTCTCTTTTTGTTAAAATTTTGTTTGATTTTGGTGCAACATACTCTTTTGTTTCCACTAAACTCCTAGAAAATTTAAAACCTGTGTTGGGAAAAGTAGATGCAATAGATATGTCAATAGTGTTGCCTTCAGGACAAGAAGTACAATGTTCAAGGAGATTTCAGGATGTTCCTATCGAAATTGAGGTAGTGGAGTTTAAGGCTAACCTAATCGAGTTTGATTTATGTGACTTATAAGTAATCCTTGGGATGGATTGGTGGAGTAAACATACGGCGGAAATTCTATGTGAACCACAGAAGATCTCGTTGATGAATAAGGGTAAGAAGGTGAGTTATTGGAGGGCAGGAAGACCAAAACACAACAAAATAGTGCCAGTAATGAGGTTTGCTAGGTTTGTAAGAAAGGTTTTCCAATTTACCTTTGTAGTGTGAAAGATGTGGATCATGTTGAGACCGCTAAGCTTGAGGATATTGAGGTAGTAAGGGACTTTCTTGATGTATTTCCGAAGGAGATTCCGAGAATGCCACCCAAACGAGAAATTTATTTAACCATAGACTTAGTCCCAGGAACAGCACTTATTTCCAAAGCACCCTGTAGGATGGCGCCTACAGAAATGAGTGAGTTGAAGGAATAGTTGCAAGATTTGTTAGAAAAGGGTTACATTAGGCCTAGTGCTTCACCTTGAAGAGCACCAGTACTGTTTGTGAAGAAGAAAGATGGGAGTTTGAGGTTATGTATTGACTATAGGGAGCTGAATAAGGTGACAATAAAAAATAAGTATCCATTGCCGAGGATTGATGACTTGTTTGATCAATTGAAGGAAGCTACTGTGTTTTCTAAGATTGATTTGAGGTCAGGATACCATCAATTAAGAATTGCTAATGAGGACATACCGAAAATTGCTTTTCGAACTAGATGTGGACACTATGAGTTCACTGTTATGCCTTTTGGGTTAACCAATGCGCCAGCAATTTTTATGGATCTAATGAATAAAATTTTCCAGCGCTTTTTGGAAAAACTTTGGGGTCGTTTTCATTGATGACATCTCGTGATCTGGAGTTAGTAGCAATAGTGTTTGCTTTAAAAATATGGATGCGTTACTTGTATGGGGTAAAATGTAGAATATACACAGACCACAAGAGTTTAAAGTACTTTTTCACTCAAAGGGATTTAAATATGAGACAAAGGAGATGGCTTGAGTTGATCAAGGATTATGACCTAGATATCCAGTACCGTGAAGGGAAAGCCAATGTGGTAACCGATGCTTTAAGTCATAAAATGAAGCATGGAGTGAATACCTTGGTGGTTTCTAATGAACTATGTAAGGATATAGAGAGATTGAGCTTGGAAATAGTGAAGGAGGAAGATTTGGAAGGAATTCTTTGTAATCTTAGTTTCCAACCAACAGTTTTTGAGGAAATTAAGAAGAATCAGGAGGGGGATGTGAAATTGGATAACATTAAGGAAAAATTGAACATAGGTAAAGCTATGGACTTTAAGATTCATGAGGATGGAATTTTAAGGTATAAAGGAAGGTGGTGTGTACCACAGAAATGTGAAGATTTGAAACGAAGAATCATGGAGGAGGGTCATAATACACCGTATTCAGTGCATCCTAGAGGCGATAAACTGCATAAGGATTTAAAGAAGATGTATTGGTGGCCTAGGATGAAGAGAGAAGTCGCTAAATTTGTGAGTAAATGTCTTACTTGCCAAAACGTCAAATTTGAGCATCAAAGACCACAAGGAGAAGTCCAACCACTTGAAATACCAGGATGGAAATGGGATTGCATATCAATGGGCTTTGTGACCTGCTTACCGAAGTCGAAAAATCAGAATGATACCATATGGGTAGTGGTGGATAGACAAACTAAGTTAGCAGTGTTTATACCCATGAAAGAGACTTGGAATATGGAACAACTTGCAAAGGCTTACATAAAACATGTTGTGAGGTTACATGGAGTTCCAAAGGATATTGTGTCAGATAGGGATTCTAGGTTTCTTTCGAAATTCTGGAAAAGTGTTCAGGAGAAGTTTGGTACAACATTGAAAATGAGTACAGCTTTCCATCTAGCAATTGATGGACAAACAGAGAGAACCATACAAACCTTAGAATATATGCTAAGGGCTTGTGTAATGGATTTTCAAGGGAATTGGGAGGATCACTTGGACCTCATTGAGTTTTCATACAACAGTAGTTACCATGCAAGTATTGGCATGGCACCTTTTGAGGCTTTGTATGGAAGGAAGTGGAGGAGCCCCTTGTGTTGGAATGACATAATTGAGACAGTGATTCTAGAAACTCAATTAATAGAAGAAACCACCGAGAAAATTAGAGTAATACAACCAAAGATTCAAGCAGCACAAGATAGACAAAAATCCTATGCGGATCAAAAACACCAAGAAGTTGTGTTTGAAGTTGGCGATAAGGTGTTACTTAAAGTATCACCAATGAAAGGAGTGATGAGGTTTGGAAAGAAAGGAAAATTGAGCCCAAAATACATAGGACCCTATGACATCTTGCAAAGGGTTGGAAAGGTAGCTTATGAGTTAGCACTACCATTGGAGTTGAGCATGGTTCACAATGTCTTTCATGTGTCTCAACTAAGGAAGTATGTGCCAGACGAGTCACATGTGTTACAACCTGAAACAATAGAGTTAGACCAAAATTTGACCTATGAAGAGAGGCCAATTAAAATCCTAGACAGTAAGATCAGAGATACTCGTAGAAAGAGTGTCAAAATAGTGAAGGTTTGTGGTCTAACCAAGAAACCGAAGAAGCTACTTGGGAAGATGAAGATATGATGACAGAAAAATATCCAGAGCTTTTTCAGGTTAGTAGTAGAGTTATAGGGACGTAACTTGATTTTTTAAGGGGGGTAGAAAGCGACCTGTTTTTCGCGCGTTTTTACCCTCAATTTTGCAAGTTTTTATGAGTTTCTGCGACTTTTAAGTAAGAAGTTTATGTTCGTCTACTAGAAAGTTGTGAAGTAAGTGTCTAAGGTGTACAACAACATAGTATTTCAGTAAGAAAGTTTGAAGTAAATGTAGTCTCTATTAAAATTCCATACACTAATCTACACAAAGTTTCGGGACGAAACTTCTTTTAAGGGGGGTTGACTGTAATACCCCACATTTGCACGTACCTCAATTTTGCAAATTCATGATCATATTTATGTTTTATCATGCTTTTATGAGTTTTAATCATGTTTAATAAAGTTATGATTTGTTTTAAGGCATGAATTAAATTGTTATTCATGAAAATTTTAGATTAGGGTTTATAGATCATGAAAGTTATGATTTTTGTGAGCTTTTATGACTTAAACTTCAATACTATGATCATGAATTATTGTTGTGTGAATTTATGATGATTTTATGAAGTTTAGATTGATTTTTAAAGGCTTTGAAAATAAAATAAATTGCTGTCCAAAATTTATAATCATGAAATTCAATTGAATAAATATTATGAACATGTTATGGCTTATGAAAAAATTGTTCTAAAGCATAGATTGGTTTCATAATTATGTTGGTTGATTGTAGAAGAGTTTTACTATGAAATTATGAAGTTTTTATAAGTTTTTCATGACTTTAAAGTTAATAAATAAATCTGAAATTTTTATAAAAACAAGTTAAAGTAAGTTTTAAGTGTCCATATTATGCTAGTATGATCACATATGAATTCTATGATGTTACATATAATTTTTAGTCTGTTCTATGAAGTTAAAAAGTGATTTTAAGCATGTTTAACATGCTGTTCAGAATTTATAAAGTGAATAATTAGGCTTTTAAAGTATGTAATTAGCATAAATTGATCATATAAATTAAGTAATACATTGTATGGTTGATTTATGTTGCTTTTGAAGTTTTTAAGGAGTTTTGGTAATTTTAAATTACTGTCCACTTTCTAAAGTGGCATTAAGTTTATACTAAGGTTTTATAAAGCATAAAAAAGTCTCGAAAACCAAGTAATCATACAATAGAAAAGTAAAGTGTAGTATGGAATTGAATAGAGACCATGTAAGGAATGTTTTGGACAAGTTTGCAATATAAAAGTTAGTTATAGTTGTTGTAGAACTTAGTGAACAAGGTTTTAATTTAGGTTCGGTTTTTCCGTATGTAGGGGACTTTGAGCTAGTACACTTCTAGAAGTTGTGGCGGAGCACTGTTACTTTACAAGGTACATAAGTACTAAAGACAAACACAGGAACTAGAATTCATGCTTGAATAATTGCGTGATTGTATGAAATATTGTTATGCTTGTTGAATCGTGAATTTATGTACATGATAAGTTTATTAGAAGCATGTTTTTGTAGCATGTTAACATTCCATGTTAAGTAGTAATATGAATTCTTATAAGTTTGAATTGGAATGTTATGATCAGTTTAATTTGGCCAATAAATATGAATCTAGAAAGGAAGTTATTTTTAAGTTGGTTATACTAGTAGAAAATTGCTTATTAGTAACCCTCTTATAGTACTGTTTTCTCATAATCTGTTACTAATAGATCAATAATAGTATCGTTTTCTAAAAAAAGGTACTAATAGAATAGCATTGGTACCGTTTTAAAAAAAACGGTATTAACAGCTACTTATTAGTACCGTTTTCAACGGTACTAATGTGAATTTATTAATACCGTTTTTCTTAAAACGGTACTAATATAAAATGTATTGGTACCGGTTTTTTAACCAACGGTATTACTGAATGTATGACAACAATTTTAACAAACTTTGAAACTGTTATTAGTACCGTGTTTCTTGAAAAAACTGTACTAATAGATATTAGTGAAACTTCTAGGTCACTACTAGTTCCGCTCTCACTTGCCCCTTCTATCATCTCATCACTTTCAGACTCTCACTCTCACTCTCACTTTCTCTGAATCTCTCACGCACTCTCACTCTCACTTTCAATTTCTCGCCTCACTTTCAATTCCTCTGAATTCCTGAATTCCTCACGGTAATTTTTAATTTTTAAAGTTATATCTAGGTTTTTAATTTGCATGTAATTTTGTTTATGAAATTTTCTCTGCATCATGTTGTTATGAATTTGTTGTTTATGTAATTTTGTTGCAAATAAAGTTTGGATTTTTAGCAGATTAAAAGGATTACAACAAATTGATTGACAATAATGATGAACAATACAATTTGAGATTAAAAAAAAATGTTAAAAGTGGAGGATGAACCTTTGTGAATGAGCTTTTGACCGCGAGGAAGAACATGAGTGGAGGATTGAAGTAAGGATTTGAGTTCAGTAATGTTGGAATCTGGAGATATTGACAGGGCCATTGTTTGACCACTGAATTTGGTTTGTAACTTCACTTGTTCTTCTGAACTTCCTTCGTTTTCCATTTTTGTACTGTTTTTTTTTTCTTTCTGTTTAGAGTAGTTCGTAGGTTCTTTTGAGTTTTGGGTTCAATGGTTTTTGGGCAGAAGTTTGCTCAAAGTACACTAACCAAGTGACCAATGTCATGGTAATTGATCACTATGATCAACACTTTAAGAATTTAATTTATTTTAAATTTGAAGCTTGGAAAGGCTTGATTACATGTTGCATGCTTTTTTTTTTAAAAATTACGTGGCTAATATTTGAAGTCAGTCTCTTGCTAGTTGATTGCCTGCAGTTACTTCTATTTTGGAAACTGTTATAGAGTATTGAAGTTGGTCTCTTGCTAGCTACCCCGTAGTTGATTGTCTGTGGTTACTTTAGTTTGAAAGCATGCACTGCATATATGAAAATGTTTGTTTGTTTGTCCCTCGATCTTTGCCTCAACTTTGCAAGGGAATTGAAGTGAGCACATTAGTCGCGATGTTATGAATTACGACTTACGAGTGAGTTTTCTTTTTTTATTGAGTGTACATGGGGGCTGAACTCTGATTTAAGACTCATAGTCAGTTGAACTAACAGAGAATTATTGACTTCGTATTTTAGCATTCGCAATGATTGTACAATACACTACACTAAATCACTGTATAAACCTATATTATTGAACATCCTCCTATAACTAACTATAACAGACCAACTTTGCAACTCAGAGATCAGGAAGCTGTATATTTACTACACTATGCGCTGCGCTAAACTAGGCAAAACACACAACATCAATACCAGGAGGTGATACGAAGAATAGTGAATTGTATCTGGCAGAATGTGAGTTACTACAGATGCTCATGGTTGAGGACAACCATCAAAGTGTTCGTGTTTGATGTGAATTTGAATATCTGTGATGAAACACCAACAGTGGATGAGCCAATTAGCCTAATGATAAATCCCATTGGTTTTATTACAGATAAATCACAGGTTTGGGTGACGATGGTAAATAATGTGGTAAGCACTGACAACGGTGATGGCTCCCTAACCAATACATTTGGATAATGATCATTAATATTGTTGTCACTGGTGGAGTGAGTCATTAGTTAAGTTAAGTGATAAATAACTATAACTAGTGAAATCACATGATGGAATCACAGTGGTGGTAACAAGGAACAAGATGGTTTGGTTCATGAGTTTTTCCCATTTCACTTGATAGGGTTTTCTCATTTTGAACATTATTATTATTAATTCTTGTGGAGTCTTGATCATCATAAATATGCTAAAATACATGAAGAATGGTTTCTTGAAGGTTTCTTGGTTAAAAGATTAAATCTTGAAGCATTTCTTGAAGTTCTTGAAGAATCTTGGAAAGTTGTGCAAAATTAGACGGTTCTTTGTGGCGAGAATTTGCGTGATTTTTGGCAATCTTGGGCACCAAGATATTTTCGTAATTTTAGGATAATTTCTGATGATCATCTTGTTTGTTAATTATTTAGTCAAGTTGTTAGGATAATTTCTTGATTAGTTAGTTAGTTAGAGTTTGTTAGGAAAGATAAGATCAAAGTGCAAGTTGCATGATGATGTGGCAATCTTATCTTTAGTTTAGTTGCACAAGTAGGATTTATTTTCCTAGTTTATGCGTGATTCTTTTGTAGATTCTAGTTTGGATTTTGTTGTTGATTATACCTATAAATAATCTCAACAATAGGATGTAATTAATTAAGTTTTACAAATTGAAAATTCAATACATTGAATTCCGAAATTTGCGCAAGTTTGTGAGTTAACTTTGTTCGAATTTTTCTTCATAAATTTGTGAGTCAAGAGTGATAAAAAAATTTAGATCCTAGTTATTTAATTACAGGAGTGTATTAATTAATTAACGTTCAATTAAATAATTCAGGAGTGGAGAGTTTAATCGATAAACAACACGTGAGTTTTAGGTTGTATGTGCGAGTATCACTTAAAATCCACATCAATTTGGTATCAGATTTCAAGGGTTTTTTTCGATCCAACATGGGAGACTCAACTTTGACACAACTTATGCAAGACATGATGGCCAAACTAGAAGCTATGGACATGAGACAAAAGCAAGATACTGTTCAAATTGATGTTTTGGCTCAACAATTCCAACGGAAACGTGATCCTCAATCCATACACTATTTTCGTGGTGATGATGATGATGAAGCAGATTCACACTCGTCTTCTTCTTCTGACTCTCCTAGAGACGTTCAAAAGGGAAGCAAAAGTTTGATGATCGTGTCATTAAACTTGATGACTTCACAGGCCAAGGTTCTCGAGATGACTATCTTGAATGGGAACGCCAAGTGGAAAAGATTGCTGAATATAAAGGTTTTGATGATAGAAAGACCTTTAAGATTGCATATATCAGATTGACAAAAACTTCTGGTATGAGGGCATCAAGGCCAAAAGAAAACGCCAAAACAAAGCCAAAATAGTTTCCTGGTCTCACCTCAAAAAGAAGTTGCATGACAAATATGTACCTTTTGATTTTGATCAACAAAATTATGTCAAGTTGACTTCTCTATATCAGGGCACTATGAGTGTGCGTGATTATATTGCAGAGTTTGAAATGTTATCTTTGCTTTGTGATCTTGAGGAAAGGGAACACATGAAAATGGCGAGATTTTTGAAGGGATTGAACATAAATATTGATAAGGAACTTGATCTGGCTTAGTATCATACCTTTGATGATCTATGCAAGTTGGCTTTAAAAGTGGAAAAGCGTATGAAGGGGGACACCACACGAAATTTTGTGCCTCCCTTTGGAAGATCACCCTACACTCCTCAGGTTAAAAATGCCACAACAATCCAAACACAACAAACAACCCAAGCATCCGCAACGCCCAGCTCTTCCGGAGACAAACCAAAGAAAGTGGTTTCTAAAGCCAAATATGAAGATCGCAAGAGATGTTTTAAATGTCAAGTCTTAGGCCATATTGCTTCTGGTTGTACATCTCAACGCACCTTAACAATGGAACAGGCCAGATTATGGGTCACTGAGGACGAAATCTATGACATTGTGGTTGCAGGTGATGAGGACATCATTCAAAATCAAGGAGGGGAGGATTCTGATGATGACACCCTCGAAACTGTGAATCAACCCCCATTGATTCATGGTGGCAAAGCCTTTATGGTTAGGAGGGCATTACATACCACTGTGGAACCACATGCAACTCAGAGGGAGAGTCTATTTCATAGTGTCTGCAAAATTGGTCCCTACCTGTGCAATTTGATTATTGACAGTGGATCCTGCACCAATGTAACTTCCAAAGATCTGGTGAAAAGATTAAAATTGACACAGAGAGATCATACGAGTCCTTATAAGTTGAATTGACTTGATGATACTAAAGGAATTGAAGTAAGGAAGCAAGCACTGATAAATTTTACCATTGGCCTGTACAATGATGAATTGTGGTGTGATGTTGTGCCAATGACTGCGTGCCAATTGCTCATGGGAAGACCCTGGCAATATGATAGGAAGGTGCAACATAATGGAGAATCGAATATATATACAGTTCTGAAGGATAGAAAACGAATCAATCTCGAACCATTGACTCCATCCGTAGGAAAAGACCAGAAACAAATTAGCTTATTCCTTTCTGCTAAGAAATCTGAGGAAGAAGTGGAGCAAGGGAACCCTGCATTTATTCTCTTTGTAAAGGAAGCAACATCAAATAAAGTATCATCTCATTTGCGCCTCACACCTTTACTAGAGGAATTTACTGACGTATTTCCCGATGAATTGCCTGATGAACTACCCAGAGGAATTGGACATGCAATTGACTTCATACCTGGCGCACCAATTCCTAATAAACCTGCATACAGATGTGATCCTGAGGCATCGAAAGAACTACAACGCTAGATTGATGAGTTAATGCAGAAAGGGTTAGTTCGAGAATCAATGAGTCCATGTGCAGTCCCGGCCTTGCTAGTGCCGAAAAAGGATGGCTCTTAGAGGATGTGTATTGACTCTAGGGCAGTGAATAACATAACCATCAAGCACAGATTTCCTATGCCTAGACTTGAGGAAATGTTAAATGAATTACATGGTGCAAGTGTGTTTTCAAAAATAGATCTAAGAAGTAGCTATCATCAGGTGAGAATTCTAGAAGGAGATGAATGGAAGACTACTTTTAAGACTAAACAAGGTCTTTATGAGTGGTTGGTAATGCCTTTCGGTTTATGCAATGCACTAAGTTCGTTTATGAGATTGATGAATGAGGTATTAAGACCGTTTTTGAACAAATTCATTGTTGTCTATCTAGATGAAATTCTTGTTTACAGTAAAAACATCTATGAACATCTAAACCATCTAAGGCAATTATTTAAAAAGTTACGTGAGCAGAAACTTTATGGAAAACACGAAAAGTGTGACTTCTTGCAGGAAAATATTGTTTTCCTGGGGTACATTGTAAGTGGCGCAGGTATTATGGTAGATCCATCTAAAGTTGAAGCTGTTAAAACTTGGAAGATACCTACCAATGTTCATGAAGTCAGGAGTTTTCATGGTCTAGCATCATTCTACAGGAGATTCATTCAAAATTTCTCTACTATCATGGCTCCAATTACTGAATTGATGAAAAAGGGAGAATTCAATTGGAATCAATGAGCACAAGAAGCGTTCAATGAGGTGAAAGAGAGACTTTGCAAAGCACCAATCCTAGGGTTGCCTGATTATGATAAACTATTTGAGGTTGAATGTGATGCAAGTGGTGTAGGCATTGGGGCGGTATTAATTCAGGAAAGGAAGCTTGTTTCATACTTCAGTGAGAAGCTGAGTGGCGCCAAACTGAACTACTCTAATTATAATCGTGAATTTTATGCCATTGCTCGAGCACTTGATCATTGATCTCATTATATGCGCCCAAAACCATTTATTTTGCATTCCGATCATGAAACTTTGAAGTATATCAATGGGCAACAGAAACTCAACCATAGACATGCCAAGTGGGTGGAATTCCTCCGATCTTTCACTTTTTCATCCAGGTACAAAGAAGGCAAGAATAATGTGGTAGCTGATGCATTGTCAAGGAGAGCATATCTACTTGCTATGGTTGATACTAGAGTCCTGGGATTTGAGTACTTGAAGGAATTATATGTTAGTGATTCGGATTTTGCTGCAGAATATCAACATCCTTCTAGGAACTACACAATTCAGGATGGTTTCTTATCCAGGAACAACAAACTATGCATCCTTAAGAGTGGAGTTCGTGAATTACTGATTCGGGAAGCTCATAGTGGCGCACTTGCTGGACATTTTGGGATTCACAAGACTTATGATATGGTGAGTGAATATTTTTATTGGCCTAAAATGTTGAGTGATATTCAATCAGTGGTTTCCAGGTGTGCTACATGTCAAAGGGCCAAGTCAACTTTTGTCAAAGGGCTCTACACTCCATTAACAGTTCCTAATACACCTTGGGATAGTGTGAGTATGGATTTTATAATTGGTCTACCTAGGAAACAGCGGGGACGTGATTCTATAATGGTAGTAGTTGACAGATTCTCAAAGATGGCGCATTTTGTGGCCATGAATAAAACTGATGATGCTCAACATGTTGCTGATCTATGCTTTAAGGAGATTGTGAAGCTGCATGGAATTCCCAGAAGTGTTGTGAGTGACAGGGATTCGAAATTTTTGAGTCACTTTTGGAAGTGTTTGTGGAAGATGGTGGGTACAAAGCTGCTTTTTAGTACTTCTCATCACCCTCAAACAGATGGGCAGATTGAGGTTACAAACATAACATTGGGCACCTTGTTACGTGGGCTTGTGAGTAAGACACAAAAGGATTGGGATGTGCGCCTATGCCATGCTGAATTTGCTTATAACAGGGCTGTTTCATCTACCACAGGACATTCCGCATTCGAAATTGCGTATGGGATTAATCCATATATGCCCATTGATCTGATTCCTTTGGCTAGAGATGAGATACATGTAGATGCACAAAAGAGGGTGGAAATCTTCAACAAAACGTGTGAAGCAGTTAAGAAGAAGATTTCTAAGATGAATGAAATCTACAGGAGGCGGTCTAACAAGAAAAGAACTCCGCATGTTTTCAAACCTGGTGATTTGGTATGGATACATCTCAAAAAGGAACGTTTTCCCCATAAAAGGAAGAATAAATTGATGCCTAGAGCTGATGGTCCTTTTGAGGTGATTGAGGTATATGGAGATAATGCCTATAAAATTGATTTGCCTGATGAGTATGGTAATGTGAGTGCTACATCCAACATTGGGGATCTCTCACCATACTATGATGATGTGAATTTGAGGGCAAATATTTTTCAACCAGGGGAGAATGATGTGAATTTGAATATCTATGATGAAACACCAACAGTGGATAAGCCAATTAGCCTAATGATAAATCCCATTGGTCTTATTACAGATAAATCACAGGTTTTGGTGACGATGGTAAATAATGTGGTAAGCACTAACAACAGTGATGGTTTCCTAGCCAACACATGTGGATAATGATCATTAATATTGTTATCACTGGTGGAATGAGTCATTAGTTAAGTGATAAATAACTATAACTAGTGAAATCACAGGATGGAATCACAGTGGTGGTAACAGGGAACAAGATGGTTTGGTCCATGAGTTTTTCCCATTTCACTTGATAGGGTTTTCTCGTTTTGGACATTATTATTATTAATTCTTGTTGAGTCTTGATCATCATAAATATGCTAAAATACATGAAGAATGGTTTCTTGATTAAAAGATTGAATCTTGAAGCATTTCTTGAAGTTCTTGAAGAATCTTGGAAAGTTGCGCAAAAATGGACGGTTCTTTGAGGCGAGAATTCGCGTGATTTTTGGCAATCTTGGGCACCAAGATATTTTCGTGATTTTAGGATAATTTCTGATGATTATCTTGTTTGTTAATTATTTAGTCAAGTTGTTAGGATAATTTCTTGATTAGTTAGTTAGTTAGAGTTTGTTAGGAAAGATAAGATCAAAGTGCAAGTTGCATGATGATGTGACAATCTTATCTTTAGTTTAGTTGCACAAGTAGGATTTATTTTCCTAGTTTATGTGTGATTCTTTTGTAGATTCTATTTAGGATTTTGTTGTTGATTATACCTATAAATAATCTCAACAATAGGATGTAATTAATTAAGTTTTACAAATTGCAAATTCAATACATTGAATTCCGAAATTTGCGCAAGTTTGTGAGTAAACTTTGTTCGAATTTTTCTTCATAAATTTTTGAGTCAAGAGTGATAAAAAAATTTAGATCCTATTTAATTAATTACAGGAGTGTATTAATTAATTAGCCTTCAATTAAATAATTCAGGAGTGGAGAGTTTAATTGATAAACAACACTTGAGTTTTAGGTTGTATTTGCGAGTACCACTTGAAATCCACATCAGTGTTACATTCGTCACGCCATTGTTGTACTCAAGCAAGATCAAGATGTTTGGGTTACATTTATTGATGTTGATGAAGTGGTTAGAGGAGCATGTATAAATGTGTCGGTCATCAATGTTTACATTTGGTAAAAACATATTATTTTGTGAATATATAGCTTTAAGTTGTGATTATGTGTGTGAAGACCTAAAAGCAAACTTTATGCACGTTTAAAGCTAAGTTGTGAGAACGTAGTGATTATATGCCTTTGACCCTAGGGTTATGTGCGTTTAAAGTGTGAATAAATGGCTTTCTATGACTTTATAGATAATTTATTGTATTAACCTTTCTATGCCTTTAAATTGTGATGCCTTTGCCTTTCTGTCATTTACATCTATCTAGTTGAAGAAGTTATGTCTGCTGTTCATGGGGAGTACATAACTTTTCTTTGTCCCCATAGAATTTCTGCAGAGGAATGCAAGAAAAATTTTCTCGAAGTAGTGGGATATGTGAAACATGCTTTTAATAGTGAGCTAAAGAAGAAGCATTCAATCCCGTTTGATTCTAGTCCCATACAATGAAAAGTATGAATAACTGAATTTCAACTTATGTAGTTGCATGTTTTCTTCATAATTTATTTAAATATAATGATTCATTATCGTGTTTTATGTAGCAACCATTGGATTCTCATGGCCATTGATTTATGAGATGGCATAATGTATCAGTTTGACCCTCTGTCATTACAGGAGCCACGCTAATTGAGTTGCGAAAACGTTTTTGACATGTAAGTTTTCATATTTTTCTATGGGTTACATTCAAGTATTAATCATGCTTCCATCATGCTTCGTCATGTTAAACTAAAATCTTTGAAATCCTTGTAGTGCTTACAAGTCGTATAGAGCGAGGATCAAAGAAAGCAGTAAAATCATCTTGGATGTCGCACGAGTAGAGGTATACGGTAGAATATTGTATGTTGTTGTAATTGAATTATTTTCAGAATTTACTTAGTTTTGTTCTTTTTATTTTGGTAGTGCGCCCAACAAACTGGTGGGACAGATTGTGGCTATTACGTAATGATGTACATGCATGAGATAGTGAAGAAAGCTATGGAATGTAAGGGTGATGTGAAGCAAATAAAGGTATACTTGTTTTCTAGTTTTTTTTTTTTGTTTATGAATCACTTTAGCCGTTAGATGGAGGATTTAGGCGCATATTTGGAATCTTGGTGAAGCTTTGGAGAGGAAGTGGTTATGAACACCACTTCCTTTATTTGTTGTGTTGAATATTGTTTGGAGGTTTTTTGCGTGCTTTTGGGATTGTTATTTGCCGGAATTTCAAAGATTTAGTAGGTAACCACTAGTTTTATTCATGGCTTTTGTACCCTTTCTGACTTTAGCTAACCACTAATTAAACACACGCTCATCATACATGACCTCACCTACTTACTTGTTCCTTGCTCGACTCTGCTCTATTCCTTCTATCAACTAGAGTTAGGAGTACCTTCTATAATCTACACTACATGATAATACTTGACACCCTCAACTTCCTCACCACCCCCTCCACTTCCACCACCAGACAACCACCACTCCTTCCACCTTCAAAACTCAACTTCCCTTCAAAATTTCTTAAATTCCACCCTCATAAACCCCATAATTTCCCCTCTTTCTCCTCCAAAACCACCACCTTCCACCCCACCAAACCCACCAAAATCCAACCTTTACCCTCACCACCACCTCCTCCTCTAATAACCCCAGAATTCCATGAAAAAACACTCTTCCTAGACTCAATCTTCCTACAAGACTCCCTCACACAACTCCCACCTTCCTCCATTGCAAACTCCTCCTCACTCTCAGACCTTACGTCATTAACTGATTACTTCTTTTCCCTCGGTTTTACGCCACCTCAGCTCCGTGGAATAGTCACCATGTGTCCATACATCCTCACCCTTACTATCCATGACTCTGCATTAGTGTTTGCTTTTCTCCTCCGTGAAGTTAAGGTCCAATCATTAAACATACCTAGAGTAATATGTTGTCGTCCTCGCTTACATGTATCCGATGTCAACACCCGTCTTAGACCCACAATGTACTTCCTACAGAGTATCGGAATTCATGAGGTACATAAGCATACTGACCTCTTGACTGCGTCAGTTGAGGATAAGTTCGTCCCAAAAATACACTTCTTCGAAAAAGTTGGATTCAATCACCTTGATTCTTTATCCATGTTTAGGAATTTTCCGCCGTTGTTTTGTTATAGTGTTGAACATAATTTCGAGCCGAAATTTAATTACTTTGTTGTGGAAATGGGGAGGGAGTTGAAGGAATTAAAAGAGTTTCCGCAGTATTTTTCGTTTAGTTTAGAGAAAAGGATTAAGCCTAGACATCACAAGTGTTTGGGAAGTGGGGTTTATTTTCCCTTGTCTTTGATGTCGAAGATGAAAGAAGAGAATTTTGTTAGGAGATTAAATGTTTGTTGTAATTCTTCTTTGCCTAAGTTTGATTCCCTTTTATGGGGGTGTTGAAATTCTCTCATTGTGTTTTTTTTTAACTAATGTGAATATAGAAATGATGATTAATTGATTATAGTTTCATACAATTGTCTTTGGTGATTTGGTTTAATTTGTTGTTTTGAAAGAATATGTTTATAGTGTGTAAATTGCCATTTAATTGTTTTGATTCCGCTAAGTTGTGCTATTACCTTTGGATGAAGATAAGCTTTGTGGGTGTAAGATAGCCTGATGGGTAATATAAGTAGGCACTTAAGACTTTGTATGGTTGCCTCATTGTTTACTATAGTTTTGTATGGTTGGTTTTCAATGGTTATGCATTGTTGATTTGCGGCGTTGAAAGTGTGTGAATCTGGTATATGAATCACTAATCGACTACTTCAATCTGCTGTGTTAGGCTATAATGTTATGAACATACCTCCGCCCACCAGTAATCTCAAATAAATTACAAAATTCTGAGTACAGACTACAGAGAGCAGTTGGCAGGGAGAAATACTTAGACGTTTAAAACTTTAATTTCTCCTAAATTCTTCGTATTATCTAAGTTCATATGTGACTTAAATCTGAATTTTTTAATTGTTTTGAAGGACTATACTACAAGATCTGCCCCATATAGCAAAAGGGAATTAGACGAGATTCGCGAACAATGGGCGAAGTTCTTTAGACTAAATTTCTTATTGTCCTAAATATGTTGTATCTATATTAATTAGTATGTTAAGTGGTAAACAATCAAATTTGTTGTAATATTACATTTAAACTTAAATGTTAGTATGTATTATTACAATTTGCTCGTTTTTTTTTAATAAAAATTTGATTTTGTCGGAAAATTTAATTTATTCTCTTATTAATTATTAATTGGTTCGTCAATGATATATGTAGATCGACGAATGCATATGGCAGGTAGGGGGAAAAAAGCTATTAGTATCATTTGTGGAAAAAACGGTACTAATACCTTCCCTATTAGTACCGTTTTATAAATAAAAGCGGTACTAATACCTTCCCTATTACTACCATTTTTTAAATAAAAACGGTACTAATAGGTATCCTATTAGTACCGTTTTTTTAAATAAAATGATACTAATAGGGAAGGTATTAGTACCGTTTTTAAAAAACGGTACTAATAGTTTTCATTAGTACCATTTTTGGAAACGGTACTAATAACTATTGCTATTAGTAATGCCTCTATTGGTAACGTTAGCCAAAACGGTACTAATGGCTATAAAAGGGGTACTAATAGGGTATTTTTCTACTAGTGTTAGTTACTTAATCAACAAGAAAGGTAGTGGTGAATTTTTATTCACATAATTCAAAGAAGTTAAGAGAAATTATGTTAGATATGATGCCACTCACAGTTTAATGTGTGGTCAAGGAGAAAGTAAGTAATTAGCCACTCACAGTTAATGTGTGGTAAAAGAAGTTCTGTTTAATTAAAGGACACACATGAGATTTTGGATCACCTTAAATTAAAGATAATTAATTTGACTTACTTGATTTGATGCATGTCTTTATGTGATGTTGTCTGTGAGTCATAACATTTCTAAACCGGTTAATCACGTAAAGTGTAAAAGGGCTTGCATCAAAACTCTTGGAACATATGTACCTTGAGTATGAACAATGGGGAGAATCGTATGGAACAATGATCTATGACTTCTAATTGGAGTACAAGACGATTCTTTTCTATTTTTAATGCGCTGGATATCCGTCACTTATGTGACATAGTAATACCTTCTTGGAGTTGCTCCCAAGTTGGTTCCCAATAGGGTGATGATTTTTTAGGAGGAAACCCGTTCGATGTAGGATCCATACGTTTAAATATAATAATCAATTTAATTAAGTCCGCGGACAGGTAAAAGGTTGTCAAAGGTAAGTTGAGTGCGTGTTTTATTTCTTATTTGTTGTTGCATAGTCTTTAGTAGTTATGTACTCAGCTTTGCTGACTGTTTGTTTTGTGTGCATGCCTTTGTCTTGGACATGGCCCTACAATGACCCACTTGTGGTGAGTAGTTGTCTAGTAAAAGAAAAGGTACAGGTACAAGTAGGCATAAATCATTTCATGATGGGCTGGAGTGAGAGCGCTTGCTGTGTTTTGTAGCTTTGCTTTATTTTATTGCTTATAATGACTAACATTTATTTTGGATGATTGTTTTATTTCTAAAGACTTTTAGTTTTGGTTTTGGTTTTTAAGGGCCATTAATATTGTTCCGAAGTGTAATAAGTTTAAAGTTGATTTTTATTTTCGGGATTGTTTTGAAGTTTAGTTTATAATTATTTTGGTTTTAAGACTTCTACTGTAGTACTTTGATAAATGCCTTAGCCGTTATCAAGGTGGCGGTAATACTTTGGTTTTTCAATATCTAGAAGTTTTAATAAATACAATCATTAATAATTATAATATGTTTACCGGAAAAAATAGGAAGTAAGAGATTAGGAAATTCCAGGGTGTTACACTCGCTGTCTCTCAGCAAGTGCCTAGTCGCTCGTGCTTGGGCGCCTGGTCGCTCGTCCTACGCCGGGGCGCTCCAGGCCCCTTCCTCCGAATTATTATGCTGTGAATCTCCGAAACTTCTATATTTCTTATATTCGTTTTTATATTCCGAAATATTACGAGGTATCACGAAATTCACTTCCATATCCTAACTTATTGACTTCCATAACCTAAAGTTACCATATTCCGAACAAGCCTTTTTAGAAGGTTCGTCGAATCTAGTTACATTTATATGCTTAAATCTTTTTCCATGTTTTCAAAAACGAAATTAAATAATAAATAATAAAATGAAAACAAAAACGAATAAAATGAAAATAAATGAAAAAAGAAAATATAAGAAAATAAATTGAAAATTAGAAAATTAATTTAAGCATATTTCAACCATCGTAATTCATCATCGGTTAGCCATTTCCGACAGCGGTTTTATTTATTTATTTATTTATTTTCAAACAATCGACTTTTAAAAATTGGACATGTTTGCGATGCGGTATATGTTAATCATCGGCTGTCGGGTGGGACCAAATTTAGGCGTCTAAAGCCGCTTTGGTATGACTCCTGTGTCCTACACAGGAAACAAAATAGGCACCTGCTCAATATGTGGCCCGAACAATTACGGGACCGTGCCTAAGTAGTATTCTTCTTACCTTTTCCAAAGCTAAAACCTACAATGTTCAATCCTACTTTATTATTTTCGTTACCCTTCAAATTCAAAGTCACTATAACGATAGTTGATGCCACGGGATTCATATCAGTTATGGTTTTTGGACAATATGGAAATCCGTTAATTGGTTGAAAGGTGCAAGATATCATGGCTTATGAAAATTATGTAACCATACCCTACTATCAGTAACATGAATCAAAATAATAAACTGCATATTGTTTATGAACATTTCTTTTGTAAATCCATATATTAATAGTAATATGGGAGACTAAGTTTTGAAGCAATATCTAAACGAACGTTTTATGCATTCATATACTTTCATACTACATGTTCCAACACAAAAAAATGAAGACATCAAAGTTGCATCTGTATTCAAAGTGAGATGTGAAGAAGAGTTCAAAAGATTGGCGTGTCACACTAAGAGAAGGAGAAACACCGAATAATATGATACACATCACAAAGTTCAAGCCATGTATTTAGTGAAAGTTTTACGCAATGTTACGGAAAGAGATAGTCGTATACCTATCAAAAATAGCCTACAACTCTAACTAATGTAGATAGGGAAGTAGGGTTCATTTCCTCAGGGAAGCAACGAAATTCTACTAATTCTAAAAAGTTATTTTGCTATAAAGGGCCTTTGAATTGGTTTATAGCTAAAGGACTAAGTACTACTAAACAAGAAATCAAACACGAAAATATATCAATAAATAAATCTAGGACAGCGATTCACCAAGAATCAATTGAATAATGAACTAACTAACAATTAACTAATAGATTTATGACATCATGAACTAAGACTCACTAATTCTCTCGAATCTATACTCCTTCGAAACTCCTCTAATGGTTCTCGCTCACTTAGACTCTTTTTGCCTATTATCCCTGTGATCTAATTGTGGTAATCTTACCTCTCGGCATCGATTTCGCCAATATCAAACTAACAATCAAACCTGGCCAGAATTTAATTGAGAGCAACAGAAACTGATAAAATGTATTCAAAAATATAGTGAATCGCATTAATTACTCATAAATCAAAATTCAAAACAATGAAACTAATCCATGCATGGATCCCCTAGCCCTAGAAACAAAACTACTCACACAGTTAAAACTATAGATAACAAATTGATATTAAAACCTAAAACTAAAAACATGATTAAATTGAATAACCTAATTAACATAAACGATATAACCTAAGAACATAAATTCTAGGGCATAAACAAGATCTAAGAATAATTAACTAAAACTAAACTACTACTATCTATTATAAACCAAGAACATAAATAAAATAAAACAAAGAAAGCAATTGAATAAAACCAGGAATAATGATTGTATTGAACGAATGATTGAGTTTGAACAAAATAACCTCTAGAGAGAGAAACTGAATGAAAACCTAGGCTCTAATAAAAATGTAATATAAAATTAAAGTGAAGTCTCAAAAGCCTAAAAACATTAGCTATTTATACAAAAGCTTCAAATCCCGAGCTAAAAAGGAGAAAAAGCCAATCCGAATGAACCGCACAACCACCGGGCGAAATCTGCCCTATCGGGCTAAAGTTACGAGTGAAATTGGCTTTGGAAACAATCCGCCCGACTGCCCAAGCGAAATCCGCTCGATCGGGCGCGATCAGTGTTTTCTCCCCAAAAGCTTCAAAATTTCTAAGTAAATTCCGCCCGACTGATTGGGCGGATTCTACCCGAGTGCCCGCGCGAAACCTCTTTTTCACCAAGATCAGAATAGCTCGACTTCTAACACAACGATGCTATATCATAGCTCCCTGAATACTTCATTACTAACCCATGGCTCCTCATATCTAGTTGTGGCTCATAAAATCACCTCGGAATCAATGCAAAAACACCAAAATCCTAGAAAATGTCACTAAATGCACAAACAACTCCACACAACCAAATACTAGCCAAAATGGCTCCGAAGAGCCAAGGTTTGAGTCAAAATAAACCGAGAAAGGGGGTAAAGCACATGAATAAGATACACTTATCAAACTCCCCCAAGCCAAACCCTTGCTTGTCCTCAAGCAAATAAACAATACCGAACAATTACACTTCACCTCTTTTACTTTATAAAACACAACCAACTCAGGCCATTCCGAGCATGCAAGCTCCTATACCAACATATCAAAATCCCCTTATTGCCATCCATTTAAATCAAAATTCTAGAGCCAACCATGCAAGAAATAGAGATCTATAGCTAGAGCCTCACAAGATGTCACTCCGCACATTAATGTTGAGCATAAAAACTATGTAGCTCAACCTCACCTCCCAACCAAAATCAACAAGTAATGCAATCCAAAAAGTGTTTAAATGCAATTTTGAGAAACCCAACCCCACATCTCACACCTCATTTGACTCACTTCACAAGAACTAAAAACATGCACATGTCGATCAATAAGGTCTTTATCAATCTTGTAACGTGGCTAGGGTGATGGGTAGGATTAATTTGGGATAATGTGGTGGAAATGTGGGCTATACGCATGTGAAATTGAAGAATATCAATAACAACTCTAACATCAAATCAATTCTTTTGAAATTCACATCACACCTTAAAACTTATAATTCAACAACACCAATATTCACAAGCTTACTTTCTTCTTTTCACTTCTTTTGATTTCAACAATTTTTTCATTTTTTTTTTCATTTTCATTACTTTTTTTCTTCCTTTTTCAACTTTTAAAATTTTCAGAAACTTAGGCTCACAACTCTTAATGACATGCCTTTGCTAAAATAACATAACATATACAAAATCATCACACATACATAAGTGGGCTAAATATAAGATATAAACTTTCCAATTCTTCATTGCATAAACTAACCCAGACATTGGTATGCAAAGCCTTATTGTGAAACCTATCATTGAACTTTAACATTTATTTCAACATTTTCTTTTCCAACATCCTCCAAAAACTTCCATCAAATGCACTACAACAACATGACAACTCCAAAATCTCCCCCAAAACAAGCTTGGGCATATATAAAGTAATGAAGCACAGCCAAAAAGGGTTGTAATGTGGTTAAAATGCAAATGATAGGTAAAAAGGTCAAAACGGGGATCAAAGGAAAATTCATGATGGAACGCCTGAAATCTCCTAAAAGAAATGAATTCCTTTTATCATTCGCAACATAGCTAAATCAAGTTCAAGTCCAAATTGGCAATTTCCTAAACATAGCTCATCACATGCGCAAATCAATCAAAAACATTTTTAAAAAAATGCGGGGAACAGGAAAGTCATCATTAAATCTTTCATCAATACTCAATTAAAAATCAAGGTCAATCATTCAATTCATTCAATCAACTAATTAAAAAGCAAAAAAAAAACTAAACTATGAAAGCAGTACATTTTTTTGGTCATATGTAAACTCCTACTTCTAACAAGTAGTACAAACCATATGACTACCCTAAGAAAGCAGTAAAAGATATACTAGAAAGCAATAAACCCTATACTAAGAAAGCAAATAAAAGATACCTCCCCCAAACCGGACTCAGCAATGTCCTCAGTTCTGGAAGGAAGCAAAGGGAGAGAAAAGAGCGATGGTGGAGGGTTTAGGGGGTCATGGGGGTGAAATATGATGTATATAGGTAAGAGGATGAATTTGTGCAAGGACAAGAAAGAGGCGTGGGTTGTAGATGATATTGCGTGTAGCATAAATGGATTGAAATTTTACCACCTCTCACTGTTTCGACCATATCTCATAAAGTATAATTTAGATTAACATGATTATTATTTCATTAAAAAGTAGACTCAAAATGCCTTTCAAACGGTAGGTTGTACGCCTCTTGAAACATACTAGTGAATAAGTTATGGCCATTTGAAAATGACCCTGTGAAACTACCGTGGACAAGTCTATTCGCCTAAGTGCCTACCCATCTGCCCGGATCCTCTTCTTTATGTCCGGGTCACCCGGGCATACCTCGTTATCTCGTGTTCTCCTCTAGTAGCTTGCTCATATTACTCTAAGTACCTACACAAACATCTAAAGCATACTGTACACATGATTAGACCCTCACTCTCGCTCACTATCTATTAAAACAAAACTAAAATACGCGACAAAAATTATGGAAAGCTACTAAACTTGGAAAATAAACTAAACTACTTACGCAAGGAGGATCAAAGAGGATCAAAGAGGGAACACAAACCCCATGTAGTTAGAAACTCAGAGAAGCTTGGTGTTTCTATATGCTCAATTGTCTCATGATCCTTACATGCAATCTCTCCATTTATCTTATTCACCTTACAAACATGTTGAGATGAATTCCGAGGTTTCCTGTGTTTCTTACGACATGTTTTCTTTTTCTTTGGATCCTGAAGAACCCAAACACAAAGGAGCTTCCAGAAGATCCTTATTATGGGATCGAGGCAAGTAATTAAGAACAATCCCATTAAGTGTATAAATTGCATGACGTGATTGTTCTATCATGGGACGTTTCAAATCATCATTAATGTTGAAGGTGACCTTGTCATCCCCTACAAATAGAGTTAGGCTCCCATTTTTCACATCAATAATAGCACCAGTAGTATTATGGGGATGTGAGCATCCTCGTCCATGTCTAACACAACAAAGTCCATGAGGATAAAGAACTTCCCCACTCTTATCGGAACATCCTCTAAAATACCTTTTGGGTACTTCATAGTTCTATCGGCCATCTATAAGGTAATGTCAGTAAATTTCAAACAACCTATATTTAAATTTTTGCAAACAAACAAAAGCATGACACTACCACTATCCCCAAAATCACATAAAGCTTCGTCAATATATGAATGGTCGATATTACAAGGAATAGAAAAACTTCCTGGGTCCTTGAGTTCTGGTGGAGACTTATTCTGCAAATTTGCACTACATTCTTCAGTTAAAGCTATAGTTTCCACCAAACCCAATTCGCGTTTCCTGCTCAATATGTCTTTCAAAAACATAGTATATGTGGGAACCTACGTGGTTAGATCAGTGAAAGTCACAATTGAAAGTGCATGTGACACTCAAGAGGGGGGGGGGTGAATTGAGTGTTGTAAGGTTGTTGTTAATTTTTCGATTAATAAACAACACCAATATTTAACAAGGTTCGACTTCTAATAAGTCTACGTCCTACACTCTTTTATTAATCAACTCAGAATAACAAAAGAATGACACTCAATCAATTATGCACCTATGCGCAATATGATTCCCCAACTTCCACCTATGGAAGTTCGACTCAACCTTCAACTATGAAGGTTCTAATGAAGATGATCTCAGATAAATTTCCCCAGCAAAATGAACTCACAGAATGCTTAAATTACAACACTTTGTCTCTTAATAACAATTAGCCTAAATGCTTACAAAAGAGAGAAAATTATAACCTTAATGTGGTGATGAGGGTTTATGCTAGATTAAGATTTAGAGAATTCTTTTTGCAATTCGTATACATCAATTTTGTTCTTGCAAAAGGTTATTCTAGTTGTATGCTAGTAGATATCCTTAAATAAGCCTTTGGCTAGTATGTCATGTAATACTGCAAGAGAATACTTTCCTTGGAATTATAGAAATAATTACAGGAAAATATTCTCACTTATTGTATTTGAAATCAAATAAAATCATCACAATAATATATAACATACTTGTCATACTTAAGAATATTTTCCTTGTATACCAATCACAACATCTGTATAATTTTTGAAAACAATTTTGGGCGGAAAGAAACTTCCCTAAAATACGGATGTATGAAGTTAACTCGAGAGGTCTGGTTCAGCACTGTTCCCAGACTGTTCCAGTCAACCAAGTTTACTTATAATTATGTATGCCATGTAACTTAAGTTCCTTGTCATCCATAATTAGTATGTCTATAATCTCAATCTTTATAGTGCATCTGTAAACCTTCATACCACTTACATTTCATCTAAGACCTAAGAGTTAGACTCTATGAGCATGGTCTTCATGCAAACTTCAAGATTTGACTTCTCGAGCTTTATCTTGTCATCATTGAACTTTTTTCTTTCGTACCTGCACATACAAACGAAACCTTGCATATAATATATTAGTTCAATGTAGTTTGTCATCATTCAAAATAAAAGCTAGGAACTGAACAAATTCCCCCTTTCTGATGATAACAAACCATGAAGTTCCCCCTGGCAAATAATACCATTTATATTTGGAACTTTTCAAAAATTTTGTTTTCCTTAGAATTCAATGGACTTGTCTCATACTGTTCCCGTAGATTAAGCATCATTTACATGTAAACCAGTTCACAACTAACTGAAAACAATTTAAGAAAGAGTTTCTAAGTACCCAGGGCAAATACTAATTAGACTCAGAGCTCTTTGACTTAAACATGTATTCACAATAAGATCATTAGTAAGTTCATTAGACTTGTTTTCAAACAAACAAGCCGTTGGGATGATCAGAAGTAAAATGCTTTGAATACATTTACTTCCAAACCATGTAGGTTTTTCACCACTAGCAAGACTATCAATCTTGCTTCCAGTTGCTGCAACACACACAGGTTAGCAAAAGACATTCTTCCCCCTGAATTAGGTAGAAGAGATCAGAACTACACACCTGCTTTCCCCTTTTGGCATCATCAATACAGTCAATGCATAAGAGCTTTTAACCAAATAACTAAACACAATCAGTTGTTAAACTACTAATTATATAGAGTGCAGCTAATATAGGTAGCTCTAACAACATTCTAGAGATGCTGATTCTACCAATTGTTCCTGTCAAAGTGCGAAACCTGCTTATCCTAAAAGTTATTATAGACCAGTATTAAACCAAATTACAGAACAACAAAGTCTTTTGAAAATGGAAGGGGGAAACCAGAATAAGAGTTCAATAAAAGGAGGGGTTAGCAGCAATAAGATAAATTAAGAGGAATAAAGGAAATCAATCAACTCTAGAGTCTTGTTCAGTCTCATCATCTTCTTCTTCCTTTGAAGCACTTGCATCATGTTCTTCATCATCCTCTTCCTCATCCTTCCCAGAGACCAGTTCAGTATCCTTATCATCACCATCACCTGCAGCTTTTGATGTCTCTTCTTTGTCTTCAGAATCCTCACCACCAATTATAACAGCATTATCAAGACGAATCTTAATTCTTTAGTAAGATTCCTGAAGTGCAGCACATAGTGTAGTGACACAGTTATATTTTGCATGAGTTGATTCTGGTCACTCAGCTGCTTTACCAAGGCATATGTTGTCTGAACTAATTCTGTACTCGTCCCAGCAAGACCAGCCTCACTCTTCCCCTCATCCTTCATCTTTAACACACCACCTACATATGTCATGCCCTTTCGACCTATTATCTGATTGGTGAGATGTGACATGGTGCCATAATATCCCACCATAGGTATCTTCACGTGCCCAAATACTAAGGTCAGCCATCCTCCATAGGGAAGAGCATGATTAGCTTTCTCCACACCGCTAATCATATAACTTAATATAATAGCAGGGAGGTTGACAAGAATGTCTTTAATGAGGCAGTAAATGAGAACACTATCCATCAACCGTACACTCATGCGGCCTTGTGCTCTAGGACACAAATTCTTTGAGGCTATAGTATGGAATATCCTCATGATGACGGTTTGATGACGGTTTCTTGGTGCTTACTTTCTTTTCCTTCACTTCTTTTGCAACAACATCCTCCATTGGTTCAATTTCCTTTTCTTCTAATTTAACTTCTTCTTCCTCAACTTCTTCTTCATCGGACTTTGATTCGGACTCAGTTTCCTTATCATGTTAAGATTCTTCAACAATCTCTCGTTCTTTGGGTTTTGAGGTCTCTATTGGTACATGAGTTGATCCTTTGGATTTTGGTGTGGGTGGCTTTTTGGCAGTGGTTGATTATGTGGATGTTGATGTGGAAGATTTGGTGGTTTTGGCGGTTAATTTTGGTGTAACCGCCTTTGTGGTTGTTTTGTGGTGGATTTTTGTGTGGCAGATCTTATAGTAAGGGCTTTTGAGGTTTCAGACTTGGTGTTCTTTCTAATCAACGACACTTCTTCCTCTACAACAACTTCCTTCTCCATCACATCTTCTTTGTTTTCTTCGTTTCAATTTCAGGAGATTCACTAACTTCTTTCTAAACCAATCGTGTTTCTCTTTGACATGATGAGACTGAATATTTCCTCTACTTTGAGGAAAAAAAACTTTGAACAATGTGAGTGAGAGAAAGAAGAAGAATTTAGATGATTTAGATTTTTGTGTTAGAGAAGTATAATCGAGAGAATATATAGAAAAAAAAATTAAGGAAATAAAATGAAGAAGGAAAGTATGATCAGAAGCATATATTTATAAAGGATTTGAACCAAAACGGTTATCTTTAGAATATTTTAGTTATATTTGTCCGTTCAACCAAAAAAGGAATTTGCCAAAAATATAACCGTTATTACATTTATTTCCAAAATTTTGTATTTTTGAAAATAAACTGACTGACTAAGATAACCGCCTTATGAATCTGGTTTCCTAATGGTCTGCAACCGGTCTGTGTCAACTTACTCTGTACAAGATTATGCTAAGGTACTTGAGTACTAAATTGATGAGCTCAGCATCGCATAAGAACTTTGTAAGACCTAAAAAGCATAAAAAAAACAATATATACATATTGACTTCATTTGACTTGCCAAAGGGACAAGTCAAGACTTAAGAGCTGATTGTCTAATTTTAATCATACCCAACAAGGTACAAAGCTTGATGAACATTTCTCTGCTTAAAGGTTTTGTAAAAATGTCAGCTAGTTGATCTTCTGACCTGCAAAACTCCAATTCTACATCACCCTTTTCAATATTGTCCCTTAGAAAATGATGCCTAATCTCAATATGCTTGGTTTTAGAATGTTGGACAGGATTTTTCGAAATATTGATTGCACTTGTGTTATCATATAAAATGGGAACACTTCTGAAACAGATCCCAAAATCCTTTAGTTGTGACTTGATCCACAAGAGCTGTGCACAACATAAAGCAGCTACAATGTACTCAGACTCTGTTGTGGATAAGGCCACAAAATTTTGTTTCTTAGATCCTCATGAGAAAAGGCAGGAACCTAAGAAGTGAGCTATTGCAGAAGTACTTTTCCTGTCTACAATAAAACCATCAAAGTTAGCATCTGTGATTCCTATAAGATTCATACTGCTACTATTGGATACCACAAACATAGATCATCAGTACCATTGAGATATCTTAAAATTCTCTTAACGACCTTTAGGTGAGATTCTTTAGGGTTACTTTGAAATCTTGCACACAACCTTACTGAAAACACTATATCTGGCCTACTGGCTGTTAAGTAGAGCAATGAGCCAATCATAACTCTATACAACTTTCCTTCAACACCCTTTCCCTTCTCGTCAAGGCTCAATTTTGACGAAGTTTGAATTGGTGTTTCATAGGATTTGCTGTCTTACAAGCCATATCTTTTCAGCAACTCCTTAAGATACTTCTGCTGATGAATCATAATTCCATCCTTGGTTTGCTTTATTTGAAGTCCTAGAGAGAATCAAATTTCTCCCATAATACTCATTTCAAATTCACTTTTCGTCAAATCTGCAAACTCATTACACAAATCAGGATTAGTAGCTCCAAACAAAATATCATCTACATATATCTGGACCACTAGCAGATCATTTCCCTTTTCCTTTAAGAATAGTTTCTTGTAAACTAAACCTCTCTTATATCCTTTTTTTAAAAGAAAACTGGAAAGCCTCTCATACCAAGAAAGCTCTAGGAGCTTGTTGGAGACCATAAAGAGCTTTGTCAAGTTTAAAAACATGGTTTGGCAAGTCACTATCCTGAAATCTAGGGGGCTGTTCCACATATACATCTTCTTTCAAATAACCGTCAAGAAAGGCTGTCTAAACCTCCATTTGAAAGAGTTTGAAGTTTATATGAGCCGCAAAAGCAATTAAAATCCTAATTGCCTCAAGCATGGCTACTGGAGCTAAGGTTTCATCATAATCGATTCATTCTTGTTGATTAAACCCTTGGACCACTAGCCTAGCCTTGTTCTTGACTATAATAGCTACATAGTCCTGTTTGTTCCTGAACACCTATTTAGTTCCAATAACATACATGTTTTCCTTCCTGGGTTCAAGATGCCATACTTGATTTCTCTCAAACTAATTGAGTTCATCTTGCATGGCCAGAACCCAATATGGATCCATTAAAGCAGTCTTATCATCAGTTGGTTCAACACTTGAAAGAAAGGAATAGAAAGCACATAAGTTTTGCAGAGCACAATTCCTTGTTTGCACCCCTTTGTTATTATCACTAATGATAAGAACAGAGGGATGAGCAGACTTGTACTTGAAGGATTTGTTCATATCAAGATTTACATTGGTGCCTTCTAATGTTGAACTGGTTCCTATACTGGTTCCTCTTGTTTAATTGTTGCTTTGAACAGGTGAACTTGGTTCCATAATGGTCTCAGTTGCATTGTATTCATGTGGTTGAGCCTCTGAGTCACTATTTCCTTCTCTTACTTCATGAGCTTCTTGAGTTTGTGCTTGACCAAAGTCTTCCTCTGTAGGAGAGTTGTACGGTGAGTCTGGTTCAGCACCTTCTACTTCTTTAGCTCCGATAAAGTTTAGCATGCCAATTTCGAATTCATCATCATCAACTTGCACATGCTTGCTAAACATATTAGTTTCATCAAACAGAACATGGGTACTCTCTTCAACACAAAAGGTTCTTTTGTTGAAAACTTTGTATGACTTGCTGTGTGAAGAGTATCCAATGAAAATAGCCTCATCACTTCTGGGATCAAATTTGTCCAAACTTGATTTACCGTTATTGTGTACAAAGCATTTGCACCCAAAAACGGGTAAGTGTGCAATGTTTTCCCCTAAGGAGCTCATAAGGTGTTTTCTTTAGTAAATTTTCTTAGCATTACCCTGTTTAAAATGTAGCAAGCAGTACTCACAGCTTCAGTCCAGAAGTTTCGAGGTAGGCCACTCTCTAGAAGCATTATTCTTGCCATTTCTCCTACAGTGCGGTTTTTCCTTTCAATCACTCCAATTTGTTGTGGAATTCTAGGGGCTGAGAAATTGTGAGATACAACATGATCATTATAGTAGTTAATGAAGTTGACAGCTTGACATTGTCAAATTCAGAACCATGATCAGACCGGTTAGAGACCAATTGATGATTAATCTTGTTTTAGACCTGTTTTATCAATATTTCAAATTCTTCAAAAGTTTCTTTTTTAAATTTTAGAAATAATGTCCAAGTATAACGAGAGTAATCATCAACTAACACAAACACATAACTATGACCATTTCGACCTTGTACACGCATGGGCCCACACAAGTCCATGTGCACAATTTCGAATGGTCTAGTAGTGCTTACAATCTTCTTTGGCTGAAAAGAGGACTTGACATGCTTACATTTGGCACATTCATGACAAATATGTTCTGCAACAAACTTAATATTAGGTAAACCTGTAACTAAGTTCTGAGATTGCAGTTTATTTAGCAAGGAAAAACTTACATGTCCAAATCTCTTATGCCTCAGCCAATGGTCATCCTCTATAACATTGAGACAAGTGGCTCTAGTCTTAGGAATATGACTCAAAAATGTTATGTAAACATTATTGTGTCGGAACACCTTACAGACCAGTTCCTTTGTTTCAGTGTTAAGTATGTGACAATGATTTGTTTCAAATTCGACATGGTTTCCTTTGTCACATAGCTGAGATATGCTCAAGAGGTTGTGTTTCAAACCTTCAACAAAATATACATTATCAATTTCTTGAGAAAGTGTCTTACCAACCTTACCTATTCCCTTGATCAAACCTTTACTATTATCTCCAAAGGTGACACTTCCTCTTTCATAGTCTACGAGTGAAAAAAATTGACTTTGATCTCCTGACATGTGTCTTGAGCCACCACTGTCCAAGTACCAAAATGGCTTTCCATTCACTCTAACCTACACAAATAAATCAAGGTTTAGTTTTAGGAACCCAAATTTTCTTGGGTTCCTTGTTAATGGGAACTGGTTTGACACTGTCCTTTATAACCCAGACTTGTTTCACGTTTGTCTTTGTTATGTTTTCTATTTTTAGATAAATTATGTGTGAAACTCTTATGATTATGAGCCTTTTGAACATGAGACTGATTTTTATTATCATGTTTTTACTTGATCTAACAAGTTTCAATAACATGTCCATTCTTACCACAATAGATGCATACATGCATGTCTTTTGCAAAAATATACTTACCTTTCTTGAATTCAGAAATCCATGTCTCATCTCTCCCCAACTTTTGGAGCTGTTGGGAACTACTTCCAGAATACCCTAATCTAAACCTCAAAGGATTACCAGATTGTGAGGTTAGGATGTTTAGAGTACTTTGAGCATCGAGAAACATGTTCATCTATCTTAGGTAGTCACTCAAATCCTGTTCCTTGATTTCAAGTTTCTTAAGCTGAGCTTTATTATACTCTGCAACAAAGGCAAGATCCAACTTTTCCCTATGAAGCTCATCCTTAAGTTTTGAAATCAATTCAGGATCTGGTTCAGAAGTGGTCTGAGTATTCTTGCCTTTCCTTAGTTGGAATATTTCAGCTTGAAGATCACAGATTTTAGTGTCATATTCTAATTGTAAAAATTAAATATCAATACCTTGATTGTCTAAAACATCTTTAGGGTTGAAGTCTTTCTGTAACTCAGATATTTCTACTTGTAAATCACAAATCTTACCTTCATATTCTAAACATATGTTATTAATACTAGGGCTACTTGTGCTAGCAAGAGAAGTTTTCAGATTCACATGCTCTTTGAACAACTCTTCCACATCATCTATCATATAATTATAAGCTAAAATCGAGTCAGAATGTTCTAGGGTGAGTGATTTATGTTTAAGTAATTCGAAATTTATACCTTCAACTTCTACCTGTTTAAGCTTACTAAAACCTCTTTTATTATTTTGATAAAAATTTGCTTTTGAAAAAACTGATTGAGGTTTTAGCATCTGAAGTTCTATATTCTTTAGATCCAGACTTATTTCAAGCTCTAAAATTTTTTCTTTCAGTTCTGTACAAATAAGTTCAAGATCAACAGAACGACACTCACTAAGGTCTAGATTTCGAGTTACTTCTCTTAGTTTCTTTTTGTTAGCCTTATAAGCAGCATTGCCTTTAACATTCTGTTCAATAGCGGCATCTATAAAATTTAGTAACTCATCTCTATAACAATATCTCATTTGTTCTTGCATATCTGAAAAAGTTACATGTTCTTCATCAGAGAAGCTGCTTCCAGCCATGAGACACATATGTGCCCCTTCTTTCCTAACAGGTCTGCCTCTAGTCTGCTTCTCCCAATAGTGCAGTCACACAAACTAGGGCTTCTTCCTCCTCATTTTCACCACATGTGTAATAATTTCCCAGGAAGCAAGCATGGCTCTCTTTGTCATCTTTTTCTCCATTTGTCCTCCATTGTCAGCTTTCCATGCCGGACAGCCCTTTATCATATGTCCTGTTTCACCACATTTGAAACAACCAGTGCAAGTACTGGTCTTCTTCAAGTTACCTTTGTTCTTCAATGATTTTCCCTTGTATTGAGATCTTAAGCTTTTTTTAAACCTTCTTGCCATGAGACCTATTTCATCCAAATCTTCTTCATTTTCTTCTCCATTTAAGGCTAGCCCTCGGCTTTTAGTTGTGCCTTACTCCTTTGTGCTTATTAACATCTCATGAGTCATTATTGACCCAATAAGTTGTTCTACAGTCAAAGTAGTTAGATCCTTGGCCTCTTGAATTGCAGTTACCTTAGGCAGCCATTTACTTGTTAAGCTTCTGAAAACTTTCTTGAACAAATATTCACTAGTAAAACTTTTGCCAAGAGATTTTAGTTCATTAATAATTGACATATAACGAGTATACATATCTTTTATATTTTCATCTCAATTCATATCAAAAGCTTCATATTTTGACATAAGCATATCAACCTTAGATCTCTGGACTACTCTAGTGCCTTCATAAGCTAACTCCAGAGTTTCCCATATTTCATGAGCAGTAGAACATGCTAAAATACGGCTTACCTCATTATTAGCAATACCTTGTTGAAGAAGCGACATAGCCTTGGCGTTCTTCTCGAGTGTCTTAAGAACTGTGTATTCACTCTCCTTCTCTGTTCCATCAGTGTTGTTATCCACCTTCTTTGGTCCATTTTTTTATTATCATCCAACATTCATAGACAATACCAATGGCGAAATTTTTCATGCAATTCTTCCACCAGGGATAGTTTGTTCCATTAAATTTGGCAGCCTTGATCAGGAGTTTCCATTCATCATCTCTTGAGTATTCATCTTTTCTTCCTTCTCTAGGTGTTACCCTTTCAAGAAGTTAGGCTCTGATACCAATTGAAAGTGCAAGTGACACTCAAGAGGTTGGGTGAATTGAGTGTTGTAAGGTTGTTGTTAATTTTTGGATTAATTATGAGAACAGTTTAGGACCAGTTCTCAGGCAGCGAAAACAATAATGCAATAAAATAAACAACACCAAGATTTAACGAGGTTTGACTTCTAATAAGTCTACGTTCTCCAGTCACTCACTCTTTTATTAATCAACTTAGAATAACAAAAGAATTACACTCAATCAATTATGCACCTATGCACAATATGATTCCCCAACTTCCACCTATGGAAGTTCGACTGAACCTTCAACTATGAAGATTCTAATGAAGATGATCCCAGATTAACTTCACCAACAAACTGAACTCACAGAATTCCCAAATGACAACACTATGTCTCTTAATAACAATTAGCCTAAACGCTTATAGAAGCGAGAAAATTAAAACCTTAATGTGGTGATGAGGTTTATGCTAGATTAAGACTTAGAGAATTCTTTTGCAATTCGTATACTACAATTTTGTTCGTGCAAAAGGTTATTCTAGTTGTATGCTAGAAGATATCCTTAAATAATCCTTTGGCTGGTATGTCATGTAATATGCAAGAGAATATTTTCCATGGAATTATAGAAATAATTCCGGGAAAATATCCTCACTGATTTTATTTAAAATCAATTAAAATCAGCACAATATTATATAACATACTTTCCATACTTAAGAATATTTGCCTTGCATACCAATCCAAGAAACCGTATAATTTTTCAAAACAATTTTGCGCAGAAAGAAACTTTCCTAAAATACGGATGTATGAAGTAAACTCGAGAGGACTGGTTCAACACTGTTCCCAGATTGTTCCAGTTAGCCAAGTTTACTTATAATTATGTATGCCAAGTAACTTAAGTTCCTTGTCATCCATAATTAGTACATCTCTATAATCTCAATCTTAATAGTGAATCTGTAAACTTTCATACCACTTACACTGCATCTAAGACCTAAGAGTTAGACTGTATGAGCTTGGTCTTCATGCAAACTCCAAGATATGGCTTCTCGAGCTCTATCTTGTCATCATTGAACTTGTTTCTTTCATGCCTGCACATGCAAACAGAACGTTGCATACAATATAATAGTTCAATGTAGTATGCCATCATTCAAAACAAAAGCTAGGAACTCAACAACAGTAACCTGCAATTTCTTGACAATATTGAGAAACTTACGGAAGTAGTCGTCATTCTTACTCCTGCCTACCATTTGAGGAAAGGGTAGTGGCACCCTAGGAGGTGTCAATGTGTTAGAAGGCTTGTCAACATCTATGGCGTTCTTTGTAGTAGCTTCATTCTCCTTTTCCGAAGTCGGCTCTGCATCGATCTCTTTAAGATCCAGATTAGTGGACTTTCCAGTTCGAACTGTATGATTAGAATCAACATCATCATTTGGCATCTTAGGACACTCATAGTGGGTCCCACTCCTAGTAGTTCGCTTGGAGGAGCCGGTGGTGCAGGTTGTGGTGGAAGATGACCCTGCTGCCTTTGAGCTATAGACAGAGCAATCTAAGTCTTAAGTAGCTTGTTGAGACCTACTTGTTGACTAAACTGAGTCTGCATTGCTTCCATGCTCTTATGCATTTATAGCATCATGTTCTTCAACTCTGAAATCTCGTTGTTGGTTGAGGTGTTGGTGGTTGTGGTGGTGCGAACCGCTGCACCTGATGATTTGGTTGCTGTGGCATGAATTGTTGAGGATTTTGCACATTATTGTTGTTCTTTTAGGAGAAATATGGGTGATCCTTCCAACCTGGATTATAAGTGTTAGAAAAAGGATTATTCTTATAGACTTCAAATGCACATACTTGCTGCATGGAACTATGACATGCCTGGGCATTGTGACCAAATGAACCACATGAATCCCAAAAGGGTTCAATACATCCCGAAAGTTCGGCCATTGCAGCTACAAATGATGGTGGAGGAGATGTAGTACTTATCTTGTCGAGCTTTTGACTTATGGCATTGATCGGTGAAGCTAAACTCTCATACTTTTCATCAACTACTTGCTTTCCACTTTTCTTCAAATGCCCTCTAGAATTGCAAAATTGAGAATTGTGAATGACAATTTCTTCTATCAACTCATAAGCACCATTAACTTCCTGGTTCATGAATCTATCACTAGCAGCTGAATCAAGCAATGTAGTACTCTCATTCCCTAAACCGTTACAATCACTAGTGGTAAAATGACCATTAGTAACGCACCTTTAGTAAAGTTTTTACAAAAAAAAACAATACTAATAAGGACTATTAGTATCGTTTGAATGCAGAAATGATACTATTAGGTTTCTATTGGTAACGTTTCTGGAAAAAACGATAAATAGGTTTCCATTAGTATCGTTTTTGCAAACAAACGACACCAATAGAAACATATTAGTATCGATCATTTATCTATAAAACGATACTAATGCGTATCGTTTCATTTAATAAAAAATCACACATACCTATTATCTTATAATTGATAAACCTCTCTCTTTCTTCGTGTTATCTTATCTCTTTCACTCAACTCTCAACCTCTCACTCTCTCTTGACCTCTAATAATCTCTCAGACAAAAATCCTCAATTTGGTGTAATTTATTAAGAATACTACTAAAGATTCCAAGTTTGATGATGTCGCTTCTAAGGTTTCTAATTGTAGCTCTACTAAGCATGGCGGCGGTCTATGCCTTTTTTCTCTCTCCTCCTTTGAATTATTTGAATTTTGTGTTTTAATTTTAGTTTACGCTATTGTGTTTGAATTTCTTTGATATTGAATTTATCAATGTTTTGTTTTCTTAATTTTTGGTGATGATTCATTGATGATTGATTTATTCAGTGAAATTCTGGTTTTCTGGATTTTCTTCCAATTTGTTTTTTTATTTGGATAAAAGGTGTTGATTAGGTAATGGAGTAGTGAAGCAGTAGAATTGTTTAAGTTTTATTGTTCGTTTTCGATTATAGAATTTGTTTAGGTAGTTTAATTGAAGAGACGATGTTAGTAGAATACAGTGCATAGGTAATTCATTTTTTTTTTGTTGATTTTCAATTTTGTGTTTGTTGAGTTCGATTTTGGGTGTTTGAATTGTGTTTGACTGATTGTTATTCTTGTGCATGTTATCTTTTCAATCAAAAGTTTATATAGCGAAAATTTATCACTTGAATAAGGTTTCATGGTTTCGAAAATAACATGCAACTCAAAAGAAAGAAAGACACAACACAATCAATTGAAACCCAAAATTAGAGAACTTCAAAAAATTAAAATAAAAACCATTAAACCTTAACTACTAATTTTGGGATTTAAGCTTTGATTTTTGATGGTTGTTATTGTTTTGTAATTGGAAATATTCCAATTTTTCAATTGATTTTATGGGTATACTGAAATTACAGTGTACTGCTTTATTATTATGATCATTTTTTTTGTGGGTATGTATTATTAGTAGTAAGTTTTGGGCTCATAATATAATTTTGTTGTTTCGTAGTTAAAAATTTTAGCCTTTTAATTGGGTTTTCAGGGATTTTGATTTTTCTGTGTTTCAATGATGTGAATTTGAATACAAGTAAGATATCCTATATTGAACCAATAGTGGATGAGCCAATTAACCTTATACTGAATCATATTGGGTTTGATAGAGATAAATCACAGGTATGGGTGACCATGGTGAAGATTGATAACACAGTGGATGATAGTGGTGGCTTCCTAAGCCAACACCATTAGTCACTTATACATTGCACTGGTGGAGTAAGTTGTTAATTTTAATATGCTAATCCGTAATTTAAATGTGTTTTATTAGATATTGGATTAAGCACTTTACAGGCTTGATACGGATGGTAATTCCAGGAAATAAGTTGGTTTGGTCCATGAGTTTTTTCGCACATCACTTGATAGGGTTTTTCTCATTTTGGACATCATTGCTTTTTGTGTGTGAGTCTTTTTAGATAGAGTTTTCCTTCAAAAGTATCTTTGGGGCATGGTTAATGGTTTTTTTGGAAGTTTCTTGATTAAAAGATTCATTCTTGGAAGGTTTCTTGATTTAAAGATGCATTCTTGGAAGAGTTCTCGCAAAACAAGAAAATGGTGAAGCTTCTTGATGCGTGATTTTGGCGATCTCAAGAAGATGTTTAGGCTTCATTTTGGCGTGACTCTAAAGGATAAAATTGAAGATTTTATTTTGTTTATTTCATTTTAGATAGTTTGTTAGAATAGATTTTTGTTTTTTTAGGATTTGTACTAAATTATTCAAGATAAGGATCAAGTTGTGCAAGTGTGCTTAGGTGGAAGCCAGTTTTGTGGATAAACACAAAGGTGGTGTTTTTTCTAAAGGTTGTAAGTTTTCTAAGTTATTTAGGGTTGTTATTAAGTTGTTAGGATATCTTCCTATAAATAACCTAAGGATTCTATGTAACAAAATAAGTTTTATTCATTGAAATTCAATAAAAATTTCGTTATTTGTTCTTGCGCAATTTTGTGTTTAATTGTTCAAGATTGTTTCTTAAATTCATGAATTTAGGAGTGCAAGATCGAATTTAGATCCTAATTAATTAGTTTCAGGAGTGTGCTAATTAGTTAGTCTTCAATCAAATTCGTCCAGGAGTGGGAGTTTAATTGATTCAAACGTGAGTTTTGAGTGTTATTTGCAAGTACCACTTAAAATCCACGTCAATTTGGTATCAGATTTCAGAGTTTTTTTCGATCCATCATGGGGAAGCTAATTTAACAAAATTAATTCAGGACATGATGACTAAACTAGAAGAGATGGACGTGAGATAGAGACAAGACAATGTACGCATTGATGTTTTGGCACGCGAATTCCAACGCAAATTGTATCCTCAATCTGTGCATTATTTTTGTGGGGATGATGTTGATGATGAAGCCTCTCACTCGTTTTCTTCCTCAGATTCCCATAAAAAACGTCCAAAAAGCAAGCCTAAAGTTCATGATCGTGGAATTAAACTTGATGATTTCACTGGCCAAGGTTACCCAAATGACTATCTTGAATGGGAAAGACAAGTGGACAAGATTGCTGAGTATAAAGGTTTTGGTGATCAAAAAACCTTTAAAATTGATTACATCCGATTAACTAAGAATGCAGGATTGTAGTATAAAGGTATAAAGGCTAGAAGAAGTTGCATGACAAATATGTCCCTTTTTTACTTTGATCAACAAAATTATGTCAAGTTAACTTCTCTATACCAAGACACCATGAGTGTGCGTGACTATATTGCTGAATTTGAAAGATTGCCTTTGCTTTGTGACTTGGAGGAAGGAGAACATATGAAGATGGCAAGATTTTTGAAAGGTTTAAACAAAAATATTGATAAGGAGCTCGATTTGACTCATCACACTTTTGATGATCTCCACAAATTGGCCTTGAAAGTGGAGAAACGTGCCAAAGGATATTCCACACGCAATTTCGTGCCTTTCACTGGTAAATCTAGCTACACTCCTCCGGACTTAATTAAAACCACAAAAGCAAATCCAACACCACATCCATCTTCAATTCCTGCAACTTCTAGCTCTTTAGGGGAAAAACCAAAGAAAGTGGTTTCTAAAGCAGAATATGAAGATCGAAGAAGATGTTTTAAATGTCAAGGTTATTGTCATCTTGCTTCCTCTTTTTCCTCTAGCCACACATTGGTAATGGAACAGACCAGATTATGGGCAATTGAGGAAGACATTTACCAGATTGTGGTTACAGATGCTGAGGACATCATTCAAAACCAGGGAGGGGAGGATACCAATGAAGACACTCTAGAAACTGTGAATCAACCTCCTTTGCTAAAAGGTGACAAAGCTTTTGTGGTTAGAAAAGCCTTGCATTCAGCAGTAGAACTACATGCAACGCAGAAAGAAAGCTTATTTCACAGTATCTGCAAGATCGGTCCATATCTATGAAATTTGGTTATTGATAGTGGGTCTTGCACGAATGTAGCATCCAAAGATCTAGTAAAAAGACTATAATTGACGCAGAGAGACCATAATAGTCCTTATAAATTGAATTGGCTTGATGATACAAAGGGGATTGAAGTAAAGAAGCAAGCAGTGATCAATTTCGCAATTAGACTATATAATGACAAATTGTGGTGTGATGTTGTGCCTATGGCTGCGTGCCAGTTGTTCTTGGGAAGATCATGGCAGTATGATAGAAAGGTGCAACATAATGGGGAATCAAATGTTTACTCTATTTTGAAGGGTAAGAAACGAATAAATCTCCTACCATTGACTCCATCTGCAGGAAAGGACCATAAACAAACTAGTTTATTCCTTTCTGCTAAGGAATTTGAGAAGGAGATGGAACAAGGGAACCCTGCATATATTCTCATTGTAAAGGAAACAACTTCAGATAAAGTACCTACAAATTTGTGCCTCACTCCTTTACTTGAAGAATTTGCAGATGTTTTTCCTGATGAGTTGCCTAATGAACTACCCCCTATCCGAGGAATTGAACATGCTATTGATTTTATTCCTGGAGCACCTATTCCTAATAAGCGTGCTTATAGATGTGATCCTGAAGCATTTAAGGTACTCCAGTGCCAGATTGATGGATTAATGCAAAAAGGGTTAGTTCGTGAAAGTATGAGTCCATGGCAGTTCCTGCTTTACTAGTACCTAAGAAGATGGCTCTTGGAGGATGTGCATTGATTCTAGGGTAGTTAATAACATAACCATCAAGTATATATTTCCTATGCCTAGACTTGAGGATATGTTGGATGAATTACATGGAGCAAGCATGTTTCAAAAATAGATCTGAGAAGTGGCTATCATTAGATGAGAATTCGTGAAGGTGATGAATGGAAAACTGCTTTTAAGACTAAACAAGGTCTATATGAGGGGTTGGTGATGCCTTTTGGTCTATGCAATGCACCTAGTTCGTTCATGAGGTTGATAAATGAGGTATTGAGGCCTTTTCTAAACAAGTTTATTATTGTCTATTTAGATGATATTCTTGTTTATAGCAGAGACATATATGAGCACCTAGATCATTTGATGCAATTTTTTAGTAAGTTACGCGAGCAAAAATTGTATGGAAAGCTGGACAAGTGTGACTTCTTGCAGGAAAGGATTGTTTTCCTTGGTTATATCGTAAGTGGCGCGGGTATTAGGGTGGATCCCTCTAAAGTTGAAGCTGTTAAAACTTGGAAGATACCTACCAATGTGCATGAAGTCAGGAGTTTTCATGGTTTAGCCTCGTTCTACAGGAGATTCATACGAAATTTCCCAACTATCGTGGCTCCTATTACTGAATTGAAGAAGAAAGGTAAATTCAAGTAGAATCAACGAGCTTAGGAGGCTTTTGACGAGGTGAAAGACAAACTCTACAACGCACCTATCCTTGTGTTGCCTTATTTTGATCAACTATTTGAGGTTGAATGTGATGATAGTGGCGTGGGAATTGGAGCAATTCTAATTCAAGAAAAGAGGCCTGTTTCATATTTAAGTGAGAAGCTGAGTGGCGCAAAATTGAATTACTCTAATTATGATCGAGAATGTTATGCCATTGTTCGAGCACTAGATCATTGGTCTCACTATCTACGCCCTACACCCTTTATTCTGCATTCAGATCATAAAGCCTTGAAATATATTAATGGTCAATAGAAGCTCAACTACAGACATGCCAAATGGGTGGAATTTCTCCAATCTTTCACTTTTTCATCCAGGTACAAGGAAGGCAAGAATAATGTGGTAGCTTATGCTTTATCAAGGAGATCATATCTGCTTGCTATGGTTGATACTAGAGTTCTAGGATTTGAGCACCTGAAGGAATTATATGTTTGTGATTCAGATTTTGCTACAGAATATCAACACCCCTCAAGGAACTACACAATTCAGGATGGTGTCTTATTCAGGAACAAGAAACTGTGCATTCCTAAGAGTGGAGTTCGTGAATTATTGATAAGGGAGGCTCATAGTGGCGCACTTGTTGGGCACTTTGGAGTTCATAAGACTTATGATATGGTGAGTGAATATTTCTATTTGCCTAAGATGATAGGTGATATTTTATCAGTTATTTCCAGGTGTGCTACATGTCAAAGAGCGAAATCAACCTTTGTGAAGGGGCTTTACACTCCATTACCAGTTCCTGATACACCATGGGATAGTGTCAGCATGGATTTTATAATTGGCTTGCCTAGGACACATAGGGGACGTGATTCTATAATGGTAGTGGTTAATAGATTTTCCAAGATGGTGCATTTTGTGGCTATGAACAAGACTGATGATGCTCGACATGTTGCTGAACTATGCTTCAAAGAAATTGTAAAGCTACATGGAATTCCTAGAAGTGTGGTAAATGACATAGATTCAAAATTTTTGAGTCACTTTAGGAAGAGTTTGTGGAAGATGGTTGGTACCAAGATGCTTTTTAGTACTTCTCATCACCCTCAGACAGATGGTCAGATTGAAGTCACGAATAGAACATTGGGTACTTTATTGTGTGGCCTTGTGAGTAAAACACAGAAGGATTGGGATGTGCGCTTATGCCATGCTGAGTTTGCTTACAATAGAGCAGTTTCATCCACAAAAGGAAATTCATCATTCGAAGTTGTGTATGGAATCAATCCATATATTCCCATTGATCTAATTTCTTTGGCTAGAGGAGACGAAATCCATGTAGATGCGCAAAAACGAGTGGAAGTCTTCAATAAAACGTGTGAAGCAGTGAAAAAGAAGATTTCTAAGATGAATGAAGTCTACAGGAGACGATCCAACAAGAGCAGAACTAAACATCTTTTCAAACCTGGTGATTTGGTACGGATTCATCTTAGGAAGGAGTGTTTTCCACATAAACGGAAAAACAAGCTAATGCCTAGAGCCGATGGACCTTTTGAGGTGATAGAAGCGTATCGAGACAATGCCTATAAAATTGATTTTCCTGATGAGTATGGTAATGTGAGTGCCACTTTCAACATTGGAGATCTCTCACCTTTTGATGTGAATATTGATGATAAAAATCGCCACTCACAAAGATATAAACTAGTTCGGTTTTCTCTAAAGCCAAGCACCAAGAAAAACGATCTAGGTCGAATAATTTTATGAATTGATTAAAGCAATGCACCCTCAATTCCTAAAACTATCCTCACAAGAGTCTAAAGCCTAAGTACCAACTCTTACAAAGTGTTTGAAAATTTCACACACTCGAAAATTTTCCTCACTTTCGGTTTTATTTGTTTTGTAGAAAACAAGCAAACTAAACAATCAATGTTTATTGAATTCACTAATCTGAATTTTTACAAGCTAATGATGAGATTATTTATAGTCATAATCATCAACAAATCCTAACTAAACTAAGATAATATTATACGCACAACATTAGGAAAATTCACCATAAGTGACTCATCAATGACTCACAAGATAAGAATGCCACATCATCACTGCATGTCATGCGACTTGCTAAAATATTCTAACAAACTCTATCTAATCTGAAAAATATCCTAACAAACTTATTCTTACCTTGCTAATCAAGATAATCAACAAATTACAACCAGAATTTTAGCTAAAGCATCTTTGTGAACGAGCTCACCTTTAGGAATAGCCATGAAATCAATAGGTAGCTTGGGATTGATTCCATAAACAACTTCAAAAGATGAATGTTTAGTTGCATATGTAGGTGAACGATTATAAGCAAATTCTGCATGAGCTAACTTCAAGTCTCAATCCTTTTGTGTCTTACTTACCAAACCACGAAGTAGAACGCCTAGGGTTCTGTTTGTGACTTCAGTTTGACCATCTGTTTGTGGATGATAATAAGTACTGTAGAGCAATTTCGTCCCTATCAAACACCACAATGATTTCCAGAAATAGCTCATGAATTTCTTGTCTCTGTCACTAACAATTATTTTCGGAACTCCATGTAACCTAACAATGTCTCGAAAATACAGTTCTGCAACATTGACAGCATCATCAGTCTTGTGGCAAGGTATGAAGTGAGCCATCTTCGAACACCTGTCAACCACAACCATTATAGCATCCTTTGGCCTTGCAGTTCTAGGCAATCCCACTATAAAATCCATAGAAATATCATCCTAAGGAGCTTCTGGCACTGGCAATGGTGTGTAGAATCCTTTATGGAAGGATGCCTTGGCTTTTTGACAAACAGCACATTGTGATTACTGCTTCCACATCAGCAATCATTCTAGGCCAATAAAAATGCTCTTGCAACATTGTCAATGTCTTTGTAATACCAAAGTGACCTGCAATTCCGCCCCCATGTGCTTCTCTGAGNATGTGCTTCTCTGATTAGCAATTCACGAATACTGCACTTAGGTATGCAAAGTAGATTCCCTTTGAATAAGAATCCATCATGTAGCACATAAGATCCCATTGAACCCTTCGAAATTTGTGAATAAATAGGTCCAAAATGTCCATCTTCCTCATAATATTGTGTAATCAACTCCAAACCAAAAAATTTGAAATTAAGGACACCAATTAAAGCATACCTCCTTGATAAAGCATCAGCAACCTTATTAGATTTGCCTTCTTTGTACTTTGATGAAAAGTGAAAAGATTGCAAAAATTCAACCCACTTAGCATGTCTTGGATTGATTTTATGTTGGCCATTGATATGCTTCATGTCCTCATGATCAGAATGCAATATAAAGTGACTTGGACGCAGATAATGACTCCAATGATCCAATGCTCGAACAATAGCATAGAATTCTCTGTCATAGGTAGAGTAATTCAACCTTGTTCCATTCAATTTTACACTGAAATAAGCTATAGGCCGTTTACCTTGAACCAACACTGCACCAATCCCCACGCCACTAGCATCTGTCACAACTTTAAAAGGTTTTGAAAAATGTGGCAAAGATAAGATAGGAGCTTAACAAAGCAATTTCTTCACCAACTCGAATGCCTTTTGCGCATCTTTGGTCCATTCAAACTTCTCTTTGTTGTTTTTGATACACTCGGTCATAAGTGCTACTACAGAAGAGAAATTCTTCACAAATCTTCTATAGAAAGAAGCTAAACCATGAAAAGCACGCACCTCAGTCATAGATTTCGGAACTGGCCATGATTTAATAGCTTCCACCTTCGAAGGATCAATTGAAACACCATCCTTAGAAACAATGTAACCTAAGAACGTCACACTTCCATGAACGAGTATTTTTTGAGCTTAGCATACAGCTTCTGCTTTCTCAAAGTTTCGAACACTTCTTTTAGATGTTGCAGATGATCTTCCACACTTGCACTATATACCAATATATCATCCAAGTATACAACCACAAACTTTCTAATGAAAGGCTTCAAAACTTCATTCATCAATCTCATAAAAGTACTAGGAGCATTAGTATGTCCAAAAGGCATAACTAACCATTCATAGAGTCCTAGTTTAGTTTTGAACCCTGTTTTCCATTCATCACCCTCCTTCATTCTGATTTGGTGGTAACCACTCCTCAAATCAATCTTGGTGAATACTTGTGAGCCAAACAATTCATCCAATAAATCATCCAATCGAGGAATAGGAAACATGTATTTGATGGTGATGTTATTCACAGCCCTAGAATCAATGCACATTCTCCATGATCCATCCTTTTTAGGAACAATCAATGTTGGTACTGCACATGGACTCATGCTTTCCCTAACATATCCTCTTGCCATCAACTCTTCAATCTGTCTTTGAATTTCTTTTATTTCTTCTGGATTGCACCTGTAAGCTGGTTTATTAGGAATTTGAGCTCCAGGAACCGAATCAATCTGATGTTCAATTCCTCTAATGGGTGGCAACCCTGGTGGCAATTCTTCAGGAAATATGTCTTGAAATTCGTGCAACAAGGGGCGCAACTCACGAGGGATGCTCGTTGCTTTCTCTTGCACTTCCTTAGCCATCAACACATAGAACTTCTCACAATTCTTTACCTCTTGCACCATGGCTTTCTCATCAATCAACAAAACACCCTTCTTATTGCTCACATCTTTCGAAAATTTTGAACTTTCTAATGGTTTCAGCGCAACTGGTTTTCCTTTTGCCTGTTTCCTAACGATATATATGTTTGTTCTCTCATCAAACTGTACGAATCTATCATATTGCCATGGTCTCCAAGCAATATGTGGCACACATCCATAGGACACACATCACAGAGCACCTGATCCTCGAAATTCCCAATCTTGAAACTAACCAGAGCTTGTTTGTTTACCTTGACGTCACTTTTGTTACTGAGCCAATGTAACTTGTATGGTTGAGGATGTTCAGTGGTAGGAATCTCCAATTTGTTGATCAATACTGTGGAGACTACATTAGTGCAGCTACCTGAATCAATTATCAGATCACATAATCTCCCTAGAACATTGCACCTGGTGATGAAAATTTTATCCCTCTGATTCTTTGTAGGTGGCGCAACTTTAGATTGCAAAACCCTTCGGAAGACTAAACTTTTGCCATGCACCTTAGGAGCAATTTCCTCAATCTCCTCTTCCTGAGTATCATAATTTCCACCATCCTCCTGTTGCTCATTCTCCTCTTCTCCAAAGTTTTCATCATCTGCCCAATTTCGAGTAATATGAACCCTTGAATGAGGACAATCCTTCTGGATATGGCCTTGACCCTTGCACTTGAAACATGTGCGATGATCAGAGGGTGGAGGCTTAGTAGCAGAGCCTTTATCCTTGATATATGGAGGAGGTTTTGAAGTGGAATCGAAATTTTGTTTAAATGAAACAATGGCACCTTCTTTCTTCACAAAGGGTCTCGAAAAAGTACTTGGTCTTTTCGAAAATTGCTTCTTAACCCTAGATGCAACCTTGCAAACATCATCAAAGGTCCAATAAGGTTGTAATTCCACCTTTTCTCTTATTCTGTCATCTAGACCAGCAACATAACGAGCAACTTTATGATCCTCGTTTTCTTTTAGATCGCATAGGTGATCAAATTGAGGAATTCAGATGTATATTCTTCATTTGATTTTCGATCTTGCCTTAAAGTATGCATCAATATGAAGTTACTTTGCTCGTAATCTTGAGGAACAAAACGTCTCCTCATCTCCTTCTTTAATTTCGTCCAATTGGCTACTTTGGAATTCCCATTCTTCTTTCTTTTCTTTTGCATACCTTCAAGCCACAAGCTAGCCAAGCCCGTCAATTTTAATTCTGCAATCTTTTATGATTTTCGATCATCATACTCTTTATATTTAAAGATTCGTTCAATCCTTCTTAGCCAATCCAAGAATTTTTCAGGATCCAAACTTCCACTGAACTCAGGAATATCCAGTTTATGATTGCGATCATCATCTTTATCCCTTTCCTTCTTTCTGCACCTATTCATAGGCTCTCCATTACTAGAACTTGATGAATATTGTTTCCTGGGTTTTCGTGCACTCGTTGAGATTGCTTGCTCATCATTAGAGCTGGAATCCGTCTCCCCTTTACTTACACCCTTAGACTTGCTTGGTGATTTTAATTTTTCGGAAAAGTCTTTTATGGTGGCCTCAAACATAGCCTTTAGTTCTTCGATGTCTTTGCGCAACTCCTCCGTGGTGATCTTAGGAGTATTTACTTCATCAGATGACATGATTACTTTAGTTTCAACAATGAAATTGATACCAATAACCTTGAGGATTAATGTCCTCTCAACGAGAGCACCAAAAGTTGATGTGAATATTGATAATAAAAATCACCACTCACAAAGATATAAACTAGTTCGGTTTTCTCTAAAACCAAGCACCAAGAAAAATGATCTAGGTCGAATAATTTTATGAATTGATTAAAGCAATGCACCCTCAATTCCTAAAACTATCCTCACAAGAGTCTAAAGCCTAAGAACCAACTCTTACAAAGTGTTTGAAAGTTTCACACACTCGAAAATATTCCTCACTTTCGGTTTTATTTGTTTTGTAGAAAACAAGCAAACTTAAACAATCAATGTTTATTGAATTCACTAATCTGAATTTTTACAAGCTAATGTTGAGATTATTTAAAGTCATAATCATCAACAAATCCTAACTAAACTAAGATAATTTTATACGCACAACATTAGGAAAATTCACCCTAATCTAGTGACTCATCAATGACTCACAAGATAAGAATGCCACATCATCACTGCATGTCATGCAACTTGCTAAAATATCCTAACAAACTCTATCTAATCTGAAAAATATCCTAACAAACTTATTCTTACCTTGCTAATCAAGATAATCAACAAATTACAACAAGAATTACACAAAAATCAGATTTACCCAAATCACCCAAAAAACGCCAAAATTGACGCAAGAACAAACCGTCCAAATTTGCGCTATTTTGTGACTTTTTCTTCAAATCTTCAAGAAAACTTGAAGATTCAATCTTTTAATCAAGAAACTTTCAAGAAGTCATTCTTCATGTGTATAAGGCTGTAAATGATGATTAAGACACTTTAAGAATAAAAAGAATCAATGCCAAAAATGAGAAAACCCTATCAAGTGAAGTGAGAAAAACTCATAGGCAAAACCATCTTATTCCCCTAATTCCACCATTCTTTCCTTTGCTTCAATGATCAAGTATTTTCGTGTGTCACCATACACACCCATGATGATGTCTTTGAAGATCCCAAAAGTCTTGAATCTGCATAAGCTATTATTTCCCCCATACTTGCATCATTCTTAGAAGCCATCAACAAACCTTCGAAGTTATCATCTTGTTTCGTATCACCTTACTATGATGATGTGAATTTGAGGGAAAATTATTTTCAACTAGGGGAGAACAATGTGAATTTGGGTACTAGTGAGATATCCTATATTGAACCAATAGTGGATGAGCCAATTAACCTTATACTGAATCCTATTGGGTTTGATAAAGATAAATCACAGGTATGGGTGACCGTGGTGAAGATTGATGACACTGTACATGATAGTGATGGCTTCTTATGCCAACACCATTAGTCACTTATACATTGCACTGGTGGAGTAAGATGTTAATTTTAATATGCTGATCTGTCATTTAAATATGTCTGATTAGGTATTGGATTAAGCACTTTACAAGATGGATACGGATGGTGGTTCACTAGTGGAAAAACCCACTTCTGCTCCAGTCAGTACCCCCTTTTTGCTTTGATTTTCGACCGGAGTAACTGTAGTAGAAGCAACAAGTCTAGAGACTTATTGCTCCGGTCATGACCGGAGCAAAAGGTATGACTTTTTGCTCCGGTTGTTTAAATGACCGGAGCAAAAGTTATATTTCCGACCAAAAAAATTAACTTTTTGCTCCGGTTCTTTTCCACCAATAAAATAGACTTTTTGCTCCAGCTCTTCAAATGACATTTAATGCTTTGATTTGATAATCTTTAAAATAGCCGATAGCTTTTTTAGAATTTTTTTTGCTTTAAGGTTAACGCCTACACAATGCCAATGTCAAATTAGCTTCTGTTTTCATTTTCAAACTAATAGTCAAATTTGATTTAGCATCATTGTTTAGAAATTGAGCTGAAAATATCATAATCATGCTTTAATATTATTTGAACTCATTGATTGAGTTATCAAATTGTTTAATAAAATTGTTGATTGAACAGTTTGAAGTCACCAATGCTATGGGAATTCAAATGTTAATTGTTTTCAAGCATACTAAGGCTTCTTTTCAAGCATTTCGTAAATGTGTTTGTTGTTCTTGTTGTTGTACCTATGCCAGGTTAATTCAATTGTTACTGTTGTTTGTTCTTGTTAATGTGCCTATGTCAGGTTCATTTATGTTGTTGTTTGTTGTTCTTGTGCATATTGTGGAGTTTAAATGGAGATGAAGATGGAATATATTGTGATATAATAGCAGGTGGAGCAGAAGAATGAAATTGTGGAAGTACGTAATTGAGTTGTTTGATTGGTGGTATTGTTTAATTTTAAAAATATGAATAGTTTATGCTAGCGCATATACTATTTATTGTGCTGAATTTTGGTTTGCTCCATTCTAAAGTGACTTTTAGATCTTTTTACCTAGCCATCATATACTAATTGTATTAAATTTTGTAAATATTGTTGGTGTGAATTGGTATATTGTGAGACAGTTTTGTTTTTTGAATATGATAGTTTGATTGGTTTCTAAACGTTGATGATTAGTTTGAATCGGTTGCTTTTTGCACTCATTACTTAGTCATCCCTATTGAGCACATTATTCTGCTTGGTTTAGGAATGACCGACTATATCATATCACTATATTGCTTTTCTACATAATCTATATAATTTGGTGTGGTCGTTTGAGGTTGAACTTACCAACATATCGAGTATTAGTGTACTTTTTATGACCACAAATTAAGTCAATGATTCTAATCGTGTGTATGCTTGTTTATGCTTGTCAAAATTGATTTTATATTAGCGTTGCTTTTCTATTTATTCAGTTAAAAGTGATTTGGCTTTACAATATGTTTGAATGATTGAGAAAGTGAATGAAAAAAATGAATGAGAGGTTGTAAGAGTAAATGAATCTATGAATAAAGTGGATGAATTTGGAATAAATTAGGACGTGAATAAATTTTATAAATGAATCAGAGGTTTTGATTTGTCTTTTTTCTCTTTAGGTGCTAATATGAAGACAAATGAGGAAGTGGCACCGTGGCAATCAAGCTTGTGACTTTTGCTTCTTTATTTTTGATTTTTTGGGTGAATTTGATTGTTTGTTTGATTTTAGTTGTAGTTTCTTTTAATGCTTTGATTGATGTAAAGAAGATATTGTTGCAAATAATTTTTTGATGGAAAGTTCTGTTCGTTTGGTTGTATTGGTGAAGCTATTTTCTGTGCGGAAAGTTGTGTAGCTTTTGTTGTGGAACTAAACATTGCGATCTTGTAGTGTCATGTATCCGATATTGTCGTAAAAATGCTTCTTTCAGTTATACGACATTTCCTTGCACTCAAATTTTTGTGTCTTACTGCAGTTTGTCACGTGCTGACTGTTTGGCTCTCGCAAAGCTAGTCAACCCCGTGCGCCACTTGCTCACAGTCCGTCGCGAGACAAGTCAGGCTTCCCTTTTGACACACTCTTGGTGCCCACGTAGCTCACTCCGCGAGCTAATGATCCCACTTAGCAAGACACGTCCCTTGTGTCTAGCTCCCAAGTATTCGTCCCAGACGAATGAATTAGGACGTTGGACAAGTCCCGTTAGCCCTTGACACTCAAACCCCCAAGTAGCACACCCCTTGTGCTCAAGTTATCCCCACACACTCACCCTCTCTAAGTTATGTGGAAGATGGTTGTTTGAAGTAACACAATGAAACACACAAGTGGTAGAGGGAATTAGTCTTGTATTAAGCTCACTAAGAAATGCTACACTTGCTTTACAATGTGAATATTGTGCTCTCTAAGTTGTTATGTACAAATGCCTCTAGGTGCCTATTTATAGGCAACCATCTTACAACTCCTCTAAATCTAGAAAGCTCCTAACCTCCTCAAATGGAGGGTTCTAGACACTTACTTCCTAGACCCTTCTAGAAATACATACTCCTATGTACACACAAGAATTACCTAGATCATTCTACTATGTACATGAATACCCATGAGTATCCTAGATATGTCTAACCCAGAACACTCCACACACCCTAGAGAACTCTAGAGACATCCCTCTAGAATCCTCATGACAACACTAGGCTATACTAGAACACTCTAGAGTTACTCACTCTAGAATATTCTAGCACCATGCTCTATATTGTTCCCTTCGGACACCCCGGACAACTCTAGACCTTTCAACAGGTTCTAGAGCCTTCCATACTCTTCCAACATAGTAGACAACCTCTATGCCAAATTTGAGCCCATTCGGAGAAGTATAGCATTGTCGCCCAAAAAGTACTGCTCATGTGCATACCCAGTATCACCTTGCAACACCAACTTTTCCTCCTACTATAATGGGAGGGTGCTGCCTGGCAGCCCACAAGCAGCTCCCCTTGGGGCTCCTTTTGCCCTTGTATAAGGACTGTGGGAGGGAAAATAGGCGGTCCGTGACATTTTCCCCCACCCAATCCCTTGACGCCCTCGTCAAGGCAGTACCACGTCCCTTGTGCTCTGTGCCTTGACTCGATTGCTTGCCCTGTTGTGTGACGTCCCAAGTCACTGATCTGTTGGTGTGTGGACTGTATGCCCACAACGTTGCCCTTTTTTATGCCCCTTACTTGGGCACCTCCAACACTTGTGTGGGTCATTTTCCCACATTTCAAACACCGTTGTGCCCCTTGACTTAGGACACACTCCTTATGTGGTCGGGCACCTTGCCCGGGCGACATGCCATTGCGCACCCAATTCCGTTGAGCACGCACACTTGTGCAAGCTCCTTGCTTGCACACAAATATTGCTTCATGCCCCATCCCTTGGTCATGAGCAACTCTGTTGGTCCCTTTATGGACCATGTCATGGTGCCTTGCTCTTGGCTTTCCCATAACTTGCTCCCCTTGAGCACTTAGTTGACGCTGAGGCCTAAGCGCCCATGTAGCACGCATTGATGAGATCTTTGGGCAATCCTCCTTTGTCCCAGTGGTCCTCAATACATGCTGAACCCCATTGTGCGTAATAGTCATCGTGCCATCACCAAACACCACTGGCCTCATTTTGTCTAGGAATTCCATTCCTAGCACCGCGGTCTCCGACTCCATGTCAACGACCAAGAAATCAACTTTGCCCTTCCACTTCCCCAAGCGGATACGGACACCCCATGCCCGACCATACACAGGTGCGGACTCATTGTTGATGGCCTTCCACTCACCATCAACATTAGTGAATTTGACGCCCAGGTCCTTGGCCTCCTTCAATGCCAAGAAGTTGTGTGACGCCCCTGTGTCCACAAGCAGCCTGGTCCCAACGCCATTCACCTCCCCATTGACAGCTATCAAGCCCCCTTGCTTGACGCTTGTCCCATGAATTGTCGGGATTGCCTGTCTCGTTGGCTCCTCATCCACGACACAAGAGTTGAGAAGTCTCATATTAGCAAGCGTGGCATGCTCCTCCATGTGCATTGCCCCACACCTCATTTCTTCTTGAGGCGACTCCTCATCCAAGCTTGCAATAAGGGCACTCAACCTTTGCTTCGTTGGGCACTCCCTTGCCCAATGTGGCCCTCCACAGAAGAAGCATCCCCGTCGGTTGGTCTTTGAAGATGACTTGGACTCTTCCTTTCCTTTGTCGCTCTTCTCGGACTTGTTGCCCCCATTGGGTCCCTTGCTTGGCTCAGTGGGCTCATCTCCCCCACCTTTCTCCTTGTTACCACCACGCCCTGTATCCTTCTTAGAGTCCTTGTAATCATACAATGACTCGGCATAAGCGATGGCATCGGCAAGTGTTTGCGGATTCCTTCTCTTTACCTCTTGCTCGGCCCATCGTTGTAGTCCCCCGATGAAATAGATGAGTTGGGTCTTCTCAGTCAGATCCTCACTGACCTCCAGTACGAGCGACGTGAACTGCTTGATATACTCCTTAATCGAGCTGGTGTGCCTCAGATCACGTAGCTGCCTCATGGAGACCTCTTTGGCATTCTCCGGATAAAATTGCCTCTTGAAGTCCCTCTTGAACTCATCCCATGTCCCAATGGAACAAGTTCCGTTCTTGACATCCAACTCACGTCTCCTCCACCATAAGGCTGCATCATCCCCTAGATACATGGTGGCGGTATTGATTTTGGGTGCATCATCATCCAGATGCAGTGCTTCAAAGTACCGCTCAACGCCCCATAGGAAGTTATCGATCTCCCTCGCGTCTCTTGCCCCATAGTACTTTGATGGCTCGGGGACCTTCATCCTTGGTCCCTCTCGATAATTTGTGGCCCCATTGACCACTGCCTTCTTGCAAAGAGCGAGCTCCTCCTTCAAGGCTTGATTCTCTTGCTTAACCGCATCGAGCTCCTCTCGCAATTTTGCCATCAAGCTTTCCATCTTCTCCATTGCTTGTCCCACAAGCGCATTAGCTTCGGCGGAACGCTCCATGGCAACATCTTCGATCCTTGAGTCTATTGTGTCGAGCTTTTCTTTGAGCATCTCCATGCTCTCTGTTAGCCCTTCCAATCTTGCACCATCATCGTACGAGTCCGCAACAACTAGCTCCATCTTGGCTACTCGTTGCTCCAACTCTTGGACCGTTGTCTTCTTCTTTTTGTTAGCCCCCACGTCGGTCTCCTCCCTAGTGGCTTGGCTCACTACTGGATTTTTGTCGCTGGCCATACCTCCTCTTGATGACAGCAACAACACTTGTTAGTACGTCAACCTCCCACGTACTTGGGTAGCAACGTTCCCTTAGTTGCTCAAGACTTGGACACCTAACGTCCTACACCTCCAAGTTGGCCCTTCTTTGCCGAACCAGGCTCTGATACCACTTGTCACGTGCTGACTGTTTGGCTCTCGCAAAGCTAGTCAACCCCGTGCGCCACTTGCTCACAGTCCGTCGCGAGACAAGTCAGGCTTCCCTTTTGACACACTCTTGGTGCCCACGTAGCTCACTCCGCGAGCTAATGATCCCACTTAGCAAGACACGTCCCTTGTGTCTAGCTCCCAAGTATTCGTCCCAGACGAATGAATTAGGGCGTTGGACAAGTCCCGTTAGCCCTTGACACTCAAACCCCCAAGTAGCACACCCCTTGTGCTCAAGTTATCCCCACACACTCACCCTCTCTAAGTTATGTGGAAGATGGTTGTTTGAAGTAACACAATGAAACACACAAGTGGTAGAGGGAATTAGTCTTGTATTAAGCTCACTAAGAAATGCTACACTTGCTTTACAATGTGAATATTGTGCTCTCTAAGTTGTTATGTACAAATGCCTCTAGGTGCCTATTTATAGGCAACCATCTTACAACTCCTCTAAATCTAGAAAGCTCCTAACCTCCTCAAATGGAGGGTTCTAGACACTTACTTCCTAGACCCTTCTAGAAATACATACTCCTATGTACACACAAGAATTACCTAGATCATTCTACTATGTACATGAATACCCATGAGTATCCTAGATATGTCTAACCCAGAACACTCCACACACCCTAGAGAACTCTAGAGACATCCCTCTAGAATCCTCATGACAACACTAGGCTATACTAGAACACTCTAGAGTTACTCACTCTAGAATATTCTAGCACCATGCTCTATATTGTTCCGGAACCTTCCGGAACACCCCGGACAACTCTAGACCTTTCAACGAGGTTCTAGAGCATTCCATACTCTTCCAACATAGTAGACAGACTCTATGCCAAATTTGAGCCCATTCGGAGAAGTATTGCATTGTCGCCCAAAAAGTACTGCTCATGTGCATACCCAGTATCACCTTGCAGCACCAACTTTTCCTTAGAACTGCCTACTATAATGGGAGGGTGCTGCCTGGCAGCCCACAAGCAGCTCCCCTTGGGGCTCCTTTTGCCCTTGTATAAGGACTGTGGGAGGGAAAATAGGCGGTCCGTAACAAGTTGCTCTTATGCAGAAGCATATGATAAAATGCAGAATGAGTTTGTAAAAGCAAAAAGGAGTTAAAGTCTTGCCGAGATCTTTACATCAAAGGACGTTAATTCAATTGTATGTACTTGTTTTCATACCTCTTGTAACACCCTGGAATTTCCTAACTTCTGCTTTAGATTTTTCGGAAAACATTTTATAAATAATAAAGAAATACAATTTTTAAAGCTCCTAAATAACGAGGAAAAACCAAAGCATTACCGGTACCGTGATAATGGCTAAGGCATTTATCAAAGTACTACGGCGGAAGTCTTTAAAACCAAACCAATTTTAAAACTTGAACTCAAATACAATCTCAAAACTAAAATCAAACCAACAACTGAAACAAAATCAACTTATTACTTTATAACACTTCGGAATCATATTAATGGCCCTTCAAAACCAAAACTTAAACTTCGAAAATAAAACAACATCCAATAATAGTTAGACAACTCCATCAATAATTTAAGAAACTACGAAGTCTACACAACAAGCACTCTCAGTCCAGCTCAGCATGAATGACTTATGCCCGGCCACTTGTACCTGTAGCTTTTCTTATTCTAGACAACTACTCGCAAACAAGTGGGTCATCATAGGGCGAAGTCCAAGACAAAGCCATGCACACAAAACAAACAGTCTGCAAAGTTGAGTACATAACTACTGAAGACTATGCAACAAGACTAAGATAAAATAAAATAAAAACATACATACATCTTACCGTTGACAACTCTTCACCTGCGCATAGACTCAACTTAAACTAATTAATTATTATATTTAAACTTTGGATTTCACATTGAACGGGTTTCCTTTCCTTTAAAATCTCCCTATTGGCACCAACTTGGGAGCAACTCCAAGAAGGTATTACCTATGTCACATAAAGTGACGGAATTTCAACGCATTAAAAATATAAAAGAGTACAACGTCTTGTACTCCAATTAGAAGTCATAGATCTCTGTTCCATACGACTCCCCCCATTGTTGATACTCAAGGTATATATGTTCCAAGAGTTTTGGTGAGAATTCTCTTACACTATACGTGATTAGCTGGTTTAACAATGTTATGAGTCACATATAATATCACATAAAATCATGCATAGAAACAAACAAAATCATATTAATTATCTTCAATTTAAAGTGATTCTAAAAAGTTCTTATTTGTGTCCTTTAATTACACTAAACCTCCTTTACCAGACATTAACTGTGAGTGGATAACAATTTACTTTCTCCTTGACCAAACATTAAACTATGAGTGGCAACATGTATAAAAATAACTGTTCATTAACATCTATTGATCATGTGAATAAAAAATTCACAAACTACCTTTCTTGTTGATTAAGTATCTAATCAACTTAAATAACTTCTTTTCTTCTTCAATAAGCTGTTGGCCAATTTTAAATTGATCATAACATTCCAATTTAATCTTGAATAATTTATATTATTATAAATGTGGAATGTCAAACCAATATAAACTCACAATCCAATCAAGCAACAACAACGAATCATAAGATCAACCAAGCATGAGTTCTAATTTCTATGTTGTCTTTAGTACTTACGTACCTTGTGTTGTAGTGGTGATCCGCCACAACTTCTAAAAGTCAACTAGTTTAAAGTTTCCTACATAGAGAAAACCGAAACTAAATTAAAATCTTGTTGACTAAGTTCTACGACAACTCTAAACTAACTTTCTACATTGGAAACTTATCCAAAACATTCCCTATATGGTTTCTATCCAATTCCATACTTTGTTTTAATTTTTCTATTGCAAAATACTTGATTTTCGGTAATTTTCCGAAAATGACAGCTTTGTAAACTTCTTTAAAACACTCTTAAACCTTTCTAAATATCATATTTTGATCATAAAACACTATAGTCATGTCCTAAGATCAGTATACAATACTTAGATGCATTAAAAACAATTATAACTTACTATGTTACATGTTACTATTTTTATTGGGCATAAATATGTGTTAATAAAAACTTACAGGTTTATTTATTACATAGAGAAAACCGAAATTAAATTAAAATCTTGTTGACTAAGTTCTACGACAACTCTAAACTAACTTTCTACATTGGAAACTTAACCAAAACATTCCCTATATGGTTTCTATCCAATTACATACTCTATTTTAATTTTTCTTTTGCAAAATACTTGATTTTAGGTAATTTTCCGAAAATGGCAGCTTTGTAAACTTCTTTAAAAACACTCTGAAACCTTTCTAAATATCATATTTTGATCATAAAACACTATAGTCATGTCCTAAGATCAATATATAATACTTACATGCATTAAAAACAATTATAACTTACTATGTTACATATTACTGTTTTTATTGGGCATAAATATGTGTTAATAAAAAATTACAGCTTTATTTATTCATCTAAAACTCATTAAAAACTCATAAAAGCATCATAATTTCATCATAAAATTCTTTTACAATCCACTAACAACATCATGAATCAAATCTATGCTTTAGAATAATTTTTCATAAAACAAAACATGTTCATAATATTTATTCTATTGATTTTGATGATTACAAAATTTAGACAGCAATATAATTTATGTTTAAAGCCTTTGAAAATCAATCTAAATTTCATAAAATCATCATAAATAGACCCAACAAGTCATGATCATAATATTGAAGTTTAAATCATTAAAATCCATAAAATCAAGAATGTCATAGTTTTATAAACCCCAATTTAAAATTTCATTATCAAAAAATAAATTCATGCTTTAAACCAAATCATAACTTCATTTAAACATAATTAAAACTATAGAAACATGATTTAATCATAAATATAAACATGAATTTACAAGATTGAATCAAAAAGAAAAAAGAGAAGAATTTTTTTAAAAGGGATTCGAAAATACCAAAATAGTGGAGGAAGAGGTGGCACACGATGGTGGCCGGCGGCCCGGGTTTTTTTTTTTTTTTTTTTTTCTGANGGTTTTTTTTTTTTTTTTTTTTTTTCTGAAAATTCGTCCACCAACTTATTTTTTTTTTGTTCGAAAATTTTTTTCTCGCTTTCTCTCTCTAAATTTTGGAATCCTAAATCCTAAAGTTGCAATTTTAATATGAAAATTGGCGTTTTAAGAGGTATTTATACGTCCTAAAGTAGGATTTGGTGCAATTCTATAAAAACCCTTAATGCTTCAAATTAATTTTATGCCCTTGTTTTAAAAACAATTTAGGAAATTCTAAAAATTCTATTTTTAGAAACTTTTCAAAATATTATATAAAACATAAAATACTATTTATAAACACAAAATAATTAATTTAATTAGAATTTATTTAAATTTCCTTTGTTTAATATTCTTATTGAATATAATTTCTCAATAAAAATATTAAAACATACGTATAAAACACGAAAATAACTCCTTTAAATACGTGAAAATATGGGGTATTACAATCTACCCCCCTTAAAAAAAGTTTCGTCTCGAAACTTTATGTAAATTATTGTATGAAATTTGAATAGAGACACATTTACTTCAAGCTTTTTATTACGACACTATGTTGTTGTAGACTTTAGACATTTAACTCAACCTTTGCTTGACAAACTTTTAGTGAACAGACATAAAACGTTACTTAAAAGACGTAAAACTCGTAAAAACTCGCAAAATTGAGGGTTAAAACGCGCGAAATTAGATCACACTCTACCCCCCTTAAGAATCGAGTTACATCCCCGTAACTCCACCTACTAAGCTAAAATAACTCTGGATACTTTTCTCTCATCATAACCTCGGCCTCCCAAGTAGCTTCTTCGGTTTCTTGGTTAGACCACAACACCTTCACTATTTTGACACTTTTCCTACGAGTATCCCAGACCTTACTATCAAGGATCTTAATTGGCCTCTCTTCATAGGCCAAACTTTGGTCTAACTCCATTGTTTCAGGCTGTAACAATAATTCTCTTGGTTCTACTTTACTTAACGCTTCATTTCCTAAAAGAACTGACTCATTTATTACTTCATTCTAATAAGAATTCTTATTAATTAATTCCTCCTAATATTTCCTTACAGCTCACTGCCACTTATTCACAAAAATAAACAGTAATCTAAAATGTCCAACAAACTAAACATAAACAATGCTAAACAATATTATCTAACTCATATCTATAACAAAACTTCTAAACATTAACATTATCCTTTTTGTCCTTCGACATTACATATTTCTTAGGCATAAACTCGGAATCATCCTTTACATCATCCTCCATATCCTCCTCCGTATCTTCATCCATATCCTCCTCAGGGTCAAGCTCCTCTTCATCCTCAGAATCAGATACTAAATCTACATACGACGGGATTACTGGATTTGGATTTTCGATCTGATAGCACGAGCTATCCCTCGATTTATAACTTCGTGAACTAGAAGTAGTTTCCATCACAACCATCTCATCACCTTTCTGATCACTTAGGCTTGGTGTGGGTGGGGTCTCCACTTGCATTCGACTCCTGGAACTCCTTCTCCTTCCTTGCAATATAACCCTCCAAATACCTCCAATCGCAACCCCATTGACCCACTGCATCATTATATTTGGTGTAATTTGGAAGTCTTCCAGCAAATGAAAGTCAGTGGACATCGCCTTAATCTCCAGGTACGGGGGACGGTTTGGCAAACAACTAACAATCAGGGTAGACACATGGTTAGGTTGGTTTCGCTGCGGTAACTTCAACACCGTACTCATGTACCAACAATAAAATCGTATCTTACAGACATATTGGGGTGGACTCTCATAGTCCTTCTTTTCCAACGTCCCCATCTGAGTATCCTTATCAGGCATGTTATCCACCATCATGCACAACACTTAAGACTAATGGACCATCCTTCCCACAAGAAACCAAACTAACAGTTCTACAACAAAAGGTCCGGTGGCTAACATATAATTTCTTTTACACATAGGTACTCACATAAGCAACATCTCAAAACATGTACTTAAATGCATGAAAGAACAGAAAAAAGTCTATCCTACAAGCCCAAACTTCCTACCCAATCTCACCACATGATATTAAAGAAATAACACAATACATACCTGCACAAGTAATTAATTTAAAAAAAAATTTATTTTTCAAATATCTCTGTTTTCAAAAATTACTATTTTTAGAAAAATTTCCATTTGCAATAAATTTCCAAAATAATAATTTTCTCTTTCCCAAAATAAAGCTTAGGGTTTCCCAAAATAAATATTGTTTTTTATTTTGAAAACTAAGCTATGATACCACTTTGTAACACCCTGGAATTTTCTAACTTTTGCTCTAGGTTTACCGAAAAACATTTTATAAATGATAAAGAAATACAATTATTAAGACTCCTAAATGACGAGGAAAAGCCAAAGCATTACCGCCACCGTGATAACAGCTATGGCATTTATCAAAGTACTACAGCGGAAGTCCTTAATACCAAAAACTTGAACTCAAAAACAATCACAAAACTAAAATCAAACCAACAACCAAAAGAAAATCAACTTAAAACTTTGTTACACATCGGAACCATATTACTGGTCCTTCAATACCAAAACCTAAACTTTGAAAATAAAACATCCAATGATAGTTAGATAACTCCATAAATAATTTAAGAAACTACGAAGTCTACATAGCAAGCACTCTCAGTCCAGCCCCGCATGAATGACTTATGCCCACTTGTAAATGTAGCTTTTCTTATTATTGATTGTGTTATTTTGTGCCAAGACGTTAAGTTTGAAGAACTCAATCATGTTTTAGCTTTTTTTTTTTGAAGTACACTTGTTTTTTGATATCTTAGTCATATCACATTCAATGCAAAGAAATGACTGCTTTTCCATGGGAATAGTCTGTAATGTTTGTAACTGCTTGAATTATTAATTAAAATAAGGCACAATGGAGTATTACTTTGTCTTTTCAGTATTTTTTTGGCCATTTGTTGGTCGTCCTATCTCATTTTCACCATGTAATTAATGATTTGCTTGCTATTGCTCGGATTGGTCTTGCTGTTTTGAGCTGCTCACTGTTGTCGTTGCTGCTATTGTTGCTGTAATTAGGTGGTTCTGGTGGTGCTGCTATTGTGTTAGTTGGTTTTTGTGCTCGTTGGTTACTTAGTTGCTGTTTTTTTTGGTTAGTTGTGAATTTGTAATTGATATCGGCCAAATTAGCGCAGTAATTTTTTTTATATTGAAATAATTTGTATTATAGTAACAATTTGTATTATTGTAATAATTTAGTACAATTAATGTTATTGATATTTTAATTATTTGTTGGTGTTATTATTGAAAGCTAAATTTTACTTTTTTTAAAAAAACAAAATTAATATTAGTATCGTTTTCAAGGAAAAACGATACTAATAGCTTTTTTTTTAATACCAAAACACCTCTATTAGTATTGTTTGTCTGGAAAAACGACACTAATAGGTCAGCTATTCATATTGTTTTTTTGAAAAAAAACAATACTAATAGGTTCTATTACTATTGTTTTTCACAAATGACACTTATAGAATTTCTTATTTGTCCCGCCTCCAATTGTATCGTGTGTAAAACGATACAAATAGGTAAAAAAAACGATACTAATATGCTATTTTTCTACTAGTGAATGATTGGACCAGGAACCACTCCTGAAGATTGTGATGTGGGCACAACTTCAATAGATCCTTGAACCATTCCCATGCTTCATACAATGTCTCATCCGTCTCCTGGTTGAAATTTGTGATCTTGCTTTGAAGGGTTGCAGTTCGCTCTAGAGGGTAGTACTTCCTTTCAAATGTAAGAGCTAATTCTTCGCAACTGTTAATATTGTCCATATTGATACTATTTAGTACGAGCTTTGTCCTCTAATGAGAATGAGAACATCATCCTTCTAATGTAATACTGAGAAACCGCATGTTGCTTGATCGTACCACAATACTAGAGGAAATTATTCAAATGCAAAGTCGGATCGTCCATCAACGTTCTTGCAAACTGATTCCTTTCCAACATATTTACCAAAGCTGGCTTGAATTAAAAATTTCGAGCTTCAGTATTAGGAAACCGATAATCACCTCCTATTGTTGCAAAACTGGGTTGAGAATAATCCTTTAATGATCGTGCTTGCGACGACGGCGATGGTGGCAACTGTACATCATGTTGTGGTATATTATTCTCGTTGAACTAAGATTCAACCATCTCTTCCTTATCAAAAATATCCAAATCAGCAAAAAGTTATGATAGATCAGATTATTACTCTCCGCCATTTCCACTTCCTTCTACGACTCCGCTTATGCAATAACCGTTCTTTTTCAGGATTAATCCAAACCGGCATATGAACCTAGTACTTGTACAAACACAGAAACTACAGATAATCGTAAAAATTGTCTCAAAGAACAATTAGTTCCTTGGGACGAAAAAGAAAATAATTAAAAAAAAACTAAATAACCCGATTAGTAGAAAATAAACAATTGCCTCCCAGCAACGTCGCCAAAATTTGAAAGGGACAGTTGAATACCTATAAAAAATAACCTACAACTCTAAATAATGTAGATAGGGTAGTAGAGATTCTCTGGGAAGCAACGAAATTCTACTAATTCTAAAAAGTTATTGCACTATAAATGACCTTTTAATTGGTTTCTAGATAAGCACTAATGACTACTAAACAAGAAATCAAGCACGAAAATATATCAATAACTAAACCTAGGACATTGGTTCACCAAGAATCAATTGAACAATGAACTAACTAGCAATTAACTTATAGATTTATGAGTTCCTAAATTAGGGCTCACTAATTCTCTCGAAACTAGACTCTTTCAAAACTCCTCTACTGGCTCTCGCTCACTTAGACTCATTTTGCCTATTATCCCTGTGATCTAATTGTGGTAATCTTACCTCTCGGCATCGATTTCGACAATATCAAACTAACAATCAAACCTGGCCAGAATTTAATTAAAAGCAACATAAACTAATAAAAGGAATTCAAAAATAACATGAATCGCATTAATTACTCATAAATCAAAACAATGAAACTAATCCATGGATCCCCTAGCCGGCTAGCCCTAGAAACTAAATTACTCACACATAGTTAAAACTATAGAAAACAAATTGATATTAAAAACTAAAACTAAAAACTTGATTAAATTGAATTACCTAATTAACATAAACGATATAATCGAAGAACATAAACTCTAGGGCATAAAAAAGATCTAAGAATAATTAACTAAAACTAAACTAATACTAACAATTATAAACTAAAAACATAAATAAAATAAAACAAAGAAAGGAATTGAATAAAACCTTGAATGATGATTGTATTGAACAAATGATTGAGTTGAAAAAAAATAACCTCTTGAGAGAAAAACTAAATGAAAACCTAGGCTCTAATAAAAATGTAAGATAGAAGTAAAGTGAAGTCTGAAAAGCCTAAAAACATTAGCTAATTATACTAAAGCTTCAAATCCCGGGCTAAAAAGGAGAAAAGCCCATCCGGAGGAACCATACGACTAACCGAGCGAAATCTGCCCGATCGAGCTCACGTTATGAGTGAAATCGGCTTTGGAAACAATGCGCCCGATTGACCCGGGATAATTATGCCCGATCGGGCACGATTAGTGTTTTCTCCCTAGAAGCATCAAAATTTCTAAGTAAATTCTGCCTGAGTGCCCGGGCGGAATCTCTTTCTCACCATAATCAGAATAACTTAACTTCTATCATATCCAGGCTATATCATAGCTCCCTGAATACTTCATTACTAATCCATGGCTCCTCATATCTAGTTATAGCTCATAAAATCGCCTCGGAATCAATGTAAAAACACCGACACCCTACAAAATTTTACTAAAAGCATAAACAACTCCATACAGCCAAATATTAGCCAAAATAGCTCCCAAGAGGCAAGGTTAGAGTCAAAATAAACCGGGAAAGGGGTAATATACATGAATAATATACACTTACAATACTCCCCCAAGCCAAACCCTTGCTTGTCCTCAAGCAAACGAACCAAACCGAACAATGACACTTCACTCCTTTTACTTTATAAAGCACAACCAACTCAGGCAATTCCGAGCATGCAAGCTCCTATACCAACATATCAAAATCCCCTCATCGCCATCTACTTAAACGAAAATCATAGAGCCAACCTTGCAAGAAAAAGATATCTATGGCTACTGCCTCAAAAGATGTCACACCGCACATTAATGTTGAGCATAAAAACAATGTAACTCACTCTTACCTCCCAACAAAAATCAACATGTAATGCAATGCAAAAATTGTTTAGATGTAGTTTTGAGAAACCCAACCCCACATCTCACACCTCATACGCGTGTTTAAAGGGTATTCACTCAAACTAATGTAAAAGTCGACTCGAAATGCAAGTAATACTCTCTAGCCTTGGAAATTGACTCACTTCACAAGAACTAAAAACATGCACATGTTGATCAAAAAGGTCTTTATCAAGCTTGTAATGAGGTTAGGGTGATGGTAGGATAAATTTGGGATAATGTGGTGGAAAATGTGGGCTATATGCATATGAAATTGAAGAATATCAACAACAACTCCAACATCAAACCAATTCTTTTGAAATTCACGTCACACTTTAAAACTTATAAATCAACAACACCAATATCCACATGCTTACTTTCTTTTTTTCACTTCTTTTGATTTCAACATTTTTTCAATTTTTTTTCATTTTCATTATTATTTTTCTTCCTTTTTCAACTTTCAAAATTTTCAAAAGCTTAGGCTCACAACTCTTAATGACATGTCTTTAGTAAAATAACATAACATAGAAAAGATCATCATACATGCATAACTGGACTAAATATCAGATAATAACTTAGACATTGGTATGCAGAGCCTTATTGTGAAACCTATCATTGAACTTTAAATATTTATTCCAACATTTTCTTTTCCAACATCCTGCAAAACCTTCCATCAAATGCACAACAGCAACATGTCCAAAATCTCCCCCAAGCCAAGGTTGGGCATATATAAAGTAATGAAGCACGACCAAAAAGGGTAGTAATGTGATTAAAATGCAAATGAAAGGTAAAAATGTAATACCCCATATATTCACGTATTTTAAGGAATTATTTTCGTATTTTATACGTAGGTTTTTCATATTTTTACTGAGAAGTTATATTCATTAAGAATATTAAACGAAAGAAATTAAATAAATTTTAATCAAAATAATTATTTTGTGTTTATAAATAATATTTTATGTTTTATTAAATATTTTAAAAAGTTTCTAAAAGTAGGATTTTTAGAGTTTCCTTAATTATTTAAAAACAAAGGCATAAAAGTAATTTCAAGCATTAAGGGTATTTTTAAAATTGCACCAAATTCTATTTTGGGGCATATAAATACCCCTTAAAACCCAAATTTTCAGATTTATTTTGCAACTCGATGATTTAGGATTTCAAAAATTTAGAGAGAGAAAGAGAGGAAAAAAAAGGGGTTCGAATTTCCGAAGGAAAAAAAATTGTTGCTTTGCCGGAGCCCTGCCTGCCGCCTGCGTCGCCGCCGCTGCAGCCTCGCCGGCCACCCTTCTCTCCCCTTTGGTATTTTCAGAACTTTATAAAAAAACAAATTCTTTCTTCGTTTCTTTTGATTCAACCTTGCAAATTCATGTATATAATTATGAGTAATCACGTTTTTATAAGTTTCAATCATATTATTATGAAGTTATGATTTATTTTAAAGCATGAATTTATTTGTTGTTCATGAAATTTTCGATTAGGGTTTATAAAAAAGTTAAATTCTTGATTTTATGTGTTTTAATGAATTAAACATCAATATTATGATCATGAATTGTTGTTGGGTGAATTTATGATGATTTTATGGAGTTTAGATTGTTTTTTAAAGGCTTTAAACATAAATTATATTGCTGTCTAGATTTTGTAATCATGAAAATCATTAGAATAAATATTATGAACATGCAGTGGTATATGAAAAATTAGCCTAATTATAGATTTGTTTCATAATGATGTTAGTGGATTATTGTAAAAGAGTTTTATGATGAATTGATGATGTTTTTATGAGTTTTTAATGAGTTGTAGATGAATAAACAAAGCTGTAAATTTTTATTAACACTTAGGCCCTGTTCTCGTCAACTTATTTTTGTTGATCTGAACTTATTTTTGCTGAACTAAACTTATTTTTACTTATCTGAACTTATTTTTGCTGAACTCAGCTTATTTTTGATGAACTAAGTATTGTTTAAGGATTGAAGTTGATTTTTGCTTAACTGGACTTATTTTTACTGAATTGAACTTATTTTTGCTAAGATGAACTTATTTTTGCTGAAAATTAGTAAAATTAAGACGAGGAGAACATGACCTTAGTTATGCGCCATAAAAATAGTAACATATAATATAGTAAGTTATGATTAGTTTTAATGCATCTAAGTATTGTATATTGACCTTAGGACATGACTATAGTGTTTTATGATCAAAATACGATATTTAGAAAGGTTTAAAAGTGTTTTGAAGAAGGTTTGCAAAGCTGCCATTTTCGTAAAATTACCGAAAATCAAGTATTTTGCAATAGAAAAATTAAAGTAAAGTATGAAATTGAATAGTGACCATATAGGGAATGTTAAGAACAAGTTTCTAATGTAGGAAGTTAGTTTAGAGTTGTTGTAGAACTTAGTCAACAAGGTTTTAATTTAGTTTTGTTTTTCTCTATGTAGGAAACTTCATAATAGTCGACTTTTAGAAGTTGTGGCGGATCACCACTACAACACAAGGTACGTAAGTACTAACGACAAATATAGAAACTAGAATCCGGCCATGCTTGGTTGATCTTATATGTCTTGTTGTTGTGCTTGATGGGATTGTTAATTGACATGCATGACAGATTTTGATTGGAAGTATGATTTTATACTATTTTGACATTCCATATTTTAGCAATATAAATACTTCAAGATTAAATTGGAATGTTATAATTAGTTTAAAATTGGCCAATAGCTTATTGAAGAAGAAAGGAAGTTATTTAAGTTGGTTAGTTACTTAATCAACAATATAAGAAGGTTATGAATTTTTATTCACGTAATTAATAAAAGGTAATGAGCAATAATTTTTATACATGTTGCCACTCACAGTTTAATGTGTGGTAAAGGGAGTTTAGTTCAATTAAAGGACACATATCAGACTATTTTTAGAATCAATTTAATTCAAAGATAAATAATATGACTTTCTTGATTTTATGCATGTTTTTGTGTGATATTATATGCGAGTCATATTATTGTTAAACCGATAATAACGTAAAGTGTAAGAGGATTCGCACCAAAACTCTCGGAACGTATATACCTTGGGTATGAACAATGGGGGGAGTCATATGGAACAGAGATCTATGACTTCTAGTTGGAGTACAAGACGTTGTACTCTTTTATATTTTTAATGCGCTGGAATTCTTTCACTTTATGTGACATAGGTATTACCTTCTTGGAGTTGCCCCCATGTTGGTGCCCAATGAATGGAAACCTGGTCGTTGCGAAATCTAAAGTTTAAATATAATAATTATTTTATTTATGTTGAGTCTATGCACAGGTGAAGAGTTGTCAACGGTGAGATGCATGTATGCTTTCATTTCCATTTATGTTGTTCTTGTTGCATAGTCTATGCACAAGTGAAGAGTTTAAGTTTTGGTTTTTAAGGGCCATTAAAATGGTTCTGAAGTGTAATAAAGTTTTAAGTTGAATTTCTTTTGGTTATTGGTTAGATTTTAGTTTTGAGATTGTTTTTGAGTTCAAGTTTTAAATTCGTTTGGTTTTAAAGTCTTCTGTTGTAGTACTTTGATAAATGCCTTAGCCGTGATCACGGTGTCGGTAATGCCTTGGTTGTTCCTCGTTATTTAGGAGTTTTAATATTTATATTTCTTTAATATTTATAATATTTTTTTTGAAAAATCTAGAGAAGGAATTTAGGAAATCCCAGTGTGTTACAAGGTGGTTCCTAGAGCTTAGTTTTTGAAAAAAAAATAAATTTTATTTTGGGGGTACCCTAAGTTTTATTCTGGGAAAGAGGAATTTCTTTTTTTTGAAAGGTTTTGGAAATGAAATTTTTTTCTTCAAATTAGTAATTTCCGAAAATAAAATGTTTTGGAAAATAAATGTTTTAAAATTAATTACTTGTGCAGGTATGCAAGGAATTCAGGTATGTACTAACTGTTATTGCTTTAATATCATGTGGTGAGATTGGGTAGGAAGTTTGGGCATGTAGGATAGAATTTATTTCTGTTCTTTCATGCATTTGAAAGTTCATGTTTTGAGATGTTCCTTATGTGAGTAGCTATGTGTAAAAGAGAGTGTATGTTAGTCACCAGACCTTTTGTTGTAGAACTGTTAGCTTGGTTTTGTTGTGGGAAGGATGGTGCATTAGTCTTAAGTGTTGTGCAGGATGTTGGATAGCATGCCTAGCAAGGACACTCAAATGGGGACATTGGAAAAGAAGGACACTAAGAGTCCACCTCAGTATGTTTGCAAGATACGATTTTATTGTTGGTACATGAGTACGGTGTTGAAGCTACCGCAATGAGACCAACCTAATCATGTGTCGCCCTAATTGTTAGTTGTTTACCAAACCGTCCACCCTACCTGGATATTAAGGCGAAGTTCAGTTACTTTCACTTTGCTAGAGGACTTCTAAATTACACCAAATATAAAGATGTAGTTGGTCAATGGGGCTACGATTAGAGGTATCTGGAGGGTTATATTGCAAGGAGGGAGAAGGAGTTCCAGGAGTCGAATGCAAGTGAGGAGACCCTACCCAAACTAAGCCCAAGTAACCAGGAAGATGATGAGATGGTTGTGAAGGAAACTAGTTCTAGTTCACGGAGCAATGAATGAAAGGATAGCTCGTGTTATGAGATCGAGAATCCAAATCCAGTGATCACGGTGTATGTAGATTTCGTATCTGATTCTGAGGATGAAGAAGAGCTTGATCCTGAGGAGGATGTGAATGAAGATATGGAGGAGGATATGGAAGATGATGTGAAGGATGATCTTGAGATTATGCCTAAGAAATATGTAATGTCAAAGGACAAAAAGGATAATGTTAATGTTTAGGAGTTCTATTATAGATATAAGTTAGTTAATATTGTTTAGCATTGATAATGTTTAGAATGTTGGACAATTTAGATTGATGTTTATTTTTGTGAATAGGTGGTAGTGAGCCATAAGGAAATATTAGGAGGAATTAATCAATAAGAATTCTTATGGGAATGAAATAATCAATGAGTCAATTCTATTAGGAAATAAAGCCTCGAGTAAAATAGAACCAAGAGAATTATTTTTATTTCTTATATACTTTATTATTGTTTTAATGGTTGTGTAAACAATCAAAACTAAGTGAATTATTCTCTCTAAAATAATGAAAACTTCTTTTGTGAGACAAAATGAGAAAATGTTTTTATGTTGTTCTAACTAAGAGTTAAACATAATTTAATATAAAGGTCTTTTCCCTCTATAGGAGAAATAGAATGGCTGAACCTAACAACAATCAGCTGAATGAGCTAGTGAGGCAATTAGCTACTGTAGCAGACCAATTAGCTGCTAGAGGACATGAAAATGTTAATGACCCTGCTGGGGAACTTTTCAAGAAGATTTCACAAAGTAAGCCACCCACTTACCAAGGAGAGCACAATCCAACTATTCTAGAGGGATTGTTGAGAAAGTTTAATAAGTTGTTTGGAGCAGTTTAATGTGCAGAGGAGCTTAAGGTGAACCATGCAATTTACTATTTGAGAGGAGAAGCTGACCTTTGTTCGTCACAAAATGAAGCTGTGATTAGGGCTTTAATAGGGTTCAATTGGGATGTGTTTCAAGAACAAATCCGAAATAAGTTTTATCTTGTGTTCCTTCAAAAACAAAAGGCTGATGAGTTTCTGGAACTTAAGATGGGGATTATGTTTGTTACAGCATATTAGTTTGAGTTCATGGAATTGTGTAGGTTTGCTAAAGAGGCTATGACAACCGAAAAGTTGAAGGCTAGTTGTTTTGAGAGAGGGTTACCTTTAGACATCCTGTTTTAGTTAGCCGGGCAAGTCTTTGAATCTTTGGATAAGCTATATGGTAGAGCTGTACATCTATATGCCCTAGACCAGAAGAATAGGGAGATACTAAAGGAAGGTGAGACGAGGGAAAAAAAAAGGATGGTGGAGGAAACTTCAACCAACAAGGGAGTCATGGTGGATTTACGAAACCTCATTTCAACAATTACTTCCAGGGTAACAGGGGAAACCTTGGGAAGCCTTCTAATGGAAATGGGAATGGAGCTCAGATGGCTAACCAAAGGGGCTGTGTATACCTTTGTAAGAAGTGTCCTAAAAATCACCCACGAAAGGATTGTACTGGGAACCCAGTGACTTGTCGATTGTGTAACAAACTTGGACACCGTGAGTATGAGTGCTTCTACAAGAACAAGGGAAAGGAAGGATAAGGTTCTCAATTCAAAGGAACTCAACTAGGGGTCAGCCGAAGGGTTTCCAAGGAAATATGGGAGGAAAGGCGACACCTCTAGCTGGAAATAGAAATTGAAGTGGAAATGGAGGAGGTCAGACTAAGACCTCGAATACTGGAAAGCTGAATGTAATGGCTCGAAGTGAAGCTGATGTTAGTAAGGATGTAATCACTGGTACATTCTCTATTCACCTTCCTGTTAAAGTTTTGTTTGATTCTGGTGCAATATATTCCTTTATATCCACTAAGATTTTGGAAAAGTTAATGCCTGTGTTGGGAAAAGTAGATACAATAGATATGTCAACATTGTTATCATCAGCACAAGAAGTACAGTGTTCAAGGAGATTTTTGGGTGTTCCAATTGAAATTGAGCGAGTGAAGTTTAAGGGTAACCTAATTGAGTTTGATTTGGGTGACTTAGAAGTGATTATTCTTGGTATCGATTGGTTGAGTGAGCATAAGGCTCTAATTTTATGTGAGCCAAAGAAGATCTCGTTAATTAATTAGGATAAGAAAATGAGCTATTAGAGAGCATGAAGGCCAAGACATAACAAAATAGTGTCAGTAATGACGTTTGCTAGGTCTGTGAGGGGAGGTTTTCCAATTTACCTTTGTAGTGTGAGGGATGTAGATCATGTTGAGACTACTAGGCCCGAGGATATTGGGGTAGTGAGGGATTTCCTTGACGTGTTTCCGGAGGAGATTCCTACGAAGCCTCCGAAGCAAGAAATCGACTTTACCATAGACTTGGGTCTAGGTACAACACCTATTTCAAAATCACCATATAGGATGGCACTTGCAAAATTGAGTGAGTTGAAAGAGCAGTTACAGGAGTTCTTGGAGAAAGGTTACATTAGGCCTAGTCTTTGACCTTGGGGAGCACCAGTTTTGTTTGTAAAGAAGAAAAAACCAGTTTTGTTTGTAAAGAAGAAAAATGGGAGTTTGAGGTTGTGTATTGACTATAGGGTGTTGAATAGGGTGACGATCAAGAACAAGTATCCTTTACCGAGGATTGATGACGTGTTTATTCAATTGAAAGGAGCTATTGTGTTCTCAAAGATTTATTTGAGGTTAGGGTACCATCAGTTGAGAATTGCTAATGAGGACATACGAAAAACAACTTTTCGTACGAGGTATGGGCATTATGAGTTTACTGTTATGCCATTTGGGTTAACCAATGCACCAACAATTTTCATGGACTTAATGAATAGGATTTTTCAACGATTCTTGGATAAGTTCGTAGTTGTTTTCATTGATAACTTTTTGGTGTACTCAAAGAGTAAAGAGGAGCATGTAGAACATTTGAGGACAATTTTGATGACATTGAGGAAGAATAAATTGTATGCTAAGTTTTAGAAATGTGAGTTCTGGTTGGAGAAAGTAGCATTCTTAGGGCATTTCGTGTCAAAAGAGGGAGTTGAAGTAGATCTAGCCAAGATCGAAGCAGTAAAAGAATGGCCTACACCTAAGAATGTAATGGATGTACGAAGTTTCTTATGGTTAGCAAGCTAAGTTATTATAGGAGGTTTGAGAAAGACTTTTCAAGAATTGCTAAACCAATGACGTTGTTAATGAAGAAAGAATGTAAGTTTGTGTGGAGTGATAAGTGTGAAGAGGCATTTCAGACCTTAAAGGAGCGTTCGACTATAGCTCCAGTGCTGACTTTGCCAGATGGAAGTGATTCTTATGATGTGTATAGTGATGCTTCTAAAAATGGTTTGGGATGTGTGTTAATGCAAAATAGAAAGGTGATTGCGTATGCATCAAGACAATTGAAGGGATACGAGGCAAACTATCCTACTTATGATCTTGAGCTAGCTAGCACCGATCTTGTTTACTTTAAAGATATGGAGGGATTACTTGTATGGAGTAAAGTGTACGATATACACGGACCACAAAAGTTTAAGTACTTTTTCACATAAAAAGATTTAAACATGAGGCATAGGAGATGGCTTGAGTTGATCAAGAATTACAATTTAGATATCCAATACGATGAAGGGAAGACCAATGTGGCAGCGGATGCTTTAAACCATAAAACGAAGCATGGAGTGAATACTTTAGTGGTCGCTAACGAACTATGTAGAGACATGGAGAGAATGAACTTAGAGATAGTGAAGGAGTGAGAGTTGGAAGGAATACTTTGTAATCTTAGTATCCAAACAACATTATTTGAGGAGATTATGAAGAACCAGGAGGGAGATGTGAAATTGGATAGAATATATAAAAGGGAAATTGAAAGTAGGACAGGCCATGGACTTTAAGATCCATGAGGATGGAAGCTTAAGGTATAAAGGAAGGTGGTGTGTACCACAGAAATGTGAAGATTTGAAACGGAGAATCATGGAGGAAGGTCATAATACACCATATTCAGTGCATCCTAGAGGCGATAAGCTGTAGAAGGATTTGAAGAAGGTGTATTGGTGGCATAGGTTTAAATGGGAAGTAGCTAAATTTAAGAGCGTCTTACTTTGTCAAAAAGTGATATTTGAGCACAAGAGACCACAAGGAGAAGTCTAACCATTGGAGATACCAGGATGTCAGTGGGATTGCAAATCAATGGACTTTGTAACGTGCCTGCCAAAGTCGAGGAATCAAAATGATACCATATACGTTGTGGTGGATACGCTTACTAAGTCAGTGATGTTTATACCAATGAAGGAGACTTGGAGGGTGGGACAACTTGCAAAGGCTTACATAAAGCATGTTGTGAGGCTACATGGAGTTCTAAAGGATATCGTGTCAGATAAGGATTCGAGGTTTCTTTCGAAATTCTGGAAAAGTGTCAAGGATAACTTTGGTACAACGTTGAAAATGAGTGTAGCTTTCCATCCAGCAACCGATGGACAAACAGAGAGAACCATACAAACTTTGAATTGGAGGACATGCTAAGTGCTTCTGTAATGGACTTTCAACGGAATCGGGAGGATCAATTAGATCTCATTGAGTGTTCATACAACAATAGCTACCATGAAAGTGTTGACATGGCACCTTTTGAGGCTTTGTATGGAAGGAACTGCAACAGTCCCTTATGTTGGAGTGACATAAGTGAGACAGTGATTCTAGGACCTCAAGTGCTTGAAAAAACCACCTATAAGATAAGGGTAATACAAGCAAAGATTCAAGCAGCACAAGATAGACAAAAATCTTATGGGGACCAAAAACGCAAAGAAGTTATGTTTGAAGTTGGTAATAAGGTGTTACTTAAGGTATCAGCAATGAAAGGTGTACCGAGGTTCGGAAAGAAGGGGAAGTTAAGGTCGAAATATATGGGACCCTATGAGATCTTACAAAGGGTAGGAAAAGTTGCCTGTAAGCTAGCATTGCCAATGGTCTTGAGCAAAGTTCACAATGTCTTTCACGTGTCTCAACTAAGAAAATATGTCCCGGATGAGTCACATGTGTTACAGCGTGAAACAATAGAGTTAGACCAAAATTTGACCTATGAAGAGCGGCTAATTAGGATCCTGGATAGTAAGGTCCGGGATACTCGTAGGAAAAGTGTCAAAATAGTGAAGATGTTGTGGTCTAACCAAGAAATCAAAGAAGCTCTTGGGAGGCCGAAGATATGATGAGAGAAAAGTATCCAGAGTTATTTCAGGTTAGTAGGTAGAGCTATTTCCCGCGTTTTTACCCTCAATTTTGCAAGTTTTTACGAGTTGTTAGGACTTTTACGTAAAGTTATGCAATTTTGCAAGTCCCTCCACTAAAAAATTGTCAAGCAAAAATTAAGTAAATGTCTAAAGTCTACAGCAACATAGTATTATAATAAAAAATGCACAAGTAAATGAAGCCTGTATTCAAATTCCATACAATAATTTACATAAAGTTTTGGGACAAAACTTCTCTTAGGGGGAGTAGGCTGTAATATCCCATATTTTTACGTATTTTAAGGAATTATTTTCTTATTTTATACGTATGTTTTTAATATTTTTATTAAGAAATTATATTCAATAAGAAAATTAAACAAAAGAATTTCAATAAATTTTACTCAAAATAATTATTTTTTGTTTATAAATAATATTTCATGTTTTATGAACTAATTTTAAAAGTTTTTAAAAATAGAATTTTTAGATTTTCCTAAATTATTTTAAAACAAGGGCATAAAAAGCATTAAGGATATTTGTGGAATTACACCAAATCCTACTTTGGGGCCTATATATACCCTTTACAACCCCAATTTTGAGATTTATTTTGCAACTTGGTGATTTAGGATTCCAAAAATTTAAAGAGGGAAAGACAGTTAAAAAAGGGGTTCGAATTTCCAAAGGAAAAAAAATGTTCGTTGCTTTGCCAGAGCATCGTCGGAGCCCCGCCTGCCGCCTGCGTCGCCTGCGCTACAGCCTCGCCGACTATCCTTCTCTCCCCTTTGGTATTTTCGGAACTTTATAAAAAACAAAATTTCCTTCTTCTTTTCTTTTGATTCAATCTTGCAAATTCATGTCTATAATTATGATTAATCATGTTTTTATTAGTTTCAATCATGTTTTCGTGAAGTTATGATTTATTTTAAAGCATGAATTTATTTGTTGTTCACGAAATTTTAGATTAGGGTTAATAAAATTATGAAATTCTTGATTTTATGGGTTTTAATGTTTTATGATCAAATAAGATATTTAGAAAGATTTAAGAGTGTTTTTAAGAAGGATTACAAAACTGCCATTTTTGGAAAATTACCGAAACTCAAGTATTTTGCAATAGAAATATGACCATATAGGGATTGTTTTGGATAAGTTTCCAATGTAGGAAGTTATTTTAGAGTTGTTGTAGAACTTAGTCAACAAGGTTTTAATGTAGTCCAAAGAAACCGCATGTTGCTTGATCGTACCACAATACCAGAGGAAATTATTCAAATGCAAAGTCGGATCCTCCATTAATGTTCTTGCAAACTGATTCCTTTCCACCATATTTACCAAAGCTGGCTTGAATTCAAAATTTAGAGCCTCAGTATCGGGAAACCTATAATCTCCTCTTATTGTTGCAGAACTGGGTTGAGAATAATCCTTCAATGATCGTGCTTGTGACGGTGGCGACGGTGGTGGCTTTGCATCATGCTGTGGTATATTATTCTCGTTGAACTGAGATTCTGCCATCTCTTCCTTATCCGAAATATCCAAATCAGCAAAAAGTTGTGACATATCAGATAATTACTTTCCGCAATTTCCACTTCTCTCTACGACTCCGCTTATGCAATGACCATTCTTGTTCAGGATCAATCCAAACCGACATATGAACCTAGTACTTGCACAAACATTGAAACTACTAATAATCGTAAGAATTGTCTCAAAGAATAATTAGTTCGTTGAGACGAAAAAGAAAATAATTAAAATAAAAAACAAAATAACCGGATTAGCAGCAAATAAACAATTGCCTCCCCAGCAACGACGCCAAAATTTGAAAGCGACAGTCGAATACCTATCAATAATAACCTACAATCGAACTGATGTAGATAGGGCAGTGGGGATCAAATCTCAGGGAAGCAACGAAATTCTAATAATTATAAAAAGTTATTTCACTCTACAGGGCCTTTGAATTGATTTCTAGCTGAAGGACTAAATAATACTAAACAAGAAATCAAGCACGAAAATATATCAATAACTAAACCAAGGACATCGGTTCACCATGAATCAATTGAACAATGAACTGACTAACAATTAACTAATAGATTTATGACTTCCAGAATTAAGGCTCATTAACTCTCTCGAATCTAGACTCTAACAATTAACAAATAATTGATTTAAAAAAAACCTCTAGAGAGAGAAACTAAATGAAAACCTAGGCTCTAATAAAAACGTAATGTAAAAGTAAAGTGAATTCTGAAAAGCCTAAAAAATTAGCTAATTATACAAAAGCTTCAAATCCCGGGCTAACCGAGCAAAATCTGCCCGACCAGGTTCATGTTACGAGTGAAATTGGCTTTGGAAACAATCCACCCAATTGCCCGAGCAAAATCCGCCTAATCGGGCACGATCAGTGTTTTCTCCCTATAAGCTTCAAAATTTCTAAGTAATTTTCGCCCGACTGACCAGGCGGATTCCGCCCGAGTGCCCGGGCGGAATCTCTTTCTCACCACAATTAGAATAACTTGACTTCTATCACATCCAGGCTATATCATAGCTCCCTAAATACTTCATTACTAACCCATGGCTCCTCCTATCTAGTTATAGCTCATAAAATCGCCTCGGAATCAACGCAAAAACACCAAAATCTTGCAAAATGTTACCAAAAGCACAAACAACTCCATACAGCTAAATATTAGCCAAAATAGCTCAGAAGAGCCAAGGTTAGAGTCAAAATAAACCGGGAAAGGGGGTAATATACATGAATAAAATACCCTGATCAAACTCCCCCAAGCCAAACCCTTGCTTGTACTCAAGCAAACAAACCAAATCGAACAATGACACTTCATCCCTTTTACTTTATGAAACACAACCAACTCAGGCAATTCTGAGCATGCAAGCTCCTATACCAACATATCAAAATCCCCTCATCGCCATCTACTTAAATCAAAACCATAGAGCCAATCATGCAAGAAAAAAAGATCTATAGGTCGAGCCTCAAAAGATGTCACACCGCACATTAATGTTGAGCAAAAAAACAATGTAACTCACCCTTACCTCCCAACAAAAATCAACAAGTAATGCAATGCCAAAACTGTTTAAATGCAATTTTGAGAAACCCAACCCCACATCTCACACCTCATGCACGTGTTTAAAGGGTATTCACTCAACCTAATGCAAAAGTCGACTCGAAATGCAAGTAATACTCTCTAGCCTTGGCAACTGACTCACTTCACAAGAACTAACACTAGTGGAAAAATCGACATATGCTACATTATATTTTCTCCAGTTTTTTGGGTAAAATAAAAAACGGAGCAATAAGTCTATTGAGAGGAAGACAAGCTGACCTTTTGCTCCGGTCAATATTGGGACCGGAGCAAAAAGTTATATGCTCTGGATTTTGATATTTCGCTTCGGTTCTTTTGACCTGGGCAAAAAGTAAGAATTTAAAAAAAAAAAAAAACTCAAAACTCGCAAAACATAACCCTCAACATAACCCTATTCTCTAAACACAATATAATTATCTTACCCTCAACATAACCCTATTCTCCATTCTCTCCTTAATTCTCTCTTTTGTCTCTCACCCCTAGCCTCATCATCATTATCATATCATCTTCAAGACTCCTACCCTCATCAATATCATCATCTTCAATCTTTCCTTACCCGAAAATCCCTACCACAGAAACCTTAACCACAACCCATAACCCACATTGGCGAATAACCTTTGACAAACCCTAAGACGCCTCCCCAAAACCACCATTACTCAACCTCATCATTTATCTCTCGTTGATTTTTATTTCATGCTTAGGGTGATGTTTTTAATTTCATATTTCATCTTAAGGTTTTTATTTTAATTTTTTTTTCCTTAAACGCCTTTTTTGTGATTATGTTAAGTTTGATGTTTATAGGTTATCCTGTTGATTTTTGCTTAGATTATTATGATTGGCCTTTAGTTTGATCGAAATTTTTGTTGTTGTTGATTTTAATGACAAGGGTTTAATTGGTTTGATTCGATGTGGGTAGAGGTTGATTGATTGTGTTTGGGCAGTTGTTTTGGTTTGGGTGGTGGGCGTATTGGTTGGGTTGTCTTCGCAAAGGTGGTGGTTTTAGGTTATCGGGTTCGATGAGTGGTTGTTTTGGGTGGGATCTCTTTCTGGGGTGGTGGTTCTGGGTTTTCAAGGTTTAATCTTTTTGATCTTTTATTCTTCATTTATTCATTTAATTTAATGGGTTTTGGTTATTTTGATGATTTATGATGAAATTTAAATCTGGGTTTTGTGGGGTTTTAGGTTACCAGTTGAAGCAAGCTGCTTGATGTCAATGTTGTCTTTGCATAGTGCAATTGCTTCTGCAAGATTACAATCTGTTCTTTCAGTTGACTCTCAGACTTCGTGTTTGTTTAAATAACCGGAGCAAAAAGTCACTTTTTTTTTGTGGGAAACACACTTTTTCTCCGGTTATTTAAAGAACCGGAGCAGAAAGTCACTTTTTTTGGTGGGAAACACACTTTTTGCTCTAGTTAAATAAACAACCGGAGCAAAAAGTCACTTTTTTCTTGGTGGGAAACACACTTTTTGCTCCGGTTATTTAAACAACCGTAGCAAAAAGTCTCTTTTTTTGTGGGAAACACACTTTTTGCTCCGGTTATTTAAACAACTGGAGCAAAAAGTCTTAACACTTGTTACTCCTCTTGGGTATACTCCGGTCCAAAACAGGAGCGAAAAGGGGGGTTTTGACCGAAGCAAATGTCATTTTTTCCACTAGTGTAAAAACATACATGTGCCGATCAAAAAGGTCTTTATCAAGCTTGTAACGTGGCTAGGATGATGGGTAGGATAAATTTGGGATAATGTGGTGGAAAAGGCGGGCTATACATATATGAAACTGAAGAATATCAACAACAACTCCAACATCAAACCAATCCTTTTGAAATTCACATCACACCTTAAAACTTATAATTCAACAACACAAATATTCACAAGCTTACTTTCTTCTTTTCACTTCTTTTGAATTCAACATGTTTTCAATTTTTTTTCATTTTCATTATTTTTTTTCTTCCTTTTTCAACTTTCAAAATTTTCAAAAACTTAGGCTCACAACTCTTAATGACATGTCTTTACTAAAATAACATAACATAGATAAAATCATCACACATACATAACTAGACTAAATATAAGATATAAACTTTCCAATTGTTCATTGCATAAACTAACTTAGACATTGGAATGCAGAGCCTTATTGTAAAACCTATCATTAAACTTTAAACATTTATTCCAACATTTTCTTTTCCAACATCCTGCAAAAAATTCCTTCAAATGCAGAACAACAACATGCCAACAACAACAACAACATTTTCTACCCGATTAGGCTCACGTTATCAGTGCAATTGGCTTTGGAAATGATTCGCCTGACTAACCCGAATGAAATCCCCCCAATCGAGCGCGATCGGTGTTTTCTCCCTAGAAGCTTCAAATTTTTAGTTTAAATTCCGCCTGACTAACCAAGCGGATTCTGCCCTATTGCTCGAGTGAAACCTCTTTTTCACCACGATCTGATTAACTTGACTTCTAACACATCCAGACTACATCATAGCTCCCTAAATACTTCATTACTAACCCATGGCTTCTCATATCTAGTTGTAGGTCATAAAATCGCCTCGGAATCAATGCAAAAACCCCAAAATCCTGCAAAAAGTCAATAAATGCACAAACAACTCCATACAACAAAATATTAGCTAAAATAGCTCCGAAGAGCCAAGTGTAGACACCTAATTTAGTCCCCGGTGCCGTGGTAAGACTCCATGATAAACAATAAAACCCACTTCTCTAGATTATTGGACAATTGATGTTATTGGACTTAAATTTACTATTTTTCTTAAATTATAAAATAATTTTAAAAAACAACCCATTTATATTATAGGATTTTTATATAAGCCAAATATTTGATTTATAAAAAAAGAAAAACAAGTTTTAGCGTAGCGCGACTCAGCAAGTCGCGCTGACGCAGCAGCGTGACAAGAAAACTAGTGCTAGTTGCGCAGCGTGACAGCTTATGTCACGCTGGCTGGTCAGCGTTACTAAACTTGTAACGCTACCCGGCCAGCGTGATAAAACCTGTCGCGCTACAAATTTTCTTATAAATACCCTTTTTTCTCCTCTAAAACGGGATCTTGACTCTCTTGATTTTTTCTACCCATTCTCACACTCCCAAATCCGACATTCTCTCATTCTCCTAAACCTACTTTCTCTCTCTTTTTTCTCCTTTTCTCTTTACACTTAAAATTTTCTCCATCAAATTATTTTTTTATTTCATTTCTAATAAAGTGGGTTAATTTCTTATTATTACGAACTAAATTCGAAATTTTGTCCAAATTAATACTCGAAGAAACAATAATCAAGCGAGAAGTGTAAGTTTTCTGAGAGTCTTAAATTGAACTTTATGTATTGATTTTTATATTTATTTATTTGTACATTTATTTCAATTTTTCACAATGTTTTTGTTATAGGACTCAAGTTGAATTAGTTTATCACATTAAGTCAAGATAATATTTTTGGACAAATCGTATCATGTTAGGAACCTTGAATTAATCTTAACGACGATTTGACTAGAATAATTAGTTTTATTTGATTTCACCTTAATTATAGTAATTTTGTATTAGGTTGTAAATCAATTACTTGGTTCTTTGTATAACTTGTGTATAATTGAGAGAAAACTAGAAATGGCCACCTATGGGCTAATATGACGTACTCCGCCAAATTAGTACCTTCACCACCGAATCCAACCTTTGGTTCGTAAGATCATAACTTGGAGTCATCCCCATGGGATCGAAAGGGTTATTCGTGCAATTTAGATTATCGTCCTGTATTCATATCCCATTTGTAATCAATCTAAATACACGATTTATGAGTTTGATTCCTAAAACTCATTGGCGACTCCTTACCAGCATCGTCCGTATTCGTTGATATTATCTCACTCGAAAAAGGATAATTAAAAATTAAAAAAAAAAAAAACACTAAAATAGCGTAGCGAGACAGAATTTGTCACACTAATGCGTAGCGTCACAAAGTTTGTAGCGCTACTGCTGCAGGGTGACAAACTTTGCTGCGCTGCACTATCAGCGTGACAAAGTTTGTGACGCTACCACGCTAGCGCGACTGAAATTCCTGCGCTCCTGTTTTTTTGCAAAATACTTCCAAAAAAATCCATTTCACCTTTCCTTAAGCCAATTTTTTAGGTCTAACTTGACCTATGGACGGTTTGGGAAAGGTGACCAAAAAATTTGGGACCCTAAAATCCGGGGCCCCTACAGTGGCGACTCTGCTGGGGACTAAAAGAGGGTGAGACTTGAAAATTTTCTCTCAAATTATACACTTATTATATTTAGAACATTTGCATTTTTTTAGTCATATTGTATACATGTAACATACACTTGGCCTCCATGTGTTTGAAATATGCCGTAGGATTATCATGATACTTCTACATTTCGGGGAGGAACTATTGATTTGGTGGGGCCCATGGTCTCTAAGCAACCGAGCAAGATAGAACCTTATCCCAACTACATCAATTTCTAAGCCGCCCATGGTACTTCGATGGGAGAAACTTCATATCTAACGGTTATTATACCGCAAAGTGTTGGAGCACACTCCTTAGATGTAGAACCTTTTGACAGACCATGACTGACCGTAGTTTGACTGCAATATTTAGTAATTATTTGCTTCCTTTTTATTTTATATAGTTGCTTGTTTTGCTTTTTATATTTTGTGCATATGTAGATTTTTTGAGGTTTTCAAATTATTTTTAATCACAATATATTATTAGCTAACTAAATTAAATGATTACATAAAAAAATTTTCCATAATTTTAAATTATATTCTGTGATATCATTTGATCGCTTGGAAGATTTTTATTATGCACCAATATATTTGATTTTGTTAATAAAATATTGCAAAAGATATTATTAATCAAATCCTTGATCTTTTTAGGATTTCATTAATAAAATCTTTGATTAAATGGAAACTAACTTATAAACTTAACATTTATTAGAAAATTCAAATAATATTAACGTTTCAAAAATACTTTACCTTTTTGAGATTTTTAATATAATTTGAATCTTTTGGAAGTTTACTAATTAATTCCTTTCATTTAGAATTTTATTAGTTTAATTTCAAATTTCTAATAAATCTAACTATCTCACTTTCCCTTGTATTATTAATCAAACACTTAGAATTAAATTTTATATTTTTTTAAAAAAAAACAAACCAAAAAAAAATCCATGAAGGTTAATCATGATATTTATATTTTTTTTATTTTTTTAATTTTTATTTTTCCTATGAGCTTCCCATCAATTAATCATGATTGTTATAAAACTTATAACTCTAAGTGTTGAGTCTTGTTTATTTTTTCTTCTATCTTTTTTTGTCTTCCCGCATCATCTCCTTGTAAGGATCCAATAATGTTAATTTGAAGTTTATTAATTGCTTGACAATGCATGATTTTGATCAATGTTTTTAATGACTCACATTAAATAACATCATCACCAATTTTTCAAAAGTTCAGTTTAATAATAGGCCCATTTTAGGCCTAAATAACGTATATATGTGTAACATGGACATGAATCCAAACCCATTAAATACAAGTTTAATGATAACTTAGCAAAAATCAATAGAAACTTGTAGCGTAACTAACTCTACAACGCTACACAAACAACGCAACTCTTTTAATTGCGCTAGACTATTAGTGTCACAAGTTTAATAACGCTATCTTGCTAGCGCTACTTCTTTTGTCACGCTAGGAAGCTAGCGCTAGAACTTTTTTTTGCGCTAAAAAGTCATGTATTTGAATAATTTTGATGAATATGTAGTATTTATTTAAAATTACTTGTACACAATTAAATCATAATTAACCCAAAATAAAAGGGTTTTAAGTTATTTTAGAGCCCGTATGGTTCAATAAAAAATCCACTTTGGTTTTTTTTTTCAACATTTTATCTTTTAACATATACTAAGGGGACACATTCTTTTAAGTGCAATCATATAATATGAAATTGNGTGCAATCATTATAATATGAAATTGCAAGGGTTGCTACATATTATTGGCATACAAAATGATGAAAAAATGCCTAATGTAAACAAAAGAAAATTTGTTTGCTTTAGAAAGTGATAATATGCGCTATATTGGCTACTACTTTTTTCTAAACGCTCCATCCCGCCTTTGCATTAAGCACATCAATCTAAGTGTTTAAATTATGAGCCCATAGTTCAACCTACTCCTAAATGTTTGATTTAGAATCTATTGATCAATAGACTTAAGGTCTATAGTTTGGACTGAAATATTATGAAGTTTCAACCAACTATGGTTATTATTTAAAATTCTTCAAATGCAAGCTCAAGAAAATTCGAAGAACATTATTCAAGACGATGTAGACGCATACATACAAGAAACATGATTTGGACCAAAAACTAAAATTCCATTCACTTCCCTAGTTGATTTTCTCTCTTTTCTTTTCTTCTTTCATGGTAGAGTTTGAGACTTATGCTGCGAAGTACCATTTATGTACTAATCTCAACTATCAATAAAATGAAATTCATTTCATCTTCAAATTGTACATTCTCTCTCTACTCATCATGTCTTGCTTAAACAATTACAAGTGAATGAACTCATCAAGTTAAGTTAATCAACATGGCAATGAAGAACAAGTTAAAGCATAATGGCATAATATAGACTACGTTGTTCATATCAAATGCATCCTCAATTTGACGCATCCATACCTTGAAAAACTTACTCTATATTTTACATCCTTTTAAATTAAATGTGTCAATTCCTTAATTAAGTTATTAAAGCAAAGTGGTTCAAATAAATTCTCTTTTGGGCAACAAACTTTACTTTATTAACCATAGGCCCAGTCATCACGAGCCTAAAAGTTCAATTGAGGCTCAATTTAAGTCTAAACAATTGGGGGCTCACTCCAAGTCCACTTAGTGTTTATTTAAAGATGCAATACACCAACATAATAGGCACCTTTGAAACCCTAAAAATGTCTCCCTTATCTTGAATAACCTACATTATGATCCACTTTGTTGGTAACCCGTTTGTGCCTAAACAAATAGCTTGTTTCTTTCACCCTACATCAAAATTAGCCTGGGGATGGGAATGCTACGAGGGCATAAATTTAAATGCAACTCCATCAAGCAAATAATGTTAAAGTAGCTATGATTTTCAATTCAAGCAAATGGAAATGCATGAAAAGTTGTCAACAAGTAAAGTTTTAAGTAATAGAGTTGCTCAAGTCTAAAAACAAGTTTGTAGCATAGTTTGGGTTAATTACGGGTATTTGAGCCTTCTTTTCCATTTCTTTCTTACACCCTAAACTTAACCACGATACAACCCTGAAAAAGCCCTCCTTGAGGAGAAACAAAAATGCAAAAAACTTTGTCTTTACCTTTAACACATTAATAACTCAGAAACAAGAGCTATGTAACACCTGATTCCAACTTGAATTGGATACGTATGCAACCTTTCATAAGGTGCGGTCTTAATAGTCCTACATCTTAAGGACATGTAATATGAGTAAAAGTTTAAGGGCCATGAAAAAAAAGGTCCTTTGAACACAAGACTCACCTAAGGTCTTGGATACTATTTTATTTTAGGACGCACAACCGTCCTTAAAAGAAAATTGCCTTAATGTTACATAAAGCAAGTCATTTTATTCTACACATGTCATCCTTCTTTCCTTTTTTCACACATACTCTTCTTCATCAAGCTTCTTTCCTTTCTCATGCTCATCATCATCAACTCTTGTAGAGTCATCTTTTAACTCAAACACTCACATACTTCCTTTACTCGTTCCTTTTTATTCCGCAAAATCATCCAACTTCTTCACTTTCCCTTAAAGAATGAATTTTCATAGCTATCTTATACCTATCCATGGCAGCATGCGAGGCATCACTTTGACTCCATATCATCCTCTCATCACCAAAATCTTTCCTATATCTTCTAGTTTTTGTCTTCTTAAGCTTGGCAACTCGTCTACTTCAAGCATTATCATCTTCAACTACACTTCAAAACTTGAGCAAGCATTTATAATATTGATCTCTTATTTCTCTAAAGATATTCACATTACTAGTAGCCAATAGTTGAATTTGAAACAAACTGATCAAACAAGACAATCACGAAAGTATAAGGTGATGGCTCATAATCTAAGATCAAATGAGCAAGCTAAAATCACTCCTCTTTGAATCATAAGTGTTGTCAAGCACATTATACAATAACTATAATCAATTTTGGATCCTTAAATTCTACTATTCTTTCCTCCTCATTCTCCTCGTACAAAAAATAAAAAATCGATTTAGGGAAAGTTGAAATACCCCCATCCCTTGCTTCCTACTAACTCATGCTATGGCACCTCCGTGCTCATTTGTGCATATTTTTTTGTTGTTTTCCTCGTGCTTAATTGTAGCTAATTTGAGCATACTTACATTATAACTAGCTTGTACATACTCTTCTAGCTAGCTTTGCATGCATATTTGTGACCTTTCTTGTTGCTACAAGTCTCCATACTTACACCACCTTATACACCCTGGGGGGCTACATTTTTTTCAAATTTAGTTATGAAGCCACTTGCTTCAAAATCTCATTAAGCTTATCACATTTAATTTGCTTGTTGCCCCTTATGGAAAAAAAACATGGAAGTTGTCTCACTTGAAACTTCAATTTGGCGATTTTTTTTGGGAGTAAGTGGGATAACCCTCCACAAAATAGTGCCATTTTTCCCCTACTCGGACCCTCGGTCTCAAAATATAACTCATTACATATGTGTCAAAAATAAAAGGCCCAAGGTCTAATCAATAATACAAGAACAATTAATGAAGTTAAACGTGTCAAGTTTTTACAAAAAAAAAAAAAGAGCCAGAAAATTTAAAAAGCGTAGCATCACAGACTTTGTAACGCTAAATGAGGAGCGCCACTACATTTTCAGCGCTATTTAACAAGCGAAAAAAATTATGCAGTGCTCCATAGCGTAGCGCAACAAAGTTTTTCATGCTACAGCAGCAGCGCTACTAATTTTCTTGCACTATGTCATTTGAGGCAAAATTAAGAGCATTTTTACTTTTATCATACTAAATAATGGGATAATTGATATCTTATTCTTGGAGCACATTGCTTCATAAATATTAAGATCGTTTTCATTTTTGGTTATAAATTAAAAGCTTATTACTCTTATAATTAAAATAAATTAATCAAGAGCATTTTCAATTTTTGATTATTAATTAAGAGCCCATAACTCTTACAATAAACTAATCAAGAGCACTATCACTTTTGATTATTAAATCAGGAACCTACCCCCCTTAAAAATGTCAAAATATATTAATCATGACATTTAAAAGCTAACGAGTCATACTAATCAAGAGCACTTCTCAATAATTCATGGAGCATTATACTTCATTCTATAACATCATTTAGAAAATCATTTGCCAAAGCACTATTAATAAAATAAAAGCATACTACTATTACAGTGCTTGGAGCATTCTTCAATAATCATTATAAACATTTGTATGACTACACTTGAATAGGTTACAACAAATAATTCTCTAAATCAACATGTAAGCACAAATTCATCTCATATTTCTCAAAATTAACTTAATTAATGAATGTTTGAGATAGAAGCACTTACATCACAAAAGAAGAAGCACTTAGAGGAAAGAGTAGAGTAGCGCAAGACAATGTGCTACGCTAACACCTTAGCGTCACAAACCCAAACACGCTACCACAGTAGCGCGACTAACTCTACCACGCTACAATATGTTGCGCGACTAATTCTGCAGGGCCATCACTCAAGCCTAGCAATGAAACCACGCTAATGCCCCTAAACAACACTACCATGTATTATCAATTAAACATCAACTTTTATGATTTGAGCAACATTTCGAACACAACAAATGAAGAAACGCTCACTTGGGAGTGTGATAGCAACAACCGCGCTGAAGGTCTCAGCGCCTTTTCTACTGTCGCATCAGCATGGTTGGCTTTGTGACGCTACAAGGCTAGCGTTATTGACTGTGCTTTGTTGTATTTTCAAGTGTTTTGAATTTGTTTTTGATGTTAATCCCTTTTCTCACTCCTTTATCCAAAATACTCAAAAGGAAAAAACATTGAGTTAAGGTTTGTGATTTTATGACAACATCATTAACTTTTGTCAATAATTCTAGTAAATAAACGAATTTACTCTAAATAGTAAATATGAACGAATTTATTACTATTTTTCAATAATTTCGGTAAATAAGCAAATTTACCTAAAGTGGTAATAAATAAGCAAATTACATTTTTCAATAATTTTGGTAAATAAGAGAATTTACTCAAAAAAGTAATAAATGAGCGAATTTATTACACATTTTCAATAATTTCGGTAAATAAGCAAATTTACTCCAAATAGTAATAATGAGCAAATTTATTTCAACAAATTCAATAAATAAGCGAATTTACTCAAACAGTAATAAATGAGCGGATTCATTACCTTTTCTTTAAATACTCTTTCGTAAATAATGAATTTGCTAAAATATTAATAAATAAGCGAATTTATTACCTTTTCTTCAAATATTCTTAGTAAATAAACGAATTTACTAAAAATAGTAATAAATAAGCGAATTTATTACATTTTCTTCATATATACTTAATAAATAAGCGATTTTACTAAAAATAGTAATAAATAAGCAAATTTATTACATTTTCTTCAAACATTTTTTCGTAAATAAGCGAATTTATTACCTTTTCTTCAAATATTTTTAGTAAATAAGCAAATTTACTAAAATAGTAATAAATAGACGAATTTATTATCTTTTCTTCAGACTCTATTAATAAATAAGCGAATTTACTAAAATAGTAATAAATAAACGAATCTATTGCCTTTTCTTTAAACACTTCTTTGGTAAATAAGAGAATTTACTAAAATAGTAATAAATAAGCGATTTTTTTTACCTTTCCTTCAAACACTTCTTTGCTAAATAAGTGAATTTACTGAAATTGTAATAAATAAGCGAGAATTTATTACCCTTTTGTGCTCAAATATTTTAGTAAATAAGCGAATTTTCCAGATTAGTAATAAATAGACTAATTTATTAGTTTTTCTTAAAATTGAATTTAAAAATTTAATAAATAAACGAATTTATTAAAACTTATTTTCTATATGTCGATTTCAGAGTAAAAAAATCGATTAAATAGAAAATAACTATTCCAATTTTCGAAAACAAAAATGTTTTTTTAAGTTCTGGAAGCCATTGCTTTTTAAAATCTTGACACACCCATTGGTCAATAAGGAGCCCTCGGTTCCGAATATGGAAGTCTCGAAAAGCGATTCAAGCATACTTTGATTTTCGTCTTACTCAGACTCAATCAAAGTGGGGGCTAACTATAGACACCTAATTTAGTCCCCAGTCCCGTGGTAAGACTCCATGATGAACAATAAAACCCACTTCTCTAGATTATTCAATTGATGTTATTGGACTTAATTTTACTATTTTTCTTAAATTACAAAATAATTTTAAAAAAAAGCTCATATATATTATTGGATTTTTGTATAAGCCCAATATTTGATTTATAAAAAAAACAAAACAAAAAAATAAAAAACGAGTTTTAGCATAGCGCGACTTAGCAAGTGGCGCTGACGCAGTAGCGTAACAACAAAACTAGCGCTAGCTGCGCAGTGTGACAGCTTGTGTCACGCTGGGTGGTCAGCGTTACTAAACTTGTAACGCTACCCGGCCAGCGTGATAAAACCTGTCGCGCTACACATTTTCTTATAAATACCCTTTTTTCTCCTCTAAAACGGGCTCTTGACTCTCTTGATTTTTTCTACCCATTCTCACACTTCCAAAACCGACATTCTCTCGTTCTCCTAGCCCTACTTTCTCTCTTTTTTTTCTCCTTTTCTCTTTACACTTAAACATTTCTCCATCACATTATTTTTTTATTTCATTTTTAATAAAGTGGGTTAATTTCTTATTATTACGAACTAAATTCGAAATTTTTCCCAAATTCATACTCGAAGAAACAATTGAACTTTATGTATTGATTTTTCTATTTATTTATTTGTATCTTTATTTCAATTTTTCACAATGTTTTTGTTATAGGACTTAAGTTGAATTAGTTTATCACATTAAATCAAGATAATTGTTTTGGACAAATTGTATCATGTTAGGAACCTTGAATTAGTCTTAACGACGATTTGACTAAAATAATTAGTTTTATTTGGTTTCCCCTTAATAATAGTAATTTTGTATTAGGTTGTAAATCAATTACTTGATTTTTCGTATAACTTGTGTATAATTGAGAGAAAACTAGTAATGGCTGCCTATGGGATAATATGACGCACTCCGCCATATTAGTACCTTCACCCCCGAATCCAACCTTTGACTCCTAAGATCATAACTTGGAGACATCCCCATGGGATCGAAAGGGTTATTCGTGTAATTTAGATTATCGTCCCGTATTCGTGTCCCATTCGTAATCAATTTAAATACACGGTTTATGAGTTTGATTCCTAAAACTCATTGGCGACTCCTTACTAGCATCTTCCGTATTGGTTGATATTATCTCACTGGATAAAAGATAATTAAAAATTAAAAAAAACACTAAATAGCGTAGCGCGACAGACTTTGTCACGCTAATGTCGCAGCGTCACAAAGTTTGTAGCACTACTGTTGCAACATGACAAACTTTGATGCGCTGCACTGTCAGCGCGATAAAGTTTGTGACGCTACAACACTAGCGCGGCTAAAATTCCTGCGCTCCTGTTTTGTTGCAAAATACTTCTAAAAAAGTCCATTTCACCTTTCCTTAAGCCAATTTTTTAGGTTTAACTCGACCTATGGACGGTTTGGCAAAGGTGACCAAAAAATTTGGGACCCTAAAATCCAGGGCCCCTGCACCAAGGTTAGAGTCAAAACAAACCGGGAAAGGGTGTAAAAATGCATGAATAAAATACACTTATCAGTTGCTACCAATAGATATTTACAATAGTTATTGTATATAAGTGTTTCTACAAACAGTCATAATCAACCCGTGTTTCTATTTACCGATGTAGTACATCCCCTTGCATTTGGACAGGCACACTCTAGTTTACTAAAAAGGAAAGGTTCACTTTATTGCAACTAATGTGGATCATCCAAAATTGGAAAACGTTGCAAGCTTTTGGAAACAGAGGTAGTAAAAAAATTAAACGGATGAAAAAATGTAATTTCTATATTAATTTTTTAAAATACTTCTACCTTTTAAAATAAATTATAGTACTAGCCTATGTACCGCATGGTCTTGATAGCCTATCAAAGTGACTACCAAAGATAATCCATATAAGGCTCATTAGGGTACTACAAGGGCAAGTAAGGATCGAATCCCACGAGATAAATTTTTCTAAACTAAGGTGATAAAAGGAGTAAGTTTAAGTCGGGATTTTCGTGGAAAGCAAGATTGTCAGTAAGGTGAAATTAACTCAATTAAAGTCTAAGATTAAAGACAACTAAGGTAAAGGATTCACCGCTCACTTCCCTACATGAAGGAGCGGATTCCTAGGTCAAACCGAATTAAGAGGGAAACGTCTAAGCAAAGTCATTCTAAGAGCCATGTCTACTCTCTCGACCTAGCATGATGAGCGGAGCTATGCACACGACCTATTCTCATGGCGTGAGCACAAAATGGATCTTAAGCATTTATTCATGAAGACAAGTAACGTCCATTAACTTGAAGACCTATTCTTATAGTTTTCAAACTAATCAAACCTGGGGAGCCTTCACTCAACATCATCTCTCGATCCTTCGTTGAGAAACTTAAGACGACATCTATGGGAGTAAGTTATATACTACGTGATTATAACCCCATTTAACGACTCTAGTCACCCCCAAGCCCGGTTTTTACTAAACGACATCTATGTGAGCAAGTAATAGAATAAGTGATTATAAACCCATGTAACGACTCTAGTCACCCCCAAGCTCAGTTTTTACTAAGAACCAACTTAATTCATGTAGGTGGTGAGGGTTTCACCGACACCCTAGCACTAAAACTACTCACTACTCATTTTATTAATCAAATACATATTCTTATGCATGATTACAAGCTTATAGCAAAGAAATAATTTATGACAATGAATTATAATCTAAATTAAGCAAAACTATTAATAAAGAGAACTTTGTTTATTATCAAGTTATTGCAAAGAAAAAGTTATTCAAGTGATTTAACAGAACTAAAACATAAGCATGAAAATATATATGAACAATTAAAGGAAACTTGTTATTATCAAATTATAGCAAATAAGTAAGTTGTTCAAGTGATTATAGAAAACTATAACAAAAGCAATAGAAAAGTTAGAACAAGGACAAGAGTACTTGAGGAGAAAGTATGAATAAAAACTTTGTATAAAAGAAAAAGGAAAGAACGTAAGGAGTTAAAGAGTTCACTATAAAGCTTGAAAATGTAATTTAGAGCAAGTTCCAATGATCCTTGTATAACAATGAAGTTTAAAGTCTTGAATAAATGATGATCAACCCAACTAATGAACCATGAAGTTGAAGAAATATAGCTTAAGCACAACTACTTGAATTGATTGAAAGATTGTTAAAGATTGAAGTACATTTATGAATTGTTAACTAAGCAAACTAATGTTCTATTGAGCAAGAATATAATCTAGAGAGTCTAATTTATCCATTACAACAACTTAAAGCTGATATACATACTAAAGCAAAGACCTAAGCAAGTGGTGAAAGCAAGAAGCGAAATTGAGTTTTGTACGGAACAGGGGCATGCGGGGTACTTTCCGTGGGATGTACTTTTCCTGCTTCATTTTATTAGTCTACTGGGGTAAAAGAGAAAATGCTTCTTTATTTGGGCTGCTAAGGGCTTTTCCTACGATGCCTAGCCATGGCTTGCGATATCGCGAGACGCGAAGCAAGAAGTTAAACCGCCTAAGCCAAGACTTGAATATTAGCACCAAAATAACTCATTCCTCACTTCATACTCTACAAGACTTCGCGTAAATGTTTCCTCGGTTTTCGAACTTCATAAAAAATTCCTAAAAGCTGGAGATGGCACGCAAAACAAGACAAATACGAGCATAGTATGACAAAATTGCGGGGAAACAAGATTTATGAAATACTAAGAGAAAGAAGGGAAAAACCACAAAAAGGAAAGAAAACTTAACTAAACTAACTAAAGAAAACAAAGGAAAATATATACAAATAAACACTACATGGACTTTCCCAAGCTAGACTATTGCTTGTCCCCAAGCAATTTAAACTTTTAAGAATGGAAGGAGTAAGATGAATCCCTCAGGGATACGATTCGAATAGAATTTATACAACTTCTAAAATGAACTAAATCTTAAACAATAAATAAAGTAAGGGAAAGCATAATTCATAAGAAAGAATTTAGTAGCAACGTAAGTAGATTACAGTGAACTTGTGAGTTTCAACCAATAATAAATCATTATTTCCCATATACATGATCGCGCATAATACTCCTTGAGGGAGTTTCACAAAAAATAAGAGTGTAGCTGAGAAAAGAAATGGCTAATCGGCTCACATCTTGTGTAAAGTACCCTCTCAATATGTTGTCCAAGTGACTTTATCGATCAAGTAACCTTTGAACTTTGTATCTTGGTCTCATATGGTCTTTGAGGGTTGTAATGGGGGTTGAGGTAAGGTGAAAATAAAAACATTTTGGCTATTTTGAGGGGGAAACCTAAGTAAAGCATTTACAACTCAATAACGAACTTTACAAACTTTGGACAATGAAAGAAGACCTCAAACACAGCAAAACTTGCGTTTTCTACTCTAAAAAATTTGATTATGAATAAAGAAGTGGAAAAATGAGTCTCAAACACTAGACCAAAAATGTTATTTAATAGTGGTAGATTAATAGCGGTTTTAAGGTGGACCGCTATTAAAGCTTCGTAAATTACCTTATAATAGCAGTTGCCATATAACCGCTATTAAAACAATGGTGTAGAAGCAAATAACGGCAGTTTTTAGATAAGCGCTATTAAAAGCAAGGGGTTACTAGCAATTGATGGCAGGTTAAAAAACAACCGCTATTAAAGAAATTACAAAGAATACTCCAAAATATAATGGCACCCAAGATTTCATCTCTCCTCTCAAATCAACCCTAACTCCACTACCTCGTTTTCTCTCTATACATAATACCCGTTTGCAAAATAACCTAAGTAATCTAAAAGTCTCTATATTTACATCTAAATATTTCTAATTAAAACCCTAATTCTTTTGATTTTTCTTCAACCAATAAATTTCAGTGAACTCAAAAGCCATTGATGGTCCTTCAGTTCGCAATTTCCCATGGGAGTACTATGAAATCCCAAAAATTAAGACCCATGGAAGGTTTTCTGGTCAGATCGTCAACACCAACTATGACGTCGGCCATAATCGCGATCAAGCCTTCATGAAATATATAATTTCTTCCTTATTCTCTGATAATATTGTTTGATTTGAGAAATTAGTTCAATTGGAATTTTGTATAGTATTTTTTTTCTCATTTCAATTGAATGTCGTAATTTTGTTGTTTTATAGAAACTTCTGAATTACTTAGATTAAGTTTTAGTTCTGATCTAACGTTTTCTTTGTTTTTTGCTATTTTTCCTAGCAACTTTATCATTTAAGTTTTAAGCATAGTTGTGTTTATGTATGTTTGATTTTTTGTGTTTCTTAATTCGTTATTTCCCTTTCTATTGTAAATGGGTGCTAGAAAACTGAGATCTGATTAATCTTTTTATTTCATTTTTCTTTAGTTTATTTTCATTGTAACTAATACATGGAAGTTTTTCTGTTTTGCTTTTGCAGCTGGAAGAAATCAAGTGGATAGATCATGAGCTTTTGGTTGAATAGTATAAGTATTTTATGTTTATTGAAAGTTTGTGCTTTATTAAGTGTATAAACTTGTAATTTGTTGTTGTGAACAATTAATTTATAAATTTGTTGTTGTAGACAATATGATTCAAGCAATAAAAAAATTGTCATAGATTTATTTCTTGTTCGTTTTCAACTGGAATTATTTAAGTACTATTTCATTGTAGCAATAAAGGAACAAATAAACGCACTTTTTATTTAAAAGCAATTGCTTTAATGGTGATTACTTATTGACAACTGTGAAAGCATGTACATATAATAGTGGTTGTTTTAGTGCTATCAAAGGCTATGATACTTTTAAAAGTTGTTTCATTGATGACGATTATAGAACCGCTATGAAAAGGATTTTCAACCGCTATTAAAAGACATTTTTGTTGTAGTGAAAGACTAAATTTATAATTCAAAAAAAAACTGTCCTAAAAGGAATAGGACAACATAGACAGATGACCTTCCATCATTTAGAAGACAAACTTTAATGAAATGATGAAAAGCCATGTACTCACTTCTAATGAATTTGAATCAAGAACCAACCTTTTTTATTTCTAACTAAGCTTGTTTACAAAAGCTTTGGAGTTCCTTTAATTTTCTCTTTCTTTTCTTTTTTTTCTTCTTCTTTTTTTTTTTTGAACAAACATTACAAAAGGACAAGAATGACGACAGTCTTTACTAACTACATAGGGTGACAAAGATTGTAGGCCGAGGTTCAAATGTGGTTTAGTGAACAAGGGTCAAAGCACAAAGGGGAACAAATAGTGTATACGTTTGTGGAAAGAAAAGAAAAAATAAAACTAAGAATTTGGATTCTAAAAGCAAAACAACAATGAGAGCCATGATCATATAACCAAGAGCAAAATAGGCACGATTTCAAAAGTCACAAGGAAAATTTTAGATCCAGGTACCCACAAAAAGGCAAATATCAACGCTCAAGAAAGGGAAATGAGACCAAGGTGGTGGTCTATATATGCATGAAAGCTTAAAAACTCACCAAGGTTCAAAAACGATCACTGTGTGGCGTTTGAAGTAGCCAAGGAGACAAGCAGCCAATATTCACTACACAAGTTCACCAATCATCTAACATAGTTTTTATACTAAAGAATGCAAAGACTCATGAATTACCTTTCTAGAATGTTTGGAGATTTGAAGTTCATGAGAAAGGAAAAGTCTAAGCTAATAATATCTATTTACGTCATAGGGATCTAATCCTAAAACTAACTAAAAAGACATAAAATGAAAATTATTTTTGGAATGCATGCGAAAATAAATTAAATGCTTTAAAAATAAATAAAATGAAGATAAACTAAGAAAATAAACTACATACTCTAACTAAACTAAATGCATTTTGGATTTAGAAGGGAAGAGAAGGAGGGAGAGAGAATTTGGATTTTCAAGGAAAGAAGGGGAGAGAAAAGAAAGTTTTTGATTTTCAAGGAAAGAGGGGGAGAGAAAAGAAAGTTTTTTGGATTTTCAAAAAGAGGAGCAAAAAGGATCCATCAATATCATCATCATAATCATAAATAAAAGGACATCAAAAACTGGGACAAATACCCCACATTGACTCACTTAAAGCTTCCACAAGATATCACCCTCAAATCACTAACAAACCCCAAGGAATCACGACTAACTAATGCAACAACTCTCTCTCAAATTTTCAAGGATCGTCCTGATGTTCAAGGAGATGGATGGTCCCGCCTGTAGTTATAGGTGGGATCCACATCGAGGCCACTAGCATCGGTGTATAAAGGCCAATCATAACGTGGTCTATTAGGGTAGTTACCATACTCGAAAGGACATGAATCATAAAAGGTCCCAACCACCCATATACCCTTGTGACCAACCTTCACCGGGTTGAATAGGATCTCCACGAGGGTCACAACCTATGGAAACTTGGAAGTTATACCCCGGTTCAGAACGGGTGGGAAAGTAAGGCTATGTGGGTTAGTTATTATCCCAACCGGGAACCGGGCCTTCTTGGACTAGGCGGTGTGGATAGTTCAAGTATGGATCAAAGTGTCCTTGGGTGACATGGTAATAGTAAATAGAATTGTTTTGTATCCTAACCAATTCACGGTCATGTTCGAATTGTTGTTGTTGTTGTTCCATGAAACTAAACATATGGGTTTGTTGAAGAGAGAGGTTGTTAAAAGCATTCATTAAATCATTATATGGCGGGGCATAGGTCGAAGGAGGGTTAGGATGGCCCTCTTTAGGAGGTTGTTGCTGGGACTGTTGTTCAATGGGTGGTTCTTGCTCAAAAGAAGCTTACTCTCTTGGTATTAGATGAGTTGTGCGTCTTACGTAGACAGCACGATCTTGTGGAGTTAGAGGTTAAAAAGGGATAATGAAAGCATTAGACCTTTCCAACGTAGTTAGTGCGGCATTTGGCAAGTAACAACGGTGAACTCGCCGCACTAACCAACTCCACACCCCTTCTTTACTAGTGACATGCAAAAATTCATGATTTTTGAATTCATTAAGATCAAAAGACATGTTAGTAGAGTAAGGATCCATAGCGCCAAAGTGCTTTGAATATCCTAACTTAGAAGCAATTAAGGTAATTTGTGAATTGAAAACACCGATGCAAAAACAGAAATCCAATGTTTATTTTACCCGCTAAAGACTAACGACAAGCACGAAAGAGACAAGAGAGTTCATCTAAACTCATTTTCCCCAAGTCTTGCTTAAAGAAAATGGAAAAACCAAACATCCTATGAGTCAAACGCAAGCAAGGTTGATGCATTTGACTCGCAAGACTTTGAATGGAAGAAAATCTAGACTCACCAATAATACTCTCCCAAAATGCATTATAGATAGCAAGCTCGGGGATTTTCTCAATAAAAGGCTCAAACAAAGGATTGGTTGGATCATACATAAGAATATCATTTAACCGGGCTAGAGTGATTGTAGGTCTATGATTAAACATAAGGAAGGTGATATCATGAGAAGGAAATTCTCCTTCTTTTGTGGTGTTGGAATGAGTGAGAGTTCTTAAGAATTATAAGGTGAGGGATTTGAAGTGTATTGCACAAATGAGGGGCGCATAAGTATTTCCCACCCTATATTTTCAAACATGAAGGCCATTTCAGCCTAAAAACATAAATCTCTACAAGCTTGGGGATGGAAGAATTTTGTTGGCTTGATTATTCGCTTAGAGAGGGACTCATATTTGTTCTCCAATTATGAGGACGAGGAATATCACGTAGCTTGTGAACTTGTTTTTCTTTTGTTTTTTTACTTATCTGAGCAAGAGGCATCGTGACAAGAAATGGGAAAAAACAAGTAAGAAAAACAACAATTATAGCAACACAAAGCCACAAGAATTTAACTTCTCCGTCCTAATCAAATCAAGAACTAGAAGCCTAGCTCCAACGCTTCTAGTTCAATTACTTCTCCTGCCTAACCAAAATGAAGACCAAGAAGCCTAACTCCAAGTGCTTCAAGGTCTCAAGTGTAGCAAAGTATGATTCAAGAACAAAAAAAAGCTCAAAAGCAACACTAACCAACAAATAAAACCAATTACAACCAATAATCAAATAGATCAAACAAAAATAAACCAAATTAAGATAAACTTTCAACAAAAAAATAAAAACAAAATAACATAATAATTATTCAAGTCATAAAAATCGAAAAATTCATGAAAAAAGATAGGGTTAGCAGAAATTATACCAAAAAGAGTGTGAAAACACTCTTTAACCAAGAAAAACGAAAATTTTGAGCCCAAAATCAAACTTGAGGATCAACCCTAGCTTCTTCAAAACCCTAAGAATAGCTTGAGATCTTTAAAATTAGTTGAGAGAATGTAATTTGATGGTTAATTTAGTGTTTTTTTTTAAAGTTTTAATGTACAAAGATTAATTAAAAGAAAGATTTTAAGGTTAAAATGTGAGTAGGAGTGAGGTTGAGGATGAGAGGAGGAGGGGTCGTTCAAAGAGTGAGAGAAATAATTGCAAGAATAATGCAAAAGTAGATCAAAACTGAAATAAAACCCGCAGGTCAGGGGAGGGGGGGGGGGTGTCAGAAATCTTCTTAAAAATGTCCTATTTCAGCCTTTGCCTTAAGAGCTCAAATTTTTTAGGTTTAACCGACCTATGGACGTTTGGCAAAGGTGACAAAAAAATTGGGACCCTAAAATCCGGGGCCCCTGCCCAAGGTTAGAGTCAAAACCAACCGGAAAGGGTGTAAAAAAGCATGAATAAATACACTTATCAGTTGCTACCAATAGATATTTACAATAGTTTTGTATGTATATAAGTGTTTCTACAAACAGTCATAATCAACCCGTGTTTCTATTTACCGATGTAGTAACATCGCCCTTGCATTTGACAGGCACACTCTAGTTTACTAAAAAGGAAAGGGTCACTTTATTTGCACTAATGTGGATCATCCAAAATTGGAAAACGTTGCAGCCTTTTGGAAAAACAGAGGTAGTAAAAAAATTAACGGATGAAAAAATGTAATTTCTATATAATTTTTTAAAATCTTCTCCTTTTAAAATAAATATTATAGTACTAGCCTATGTTACCGCATGGTCTTGAGCCTCTCAAAGTGACTTACAAAGATAATCCAATATAGGCTATTGGGATTACAAGGGCAAGTAAGGATCGAATCCCACCGAGATAAATTTTCTAAACTAAGGTGATAAAAGGAGTAATTTAAGTCGGGATTTTCGTGGAAAGCAAGATTGTCAGTAAGGTGAAATTAACTCAATATAAAGTCTAAGATTAAAGACAACTAAGAAAGTATTCACGACTTCACTCCTCCACTGAAGGGCGGATTCCTAGGTCAAACACCGAATTAAGAGGGAAACGTCTAAGCAAATTCATTCTAAAGCCAGTCTACTCTCCATCTCCCGACCTAGCATGATGAGCGGAGCTATGCACACGACCTATTCCATGGCGGTGGCACAAAGGGATCTTAAGCATTATATTCGAAGACAGTAACGTCCATTACTTGAGACCTATTCTAATATGTTTTCAACTACATATCAAACCTGGGGAGCCTTCTTCACTCAACTCATCCCTCGACCTTCGTTGAGAAACTTAAGACGACATCTATGGGAGTTATATACTACGTGATTATACCCCTATTAAACGACTCTAGTCACCCCCAAGCCCGTTTTACTAACGACATCTAGGAGCAAGATAGAATAAGGAGATATACCCCCAGTAACGACTCTAGTCACCCCCAAGCTCAGTTTTTACTAAGAACCAACTAATTCATGGTAGGTGGTGAGGGTCACCGACACCCTAGCACTAAAACTACTCACTACTCATTTATTAATCAAATAACATATCTTATGCGATGATACAAGCTATAGCAAAGAAATAATTTAGACAATGAATTATAATCTAAATTAAGCAAAAACTATTAATAAGAGAACTTTGTTTATTATCAAGTTATTGCAAAGAAAAAGTTATTCCAAGTGATTTAACAGAACTAAAACATAAGCATGAAAATAATATGAACATTAAAGGAAACTTGTTATTATCAAATTATAGCAAATAAGTAAGTTGTCAAGTGATTATAGAAAACTATAACAAAAGCAATAGAAAAGTTAGAACAAGGACAGAGTACTTGAGGGAAAGTAGAATAAAAACTTTGTATAAAAGAAAAGGAAAGAACGTAAGGAGTTAAAGATTCACTATAAAGCTTGAAAATGTAATTTAGAGCAAGTTCCAATGACCTTTGTATAACAATGAAGTTTAAAGTCTTGAAATATGAATCAACCCAACTAATGAACCAGAAGTTGAAGAAATATAGCTTAGCACACTACTGATACTTGATTGAAGAGATGTTAAAGATTGAAGTACATTATGAATTGTTAACTAAGCAACTAATGTTCTACTATTGACCAAGAATATAATCTAGAGAGTCTAATTTTATCCATTACAACTTAAACTGATATACATACTAAAGCAAAGACCTAGCAGTGGTGAAAGCAAGAAGCGAAATTGAGTTTTGTACGGACAGGGGCATGCGGGGTACTTTCCGTGGGATGTACTTTTCCTGCTTCATTTTTTATAGTCTACTGGGGTAAAAGAGAAAATGCTTCTTTATTTGGGCTGCTAAGGGCTTTTCCTACGATGCCTAGCCATGGCTTGCGATATCGAGCGACGCGAAGCAAGAAGTTAACCGCCTAAGCCAAGACTTGAATATTAGCCCCAAAATAACTCATTCTCACTTCATACTCTACAAGACTTCGCGTAAATGTTTTCCTCGGTTTCGAACTTCATAAAACAATTCCTAAAAGCTGGAGATGGCACGCAACAAGACAATAGCGCATAGTATGACCAAAATTGGCGGGGAAACAGATTTATGAAATACTAAGAGAAAGAAGAAAAACAACCAAAAAGGAAGCGAAAAACTTACTAAACTAACAACGAACACAAAGGAAAATAGATACAAATAAACACTACAACCTACAGGACTTTCCCAAGCTAGACTATTGCTTGCCCCAAGCAATTTAAACTTTATAGAATGGAAGGAGTAATGAATCCCTCAGGGATCGATTCGAATAAATTTATACAACTTCTAAAATGAACTAAATCTTAAAAATAAATAAAGTAAGGGAAAGCATAATCATAAGAAAGAATTAGTAGCAACGTAAGTAGATTACAGTGAACTTGTGAGTTTCAACCAATAATAAATCATTATTTCCCAATACATGATCGCGCATAATACTCCTGAGGGAGTTTCACAAAAAAATAAGAGTGTAGCTGAGAAAAGAATGGCTAATCGGCTCACATCTTGTGTAAATGTACCCTCTCAATATGTTGTCCAAGTGACTTTATCGATCAAGTACCTTTTGAACTTTTATCTTGGTCTCATATGGTCTTTGAGGTTGTATGGGGGTTGAGGTAAGGTGAAAATAAAAACATTTGGCTATTTTGAGGGGGAAACCTAAGTAAAACTTATTCACAACTCATAACGAACTTTACAAACTTTGGACAAATGAAAGAAACCTCAAACCACAAAAACTTGCGTTTTCTACTCTAAAAATTGATTATGAATAAAGAAGTGGAAAAAATGAGTCTCAAACACTAGACCAAAATGTTATTTAATAGTGGTAGATTAATAGCGGTTTTAAGGTGGACCGCTAATTAAAGCTTCGTAAATTACCTTATAATAGCAGTTGCCATATAACCGCTATTAAAACAATGGTGTAGAAGCAATAAACGGCAGTTTTTAGATAAGCGCTATTAAACAAGGTTCTGAAGCATTGATGGCAGGTTAAAAAACAACCGCATTAAGAAATTACAAAGAATACTCCAAAATATAATGGCACCCAAGATTTCATCTCTCCTCTCAATATCAACCCTACCTCCACTACCTCTCTTCTTCTCTCTATATAAATATCCCTTTTGCAAAATAACCTAAGTAATCTAAAAGTCTCTATATTTACATCTAAATATTTCTAATTAAAACCCTAATTCTTTGGATTTTTCTTCACCAATAAATTTCAGTGAACTCAAAAGCCATTGATTCCTTCAGTTCGCGCAATTTCCCATGGAGTACTATGAAATCCCAAAATTAAGACCCATGGAAGGTTTTGTGTCAGATCGTCAGATCGTCAACACCAACTATGACGTCGGCCATAATCGCGATCAAGCTTCATGAAATATATATTTCTTCTTTATTCTCTGATAATATTGTTTGATTTGAGAAATTAGTTCAATGGAATTTTGTATAGTATTTGTTCTCATTTCAATTGAATGTCGTAATTTTGTTGTTTTATAAAAACTTCTGAATTACTTAGATTAAGTTTTAGTGATCTTACGTAACTTTTCTTTGTTTTTTGCTATTTTTCCTAGCAACTTTATCATTTAAGTTTTAAGGCATAGTTGTGTTTATGTATGTTTGATTTTTTGTGTTTCTTAATTCGTTATTTCCTTCCTTTCTATTGTAAATGGGTGCTGAAAAAACTGAGATCTGATTAATCTTTTTATTTCATTTTTCTTTAAGTTTATTTCATTGTAACTAATACATGGAAGTTTTTCTGTTTTGCTTTTGCAGCTGGAAGAAATCAAGTGGATGATCATGAGCTTTTGGTTGAATAGTATAAGTATTTTATGTTTATTGAAAGTTTGTGCTTTATTAAGTGTATAAACTTGTAATTTGTTGTTGTGAACAATTAATTTATAAATTTGTTGTTGTAGACAATAGTATTCAAATAAAAAAATTGTCATAGATTTATTTCTTGTTCGTTTCAACTGGAATTATTAAGTACAATTTCATTGTAGCAATAAAGGAACAAATAAACGCACTTTTTATTTAAAAGCAATTGCTTTAATGGTGATTACTTTGACAACTGTGAAAGCATGTACATAATATGTTGTTTTAGTGCTATCAAAGGCTATGATACTTTTAAAAGTTGTTTCATTGATGACGTATATAGAACCGCTATGAAAAGGATTTTCAACACGCTATTAAAAGACATTTTTGTTGTAGTGAAAGACTAAATTTATAATTCAAAAAACTGTCCTAAAAGGAATAGGACAACATAGACAGATGACCTTCCATCATTAGAAGACAAACTTAATGAAATGATGAAAAGCCATGTACCACTTCTAATGAATTTGAATCAAGACCAACCTTTTTTATTTCTAACTAAGCTTGTTTACAAAGCTTTGGAGTTCCTTTAATTTCTCTTTCTTTTCTTTTTTTTTTCTTCTTCTTTTTTTTTTTGAACAAACATTACAAAAGGACAAAATGACGACAGTCTTACTAACCACATAGGGTGACAAAGATTGTAGGCCGAGGTTCAAATGTGGTTTAGTGAACAAGGGTCAAAGCACAAAGGGAACAAATAGTGTAACGTTTGTGGAAGAAAAGAAAAATAAAACTAAGAATTTGTGGATTCTAAAACAAAACACAACATGAGAGCCATGATCATATAACCAAGAGCATTAGGCACGATTTCAAAAGTCACAAGGAAAATTTAGATCCAGTACCCCACAAAAAGGCAAATACAACGCTCAAGAGGGAAATGAGACCAAGGTGGTGTCTATATATGCTGAAAGCTTAAAAACTCACCAAGGTTCAAAAACGATCACTGTGTGGCGTTTGAAGTAGCCAAGGAGACAAGCAGCCAATATTCACTACACAGTTCACCAATCTAACTGTTTTTAACTAAAAATGCAAAGACTCATGAAATCCTTTGCTTAGAATGTTTGGAGATTTGAAGTTCATGAGAAAGGAAAGTCTACAGCTAAATTCTTTTACGTCATAGGGATCTAATCTAAAACTAACTAAAAACATAAATGAAATTTTTTGGGAATGCATGCGAAAAAAATAAAATGCTTTAAAAATAAATAATGAAGATAAACTAAGAAAATAAACTACATACTCTAACTAAACTAAATGCATTTTGGATTTAGAAGGAAGAGAAGGAGGGAGAGAAATTGGATTTTCAAGGAAAAGAGGGGAGAGAAAAGATTTTTTGATTTTCAAGGAAAGAGGGGGAGAGAAAGAAAGTTTTTTGGATTTTCAAAAAGAGGAGCAAAAAGGATCCATCAATATCATCATCATACATAATAAAAGGACATCAAAAACTGGGACAATACCCCACATTGACTCACTTAAAGCTTCCACAAGATATCACCCTCAAATCACTAACAACCCCAAGGAATCACGACTAACTAATGCAACAACTCTCTCTCAAATTTTCAAGGATCGTCCTGATGTTCAGGAGATGGATGGTCCGCCTGTAGTTTATAGGTGGGATCCACATCGAGGGCCACTAGCATCGGTGTATAAAGGCCAATCATAACTGGTCTATTGTAGTTACCATACTCGAAAGGACATATCATAAAAGGTCCCAACCACCCATATACCCTGTGCAACCTTCACCGGGTTGAATAGGATCTCCACGAGGTCACAACCCTGGAAACTTGGAAGTATATACCCCGGTTCAGAACGGTGGGAAAGTAAGGCTATGGGTTAGTATATCCCAACCGGGAACCGGGCCTTCTTGGACTAGCGGTGTGGATAGTCAAGTATGGATCAAAGTGTCCTTGGGTGACAGTAATAGTAATAGAATTGTTTGTTCCTACCAATTCACGGTCATTTGTCGAATTGTTGTTGTTGTTGTTCCATGAAACTAAACATATGGGTTTGTTGAAGAGAGAGGTTGTTAAAAGCATCATTAATCATTATATGGGCGGGGCATAGGTCGAAGGAGGTTAGGATGCCCTCTTTAGGAGGTTGTTGCTGGACTGTGTCAATGGGTGGTTCTTCTCAAAGAGAAGCTTACTCTCTTGGTATTAGATGAGTTGTGCGTCTTACGTAGACAGCACGATCGTGTGGAGTTAGAGGTTAAAAGGGATAATGAAAGCTAGACCTTCCAACGTACTTAGTTGTGCGGCATGGCAAGAACAACGGTGAACTGCCCACTAACCAACTCCACACCCCCACTAGTGACATGCAAAAATTCATGATTTGAATCATAAGATCAAAAGACAGTTAGTAGAGTAAGGATCCATAGCGCCAAAGTGCTTTGAATATCCTACTTAGAAGCAATTAAGGTAATTTGAATTGAAAACACCGATGCAAAACAGAAATCCAATGTTTATTTTACCCGCTAAAGACTAACGACAAGCACGAAAGAGACAAGAGAGTTCATCTAAACTCATTTTCCCCAAGTCTTGCTTAAAGAAAATGGAAAAAACCAAACATCCTATGAGTCAAACGCAAGCAAGGTTGATGCATTTACTCGCAAGACTTGAATGGAAGAAATCTAAAGACTCAACACCATAATACTCTCCCAAATGCATTATAGATAGCAAGCTCGGGGATTTTTCCAATAAAGGCTCAAACAAAGGATTGGTTGATCATACAAAGAATATCATTTAACCGGGCTAGAGTGATTTGTAGGTCTATGATTAAACATAAGGAAGGTGATATCATGAGAAGGAAATTCTCCTTCTTTTGTGGTGTTGGAATAGTGAGAGTTCTTAAGAATTATAAGGTGAGGATTTGAAGTGTATTGCACAAATGAGGGGCGCATAAGTATTTCCCACCCTATATTTTCAAACATGAAGGCCATTTCACCTAAAAACATAAATCTCTACAAGCTGGGGATGGAAGAATTTGTTGGCTTGATTATTCGCTTAGAGAGGGACTCATATTTGTCTCCAATTATGAGGACGAGGAATATCACGTAGCTTGTGAACTTGTTTTTCTTTTTTTTTTACTTATCTGAGCAAGAGGCATCGTGACAAGAAATGGGAAAAAACAAGTAAGAAAAACAACAATTATAGCAACACACAAGCCACAAGAATTTAACTTCTCGTCCTAATCAAATCAAGAACTAGAAGCCTAGCTCCAACGCTTCTAGTTCAATTACTTCTCCTCTGCCTAACCAAATGAAGACCAAGAACCTAACTCCAAGTGCTTCAGGTCTCAAGTGTAGCATAGTATCAAGAACAAAAAAAAAGCTCAAAGCAACACTAACCAACAAATAAACCAATTACAACCAATAATCAAATAATCAAAACAAAAATAAACCAAATTAAGATAAACTTTCAACAAAAAAATAAAAACAAACATAAATAATTATTCAAGTCATAAAAATCGAAAATCATGAAAAAATAGGGTTAGCAGAAATTATACCAAAAGAGTGGTGAAAACACTCTTTACCAGAAAAAAGACAAATTTGAGCCCAAAATCAAACTTGGGATCAACGCTATTCTTCAAAACCCAAGGATCTGCTTGAGATCTTTAAAATGTAGTGAGAGAATGTAATTTGATGTATTTAGTGTTGGGTGGGGGCTTTTAAAAATTTTTACGAGGGGTACAGGCGCTGTTGTATGGTCAAGGGAGCAAGATTTGTAAGTGGTTCTAAATATGTGCTAGTAGGATGATGTGTGTTGTTAGGATGCAGTGGATGTCAGGTTTCTGACTTCCGCGGAGGCGAGGTTTAAGAAATACGTGCAAAATAATGCAACGTAGATCAAACTAAATAAACCCAAAAACCCTAGAAAAAGAACCTACACCGTGTAAACCGTGTAACCGGTCTGTGTGCGCGGTCGGGGGGGGGGGGGTT